>CAWUFW010004969.1:1117500-1430435 GCA_963921515.1 Calotriton arnoldi | reverse complement strand
ATTGTCAATGGGTGCGACCGATCGTCCATTGCGGTTCAACGCGCACAGGGGTACAACGCGTACTCGCACACATTGAAAGCAATGGGCCGGCCGGAGGCACCGATCGGTCCATTGCAGTTCAACGCGCACAGGGGTACAACGCGTACCCGCACACATTGAAAGCAATGGGCCGGCCGGAGGCACCGATCGGTCCATTGCAGTTCAACGCGCACAGGGGTACAACGCGTACCCGCACACATTGAAAGCAATGGGCCGGCCGGAGGCACCGATCGGTCCATTGCAGTTCAACCCGCACAGGGGTACAACGCGTACCCGCACACATTGAAAGCAATGGGCCGGCCGGAGGCACCGATCGGTCCATTGCGGTACAACGCGCACAGGGATACAACGCGTACCCGCACACATTGAAAGCAATGGGCCGGCCGGAGGCACCGATCGGTCCATTGCAGTTCAACGCGCACAGGGGTACAACGCGTACCCGCACACATTGAAAGCAATGGGCCGGCCGGAGGCACCGATCGGTCCATTGCAGTTCAACGCGCACAGGGGTACAACGCGTACCCGCACACATTGAATGCAATGGGCCGGCCGGAGGCACCGATCGGTCCATTGCAGTTCAACGCGCACAGGGGTACAACGCGTACCCGCACACATTGAAAGCAATGGGCCGGCCGGAGGCACCGATCGGTCCATTGCAGTTCAACGCGCACAGGGGACAACTCGTACCCGCACACATTGAATGCAATGGGCCGGCCGGAGGCACCGATCGGTCCATTGCAGTTCAACGCGCACAGGGGTACAACGCGTACCCGCACACATTGAATGCAATGGGCCGGCCGGAGGCACCGATCGGTCCATTGCAGTTCAACGCGCACAGGGGTACAACGCGTACCCGCACACATTGAATGCAATGGGCCGGCCGGAGGCACCGATCGGTCCATTGCAGTTCAACGCGCACAGGGGTACAACGCGCACCCGCACACATTGAATGCAATGGGCCGGCCGGAGGCACCGATCGGTCCATTGCAGTTCAACGCGCACAGGGGTACAACGCGCACCCGCACACATTGAAAGCAATGGGCCGGCCGGAGGCACCGATCGGTCCATTGCGGTTCAACGCATCACTGTATATGTGACTGGCATAGGTCAGCATGCCTGTCTCAGATGGACATATGCCAGCCACAGATAGCTCCCAGGGAGTGAGGGGCACACCTACATCACGACAGCCTGTCCAAACCTTATCATAAGGCATGTAAGGCTGCATTTCCTATTGTGTGTATGTTGGTGTACATGTTGTCCTGTGGGTGTCACCTGTGGGCAGCCACCCCCAGGCTGTGCACGTGTTCATGGGGACAGGATCCTGGGTGTTACGTGTACGTGACCACTGTGATGTGCAACTGTTCATATCTGTGCATGTGTCATGGTCACATTTGACAGTGGTGTTTGTGTATGTCATGTCACATACCCCGTGAGTCCCATGTGGGACGGTATGTTTGAGCCAGGGTGTCCCAGTGGCACAATAGTGATGGCCCTCCACAGTCTTTGTGCATGTAGTGTTTACAATGTCTCTGATTTCATGTGCACAATGGGAGACAGTCTCCACATCCACGTTGTGTGTGCATGGACTCTGATGTTGTGCGTGTGTGTCACAGACGTCCATGTCTGTCCTGCCATGGCAAGTGTGGCCACTACCTGTGGGGGTCATGTTTGTTTTGCTGTGGTGTACACATGATACTCCAGGTGATGCCAGTGTCCATGTGGCATTACAGGGTCCCTGGGAATGTGCCTGTCGTTGAGCTGTGGTGCCTGGGGCACATCTGTCCTCACATGTCACTGTGGGGGGTGACTGTGACACAGCATCATGATATCCAATGGGCCAACCTGGGACAAATTGATGCCACCTGTAGGACCGTGTTGACAGATGTTGCCCATGTATGTACCATACATGTCGTTCCGGTACTGCACACTTCATGTAGTTGTGCCTCATGATGATGTATGTTGGGATCTTGAGTGTGTTCAATGCCGCATATGTGGGGTGACTGACGATCTTGCTTACTTCTCCTCTGCACTACAGGGCTCCTGCTGTCCATCGGCCATTCCCAGACCTGGCAACGATGGTGGAACGGGACAGCATCCGACAGTACCGCTTCACCAGGCAGCTGATTGAGGATTTGGCAGTGCAGTTGTCCCCACATTTGCAGCCTGGCCGGCCGTATCCTACAGCGCTGACCCCCAAGGTGAAGGTGATGGCAGCCCTACACTTCTTTGCCACCGGTACCTTCCAACATACTGTGGCGTCTGCTGGTGGGATGTCACAGACCATGTTCAGCCGTGTGCTCCGCGATGTTTTGGCGGCAATGTTGCTCTTCCTGAACCGGTACATCTATTTCCCTAGACTGCGACGACTCACTGACGTGAAGAGTGACTTTTATGCCCTGGGGAGGATGCCGCATGTCATTGGCTCCATTGATGGGACACATGTGGCTTTGGTACCACCACAGGCCCAGGAGCAGGCCTACAGGAACCGCAAGCACTACCACTCGGTCAATGCACTGGTGGTGTGTCTTGCAGACATGACCATCACACACGTGTGTGCCCGTTTCCCTGGTTCAGCACACGATGCCTTTGTGATGAGGAGTAGTCGCATCCCCAGGTTGATGGCACAGATGCAGAACCAGCGTGCCTGGCTTGTCGGTGTGTACTGACTTTGTGCCATTGTGCGTGATCTGATCTGTAGTATTCCGCCCACTTTTCCAAGTCAGCTGATGTGCACTTGTCTGTCCGTAGGTGACTCGGGATACCCCAACATGCCGTGGTTGCTGACACCCCTCAGGAACCCTGTGACACCTGCCCAGATGCGCTACAATGAGGCACATGGTCGGACCAGGAGAGTGATTGAGCGGACCTTTGGTCTCCTGAAGAGCCGCTTCCGCTGCCTGGACAAGACCGGAGGGTCCCTCCCATATGCCCCTGCGAAAGTGTGCAAGATTATCATCGTCTGCTGCATGCTACACAACCTGGCAGTGCGGAAGGAGTTGCCTCTCATCCAGGATGACGATGACCAACATCCGCCACCTGTGGAGGATCCTGGCCTGGACCACGATGCCAGTGACGATGATGATGATGATGATGATGATGGTGATGGTGATGTCCGCACACAGCTCATCACCAACTTCTTTAGCTGAATGTGAGTATCCTGAGGTGTCATGTGAATGATGTGAGTTGGCATGATGTGTGGGTGGTGCTCTGGTGCTGTAGGAGTGTGTCCATGGGCTACTTGACAGGATGTGTGTTGCGATGTGTGGTGACAGGTGGGCTGTACTCCCCAACAGTGTTGACATGCTAACTTGGTTCTGGGTGGGTATCTTGTAACATGTATTGTGCATGAGTTTTGCTGATCTGTCCTGTACTGCATTGCTTTTGACTGTGTGTCATTTCTGTCCTTCACAGGGTACTTTCAGATTCGTTTGGTCAACTGTGTCCACCGACGACGTGATTGCACATCCAGGCTGGTAGCTGTTGTGTCCCTACAGGTGATGTGCGCCACACCCATGGACTTCCTTCCGTCTACAGTTGTTGACTGTGTGCCCGCTACCAGGTGGGGTTACCTTGCATCTGTAGTGGTTACGGCATGTTGCTACTGTGTAATAAACCTGTGCTTCACTTTGTGATGTGCGTTGTCTGTGGTCACACATTTGACTGCCATTTGCTTACTGCACCTGTGGGCTACTTGACTACAACTGGGAATGGGTGTGGTGTCTGTGCATTGCACCGTCTTCCCTGGCAACATCAGTGTAGGCAATGAGTCAGATGGCCTAGGTGTGTATGTGTTGTGTACCCCTGGTGGTGTGTGTCCCTCATATGTGTCACGTTGCCTGTACTCACATGCCTGTGTTGTCCTTGCTGTTGCAGTTCGCATACACAGTGTAATTTTGCAGTTCATCATCCCCATAACAGCACCCACGTTGGAATCACGACAGAGGCAAGTATGGTGTATTAGTGTGTTTATTGTGATACATCTGTGTTAATAGTGCATAGGATGGGTTGTGCTGTACATGAATCTTGCAATCCCAAGTTCCTAGGTGAATTGAAAGTCCAGGTAGACAGGATCCCCAGTATCGGGGCCACAGTTGTCTGACACATTGTTCCAACTTGTACTCCCCATGCAATGTGTGGGAGTAGTGTTGCCATCAACAGGGTGAACAGTCTGTGCACAAAGGCGAAAATCCAGTACAGGTTCAGGCTTCCTGGGAGTTGCGCTTGGCCATCAGCCTCTCACTTTCCCCTCCTCGGACGACCCCTCTTCTTGGGGGGGGCCTCAAGTGCAGGCTGCTGCGGTGCAGGGGACTCTCCGCCAGAGTCCTCCTCCCTCCCTGTGGCAGTTGCAGTTTGTTCGGTACCAGATGTTGTTGGCACACAGGGAGGTGTGGACTGGTTGCTGTTCATCTGGCGGAGGCATTGTAAAATGTCCCTGTGCACCGCCGTCATCTCATGTAGTACATCCCACTTGGACTCCACGCGGGACATGTG
Source organism: Calotriton arnoldi (assembly GCA_963921515.1). Lineage (NCBI taxonomy): Eukaryota > Metazoa > Chordata > Amphibia > Caudata > Salamandridae > Calotriton > Calotriton arnoldi. The sequence continues at coordinate 1,425,905 of CAWUFW010004969.1, read as the reverse complement.
GGAGTCCACACGTGACATGTGTGACTCCACGTGGGACATGTGGGAGTCCAAGCGGGCATGATGGGCAGCCTGCTGCTGTTTGATGTCTTTGAGGAGCCCCACTACCTGGCTGAGCTCTCCGGTGCTGGACTGGTACGCATCAGCTATGCGTACCAGTTGTGGGTCTTCATGCACACCAGCAACGTCTGCAAGCAGCGACCTCTGTCTCCCACCCCTCCCACCACCCCTGCTGACATGTGCAGTGTGTGCAGTTGCACGCACAGATAACCCTGGTCCACCTTGGGGGTTGGTGGTGGTGGTGGTGTCCATGGCCCCAGGTTGGTCCAGGGTCACTGCGCTGGTGTTGCTCCTTATTCCGTCCATGTCGGCAGGGATGGTATTCGTGGTGACAGTCGTTGGAGGGGTGGGTGCAGGGGGTGCAGCTGGTGGACCTGCTGGTGCTGCAGCTGGTGGTCCTGCTGGTGCAGCATGTTGACTTGCACCGGATGTGCCAGGTTGTTCATCGTCCGAGGAGGACAGAGGCTGTACGACGCCAGTGAGCTCGGCATCCTCTTGAGCCTGGGACTGGGACTCCTCAGCGTCTGCTGCTGTGTCCCTATCATCACCTGTTTTTGGGAGACACAAACAATGTATGTCATGTTTCTGCAGGCATCAGTGGTTGACACACCTGACAGTTGTGACTGTGCCTCGGGGTGCGGGCCTGTACATTGTATTGTCCTAAGTCGTCACAGTCAGGGGTTGATATTGGTGTGGCACATTGTCCTGCATTATTTGGGCATTTCTATGTATTCTCTGGGGTGTGAACATGGTCTGCATTGATTGTGTTTGGTTGACAGCCAGACCTCCTTCCCACCCACCCACCCAGCCAGTCAGTTATCCCACCATGGAACGTGCTTGCATTGCAGGGAGTGGAAGTTGTCTCTCAGGATGTCAGTCAGTGGTGTCCTGCTGTTTGTTGGTGCACAGTTGGCAGCAGGGCCTTGTGCTCCCCACAGCAGTAGCCAGTGTCAGCCATCTTGTGAGTCCTTCTCCACTCCCTGTGATGTGAGCATGGTTCAGGGTGGTGTTGATGGGACAGTTGTGAGGGTGAGCAATGTCTGTGACTACGACTCCCATCATGCCATTGCCTCCACCCCACTTGCCAGCATTCCCATACTTACTTGCTTTTGTGTGGAGTTCAGTGGGTGTGGGTGTGAGGGCAATGGCAAGATGGCTGACAGTGGTGTCCTGCTGTTGGTTGGTGTGCAGTACCCAGCATGCCCTTGTGCTCCCCACGACACAGCAACAGTGTCAGACATCTTTGATGGGCCTTTCCACTCTCTGTGGAATGTGCATGCGTAAGTGTGAGCTTGCTGGGCCATGTGGTGGGGGATGTAGGGCTGTGACTACGACTCCCATCATGCTATTGCCTCCACCCCCCTTCCCAGCATGCCCATGCTTCCTTCCTTTTGACTCTGCTTCCCTGTGGGGTGGGCTGGCTGTGCTGACAGGATGGCTGGGAGTGTTGTCCTGGCAGTTGTTTGGCTAAGAGTCCCAAGAGTGTCCCTGTGCTTCACACAACATAACCCAGGGTGGTGGTGCTTTGTGGGATCTTGTGTTAGGATGGAGGGCATTGCATTCTACCAGGTGGGTACTGTGGAGTTTGTGTTGGGGGGGTGAGGGGAGGTGCTGGTGACTATAGTCAGTGCTGCAAGTCCCCCTTCCCACCCAGCCAGCCAGATATCCCACCATGGAACGTGCTTGCATTGCAGGGAGTGTAAGTTGTCTCTCAGGATGTCAGTCAGTGGTGTCCTGCTGTTTGTTGGTGCACAGTTGGCAGCAGGGCCTTGTGCTCCCCACAGCAGTAGCCAGTGTCAGCCATCTTGTGAGTCCTTCTCCACTCCCTGTGATGTGAGCATGGTTCAGGGTGGTGTTGATGGGACAGTTGTGGGGGGGCAATATGTGTGACTGCGACTCACATGATGCTATTGGCTACACTGACTTGGCCAGCATACACAGAATTCTTTCCTTTGAGTGGTCTTCACTGTGTGTTGGTGTTGTTGTGGTGGCTACATGTGTGGATGTGTGTGTTAGTTCTATTTGTGCCACTGCATAGCTGTAGTTGTGGTTGTGTTTGTACATGTGTTGGCACAGTTGGATGTGACTTTTTGATGGCATGTGTTGTGTTTATCTGACTGACATACACATTTTGGGATGATTCTGTTCTAGTTGCTGTGTAATTGCTATGAGTGCATGGTTTGACTCTCCCCTTGACAGTGATGTGTGTGTTTTGTGGCAGTTTATTGTGTACATTTGTTGTGTACTCACCAGGCTCTGGGATGTCCTCTAGTCCATATACGCTCACTGGCGGAAGGATGGCCCGCACCTTCTCCTCCCAGGGCCTGAGGTATATTGGCTTGGCAGGAGGGCCACTGCCGGTGTGTTGGCTGTTGATGTAGTCTTTCTTCAGCATGTCCCGTACCCTCCTGCGCACGTCATACCACCTGTTCTGGATGTCCGTCTTTGTGCGCCGACATGGTGATTGGGCGTTCACCCTGTTGATGATCCTCTCCCACATCTTGGTTTTCTGCGACATGGGGGTCTGTTGGACCAGAGTGCCAAACAGCTGTGGCTCCACCCTGAGGATCTCGTCTACCATGACTTCCAATTCACTATCTAGGAACTTGGGATTCTTCTTGGGGGCATGGTGATGGGTGGTGATGGTGGGTGATGTGTGTGTTGGTGTGCAGGTGAGGGTGTGTGGGTGTGTGTTGTGCTGGGTGTATGTGAGGTAGGTATTTGTTGGTGTGTTGATGGTGTGTGGCTTGTGTGAGGGATGAGCTGTGGGTGTGTGGTTGCTTTCTCTTGGGTGCTGGCAGTGAAATGGCATTTGCAAAGGCTCATGGTAGTGATTTGTGTCCTTTATATAGGTGGAGTTGTGGGTGTGTCTTTGTTCTCTGTCCCCACCCCCCAGTATTTATTGGCTTGGTAATTGCTTGTTTGGCCTTTTTTTGGTTGATTTTTCCTTTGTGCTGTTTGTGTATGTTGGAAACGTTCTTGTGACCGAGTCGGACCCTGCATTGGTCTCGTACGGTGTTTTCCGTTTCGTTCACGCTGTGTTTGTGCAGTTTTCTATGCTGCGTACGCGTCGGTCGCGGTGTATTGTGTTGCTTCGGCTCGGTTTTGTATGCGTGTCGGTCGTACGGCTTGTCCTCCGTCCGACTCGGTCGTGTTTTTCGCGCCTTGCATCGTACTTTGCGGTTTGGAGTTGGCGGGTACGATTCGGTCGGATTTGTTCCGGGTGCGTGTCGGTCGGTTGGATTCGCGTGTTTTTCCGGCCGGATTGCTATTTTCCGAGCGGCTCGGTCGGTCGGCTTGGTTTCCTAACGTGTCGGTCGGATTTATCGCGGCTTGCATCGTACTTGGCGTGTCGGGCGCCACTGGTACGTGTCGGTCGGTAATTTTTCCGGCTCCGTGTCGGTCGGTGCTTTTTCCGGCCCGAATCGGAATCGACCCCTTTGTATCTAAATTCTGAATTCTGATGTTAGTTTCCTCCACAAAGGGAATGAGAACTAGAATTTCCTCTAATAAGATTTCCATAGATATGGAGGAAGAAAAATTATCAGGCAAGAAAGGATGTTATTTAAGGTGTTTGGTAGATACTGCCTGTTGAGGCTTGGCAGCAGAATTTAGTTTAGGAGCAATAGTAAGCATGTTCTCTAGTGAAATTGCCATTAAATTAATGCTTTGCAGCACAGTACAATCAGAATGGAGGAAAATGTGCGACCTATGAATAAGCTTAGGCTTCCTCAGTCTCCCCATACATAAAGGAACAATATCAAAGAGAGAAAGTAAATATATTCACATAGCCAGAGTTAAATAAATAGCCAATAAGCATGTGGAGAGGTCAGGGCACAAGGAAAATCAAAGACGTGAATAAATGGTGCTATGTGACCAGCAACTGAGGTAGTAAAATGCACATAAGCTGAAGGAACGGCACTCGAAAAATGCAGACATCACAAGAGTTGAAGGAGGACTGTAATAGTGTAGCCTGGAAAATCAGTCAAAATTATCAGTTGGCAATATTAAGCAGGAGCAACGTCATAAAAAAACACAGCTCTGTGGTAAAATATTGAAAGCATGCGGTTTAGACAATGCGCAAATACCTCCTGAGGGAGAATGAAACTTTGTCATGGGGCTGGTAGGAAGCAATAGTGGCGTCTTGAAGGAAAGAAAAATGGCCACGCAATTTTAAGATGAGGCTGGGCAGCGTACATTAGAAGTGCTCCTATTTATCAAAAAGAGAGGGGGACGGTGGGAGCTGATTGTTAGGTCCAGTGACCCTTGTTCCCGATTGGTAACTGGTATATAAAGGGGGACACTGTTCCTTAAGAGGAGAGTTCAAAGTGGAGAAAGAAAAAGGAAAAGGTGTCCTGTGCTACTCTATTTGTGGGGACAGTGTGTCCTCATCATGATGCCCTCACACACCCCGAAGGATGTCATGCTTCATCATTGGGCTTTTTGCTCCTTGTCGGGCCGGCGCTGCAATGCCCTACGGGTCCCCCGAAGGGTCTCTTTTCGGAGATCTTTTGATGAAACAAGCCGTTAGGTGCGTGCGTGTGAGTGGAAGTGAGGTCTCAACTAGTGTGTTAAAAAATGACTGTGATCACACATCTCTCCCGGCTGGAGCACGCACGGTCTGTTCCCCCCGCCTGAGGGCCCTTCAGCTTTTCGATGATCCTATACTTCCAAGGGGCGAAACTTACGACACCGAACCGTGATACGGTTGTGGGAGTGTAACATTTAGCAACCTGCCTAATCCTGTGCAGATGCGGTTCCTTGCGGGTGGGGTACACCCTGCCCCCAGAGGCTGACCTATCATGCTCTCTCCCCCTCCCCTCTCCTCTCTTCTCCCCCTTCTACTCTTTTTCTGTTCTCCTCTCTGAGCTTTCAATGTTTCTCTGGCTTTCTCTTGATTTTAGGGGCTTAGTGTTTCCCCCTGGTTGCAGGCCGTAGAGGTCGCTGTTACCGTCACAGATGAATGGCCATTGTCGGAACCTGTGCCACTGGCACATCATATCACTAGGGCAATCTGTACGATTTCTTGCCGTCTTTCGCATGCGAGCTCTGCTGAGGCCCTTAAGCGTTATATAGAGGTACCCCAACTGGGTGTCTAGTGTTAGAGGGCTTTGCTTTCTCGTCCTTTGTCCCCATCATGCTATGACACATGCTTAGAGACTTTGACTGTAGGCACGCACATGATGTGAAATGCCCGGCCTTTATTATGGCAGTGTCTTTGATTATTTGCTGGGAGCCATACCTCCCTGTTGTGGGGCATGTGATTGTTCTCCGGGGTTAAACCCGGTCTTTAGATTCTCTTAGCGGCTTTAGGCCCAAAGTTCCTTTTATGGTTCATTGACGAATGTGCTTCCAAATGTTGCTTACAGTGTGGCGCCTTCTATGGTGATTTTTTGGTTGTGTATAAAATCAATAAAAGAGATTTGAACAAACAAAAAAAAATGACTGGAGGGAGAGTGGCTATTATTTATTAAAGTGGTCCCTCTGTCATTAGTAAAGGTGTGGTGCTGCTGCTAGTGGGATATTATGTCCCTCAGTAGCTAGATATGAGTCCTTAGTGGGTGTCTCTAGTGGTCGACATCTTTCGCGCTATCTGTGGCCTCTGGAGGAGATCCAAAGCGCTTCTTCAGGACCAAGGTGAGTTTAAATAAAGTATCACTAGCGGCCTAAATTTTTCAGTGCCGCCAGGTTGATGGAAAGGAGGAGCGTCTCTGAAAAGAGAAAGGGGTAGGACAGAATATGGGTATAGCTCTAATGTCAAAAATGTGTATAGTCCAGGTCTTTAAACAAAAGAGGGGGGAACAATGGGCTTTTGGGGAGGTCCACACGTACATGCCCTGATATACTGTGAAAGTTAGAGTACGGAGTTCCTCAGTGGGTCATAGAACACAAATGAAGGTGATGTATGGTGAAAGGTTGGACCGAAATACTATGTGGAGGGGAATTCCTCCTTTCGGAACTAGGGCCCTCACACACCCGGCAAGCTAGGTGTCATGCTTCATCATATGGGCCTGCTCCTCGTCGGGTCGGCGCTGCAATACCCGACTGGCACCCATAAAGGGGCTCTTTGGCGGAGATCTTTTGTTCCTTGCCGTATAGGTGCTGTGGGTGTAAGGGGCCTAGTATGTGTAGATGTCAAAGTGAAGTGTGCAGATTAAAACAGGGGTGGGATTCCTCTAAATGACTTTATTCAGGGAGGACCCTAGCCTGATTAAAAAGAATATAGGAGAGGCGACAATCTGGCTACAATGTGTCGGAAGTGCGCTCTACTCCTAGGTGGTCGACATGTTTCTCGCCTGGTAGTCACGAATGATCTGTGGCGATTCCTCAGGACCGTGTGTGAAGAACTATCTACAAATTAATGGTAATGTGGGCAACTACATACCATACAGTGGTTCTACAGGAGTATTATCCGCAGGTGAGAAGCCAACCTCAACTTTGTAAGATCGTGCTTCATCAGTTTCAGCAGGAAAAAGACACACGTAATGTTGTGTCTGCTCAAAGAAGAAGCTCAGTGGTTGACCTACCCCGCTCCGCTGCAACCGGGATGGACACCTAGCTTGCCGGGTGTGTGAGGGCCCTAGTTCCGAAAGGAGGAATTCCCCTCCACATAGTATTTCGGTCCAACCTTTCACCATACATCACCTTCATTTGTGTTCTATGACCCACTGAGGAACTCCGTACTCTAACTTTCACAGTATAGTCCAGGTCTGCCATTGGGGGGGCCTGGTGCATATTACCATTAGCGTGAGTCTTATCGCTATAGGTCAGCATGGGTGTATGAATATCTATATTGTGTTATTATTTACAATGATGTGAAAAATAGAAAAAATAATAAGTAAATGAATACAAAGAAAGAAAGAACATAATGAACATGTAGAACATCGAGGATGAGTTTGTCGCTCTTTGGTCACAAGTATCATGCAGTGCTGTATCCAGTAGTAATTGGTCTATACACGACTTATACTGAGTGGATAATCGGTGAAAAGTTGTCTTGGTAAGGAGTTTGAAAAAATGTAGTTAAAGGTTAAAAGTAGAAACTATGAATATCACTAGAGGGGCCCCACCATTGATGGCAAACCTAAGGACACTGTTCCTGTTCATAATAAATGAAAAACATAATCCTCACCCCTTGTTTCTATAATTATGGCCTCATGAGATCAGTGAGGGCCGATGGGAACTGTAAAAGAACAGGGAAGGAAGCATTGTTTACAACTTCCATTCATTGTAAAAATCACGTTATCAATGTTCACAAACAGAAAAGGAAAATCACACAGTGGTCCTCATTTGTGATTTTTATCCTGCAAACTAAGAAAAAAATAGGAAAATTCTTTGGGTTCTCATATTGTATTGATGTCATAGATCGAGAGATTCACAAATTGTGCATGTCACACTCGGGCACTGTAAGGGAAAGGAAGGAAAAGGAAGACCATACCGGCATATTGCTAGCGTTATATTTATCTTACTTCTCTCACATTTATCCTGGGAGTGGTTGAGAGTTTAGTTCAGGCCCAGTGTTTCCTTTCTCAAAGGAAAAGATTTAAAGACTAGGAAGTGACAAAGCGCAAGCGTTATCCTTGTAGTACTCACGGTTCTCCCATTCAGCTGTGCTGCTCCACCTGCATGCCTCTCTCTGTCTCCGCCGGTATTCAAGCAGTTTTTGCCGCCCTTTTTATAGTGGGAGTATGCTACTAATTAAGGAGTTAATAGGAGAGTGTATAGTGTTGTGTTTGGGCGCCATCTTGTAGCGGATGGTTTTATTGTAAAATCGCCTTAAGTCCTGGTATATTGTGATCATCGTTGGCCTTGTATGTCACGTGACTCATAATTTATTACATTTAAATACCACCGGAGTGGTTTCTAGGAGATTGATCTAGATTTTGGTTGTTATTGACATAATTGTTTTTCTACTACGCTAATCCAAAATCTCATAATTAATACCGCAAAATGCCTGTCTGAAGCACTGATAATTAAAATAACTATCGCAGAAAATGCCCTGAAAACAACCATCAGTATATCTACTTGGAAAACACGACTAGCTGAGATAAACTCAGAAATGAATGACCACAAAGAATATCTTCTACAGAAGAAGATGTCAAAACTACAGAAAGATATCAAAAATTTTGAGAGAGAGAAGATATATCCATACAACAGGGAAGACTATGTGAGCAACATCACCGACACCTCATCTGACGACGGATCAACCACCTCAACCAGATCAAAGAGATCGAGCAGCAACTCCAGCAATGATAGCTGGAAGAATCACCAAGGTGGTCGAGGAATCCTACCGACACCACATATGTTTAACTACCCAATGCCAGGCTATCAAGGTACACCGCCACCATGGTATCCTGGCTACCATGGCCCACCACCACCTCTCCCATTCTACCAACAACAACGCCCTCCTTTTTGGAATAGAGGCAGGGGCAGAGGAAGAGGCAGGCGGAAAAACGAACAAAAACAAGTACAATGGCTGGAGGACGAAGAACAACGCAGGACAAGGAGCCAGTCCAAGAAAAATTAGTGGTTAGCCTATCAAACAGAACCCTGACAGAAACAGAAGAATCAGCCCTACAAAGGGGATTAGGCTTTGTACCCACCCCGAGAGAGGATGAATTCAGACTCACTGGTGAACTACATGCCTTCTTCAGGAAACTGCGTCTGAGATCCTTTTTCCAGACAAAAGATACGAACAATATGGACATACCCACTAAAGATACTGGCCTACGGAAGCCATCCAAATTCACACCCACAACAGCGATGACAAGTGCAGAGATCCTCACATATGAAAAAGCGGTGCTACAAGACATAAGTCAGATTCAACCAAAGAAAACCTTTGACAACTTACCCGCAAGGGAAAGAAAAGCTCTTCAAGACCTAAACAATGATGAATCTATAACGATAAAACCTGCAGATAAAGGTGGAGCCATCGTGATTCTTAACACTGACGACTACAACAATGAATGCCACAGACAACTGGCTGACAACAGATACTATCGCAAAATAGACACAGATACGACAGATTCCCTGACTAGAAAAATCACCATCTCAGTAGGTGACGCACGAACAAATGGATGGATAAGTAAGAACGAAGCAGAATTCCTAGTCAACTCTCAACCAACAACCCCATATTTCTACGTTCTACCCAAAATCCACAAAAACATCACACCACCACCTGGCAGACCGATAGTATCCGGCATCAACTCTCTCCTTGAACCACTCAGCCAATACTGCGATCATTTCCTACGACCACTGGTACAAGCAACACCATCCTACCTCAAAGATACCAAAGAAACCATCAACTTGATAGAACAAATAGGAGATCCAGAGGAAATCACGCTACTAGTAACCCTCGACGTGGAGGCGTTGTATACGAACATCCCACAAGAAGCAACACTAAGAGCAGTTGAAGAAAGCCTGAGAAACCATGATCCGACAAAACCACAACCGACAAACTTCATCCTGGAATGTGCGGAAATAGCACTGAAGAACAACTTTTTCAAATTCCAAGATCAACATTACCAACAAATCCACGGAACTTGTATGGGCAGCACTTTCGCGCCTAGTCTAGCCTGCCTATATATGGCTTACTTCGAGGCAACTCCCATCCTTCCACTGTCCAACCCCTTTAAACCAGAAATAAAAGAGTGGAAGCGGTACATAGACGATATCCTCATATTATGGACAGGCACAAAGGAACGTTGCATAGAATTCCACAATTGGATCAACGACCAGGACCCTTTCCTTAAATTCACCCTGACTTCCTCAAGTGAAGAGATCCCCTTTCTGGACCTTCTAATCATTCTGAAGGATGGGAAACTACTGACGAAAACATACAAGAAACCTACTGACAGAAACAGTCTGCTTACCTTTGACAGCCATCATACAAAAGCCCTCAGAGAGAATCTCCCCTTTGGGCAATTCTTAAGGCTCAGAAGAAACTGCAGCAACACCATGGACTACGATGCACAAGCAGCAGAACTTAGCCATAACCTGGAACAGAGGAACTATCCCAAGAGGATTATAAAGAAGGCACAAAAACGCGCACGTAACAACCACCGAGAAGCTCTGTTAGAAACTGTGGAAAAACAAAACGATGATACAATAACATGTGTAACCACCTACACACCCCAATCTAATCAAGTAAAAAGATCTTACTGAAACACTGGAATATCCTACACGCAGGGGGAACACAAATGGAATGCCCAAGATTCGCATTTAGACGAACACAGAATATCAAAAATATGATTATCCACACAAGACCCCAAAACAGACAATTGGACACTCAAAGGACACTGTGGGACCTACCAACAGTAAAAGGACATTACCCATGCGGCACGTGCAGCATCTGCCCCTTGACAAAACATACAAAAACTTTACAAATGAACAATCAGGAGTGGACGCAAAAAAAGCACACTAATTGCAATACTAAGAACTGTGTCTACATGGTAAAATGTCCATGCGATCTTTTATACATAGGAATGACTACCAGAGCCATAAGAACACGCATAAACAAACACAGAAGTAATATACGATGTAAAAAGAATACCACCAAAATGAGCAGACACTATATCGAGACTGGGCACACACCAGATCAAGTAAACTGGACTATCATAGAATCAAATCCTGCATGGTCAACCAGAACACTCGTACGATAAACATACCGATGGTAAAACTACCATAATCACCCTACCTGTATACATCAATATTTTAACAAACCCCAGCAGTTTATCATGACATATATCCGAAATTTTGGACATACAAAGTAACCAGAAGCGGAATCTGTGAAAAAGACAACTCTATGCCCAACTATGAACAAATATAGTAACCAGAAACACCACTTCAAAATGGCCCCCAAAAAAACGACCAATTTTGGATTAGCGTAGTAGAAAAACAATTATGTCAATAACAACCAAAATATAGATCAATCTCCTAGAAACCACTTCGGTGGTATTTAAATGTCATAAATTATGAGTCACGTGACATACAAGGCCAACGATGATCACAATATACCAGGACTTAAGACGATTTTACAATAAAACCATCCGCTACAAGATGGCGCCCAAACACAACACTATACACTCTCCTATTAACTCCTTAATTAGTAGCATACTCCCACTATAAAAAGGGCGGCAAAAACTGCTTGAATACTGGCGGAGACAGAGAGAGGCATGCAGGTGGAGCAGCACAGCTGAATGGGAGAACCGTGAGTACTACAAGGATAACGCTTGCGCTTTGTCACTTCCTAGTCTTTAAATCTTTTCCTTTGAGAAAAGAAACACTGGGCCTGAACTAAACTCTCAACCACTCCCAGGATAAATGTGAGAGAAGTAAGATAAATATAACGCTAGCAATATGCCGGTATGTTCTTCCTTTTCCTTCCTTTCCCTTGCAGTGCCCGAGTGTGACATGCACAATTTGTGAATCTCTCGATCTATGACATCAATACAATATGAGAACCCAAAGAATTTTCCTATTTTTTTCTTAGTTTGCAGGATAAAAATCACAAATGAGGACCACTGTGTGATTTTCCTTTTCTGTTTGTGAACATTGATAACGTGATTTTTACAATGAATGGAATTTGTAAACAATGCTTCCTTCCCTGTTCTTTTACAGTTCCCATCGGCCCTCACTGATCTCATGAGGCCATAATTATAGAAACAAGGGGTGAGGATTATGTTTTTCATTTATTATGTACAGGAACAGTGTTCTTAGGTTTGCCATCAATGGTGGGGCCCCTCTAGTGATATTCATAGTTTCTACTTTTAACCTTTAACTACATTTTTTCAAACTCCTTACCAAGACAACTTTTCACCGATTATCCACTCGGTATAAGTCGTGTATAGACCAATTACTACTGGATACAGCACTGCATGATACTTGTGACCAAAGAGCGACAAACTCATCCTCGATGTTCTACATGTTGATTATGTTCTTTCTTTCTTTGTATTCATTTACTTATTATCTTTTCTATTTTTTTACATCATTGTAAATAATAACACAATATAGATATTCATACACCCATGCTGACCTATAGCGATAAGTCTCACGCTAATGGTAATATGCACCAGGCCCCCCAATGGCAGACCTGGACTATACACATTTTTTACATTAGAGCTATACCCATATTCTGTCCTACCCCTTTCTCTTTTCAGAGACGCTACTCCTTTCCATCAACCTGGCGGCACTGAAAAATGTATGCCGCTAGTGATACTTTATTTAAACTCACCTTGGTCCTGAAGAAGCGCTTTGGATCTCCTCCAGAGGCCACAGATAGCGCGAAACATGTCGACCACTAGAGACACCCACTAAGGACTCATATCTAGCTACTGAGGGACATAATATCCCACTAACAGCACCACACACCTTTTACTAATGACAGAGGGACCACTTTAATAAATAATAGCCACTCTCCCTCCAGTCATTTTTTAACACACTAGTTGAGACCTCACTTCCACTCACACGCACGCACCTAACGGCTTGTTTCATCAAAAGATCTCCGAAAAGAGACCCTTCGGGGACCCGTAGGGCATTGCAGCGCCGGCCCGACGAGGAGCAAAAAGCCCAATGATGAAGCATGACATCCTTCGGGGTGTGTGAGGGCATCATGATGAGGACACACTGTCCCCACACATAGAGTAGCACAGGACACCTTTTCCTTTTTCTTTCTCCACTTTGAACTCTCCTCTTAAGGAACAGTGACCCCCCTTTATATACATTAGAAGTGCACCATAAATGAGCACAAGGTGATATGAGGAGCGGTGCCTCACATTCCTGAGGTCTTGAAAACAGCTCTCCTTCAAGAGCTGGCCATCTAAATGGCAACTGAAAGGCGCCCGATGCAAAGTTGTTGTGGTGCGGTGTGGAGCTTCCTCAAACCCATGGCCATCCTCCTTGGCATCAAAGCCACACCCCTGTTCCAAAACATTGTACAAAATCCCCACCTAATGCCCACTGTCTGCCCACTGAGTATGTTTTGCTCATTCACAAAACATGTCATCTTGTGGTGATATTTCAGGTGAGTGAAAGAATTTACGATTGCAAGGTCAACTTTGTTGAATACTGTGCCTTCATAAATCCAGTCATTTGTGTGACTAAATCAAATTTACAGGTTTTTTTGGCTTTGAGGATGAGGATCTAGATAGTCTGCAAATAGACAGACTTTTGCCTCATTATAGGCAATGAGCATGAAATGAGCAGATACAGCTACTTCGGTCCAAAGCATCCTTCATTACCCCAAGTAGCTACCATCCTGCTGGTAACCACTACTAAATTGGGGAACAAAGAGAAATACTGATGAATGAAACAACCATGTTTATTAGAAGAGGTGCTGAATAACACTGTATTAAAGAGATTGGCATTACATACAGTCAATTCAGGATGCCAAGTACAAACAGGACAATAGATTGGTAAGTAATTAAAATTTAAATAAACCCCAAGCTATGCAATGTAATATAATGTTGAGTTTATTACCACAGCAAATGCTTACCACAGAGTGCTGGAGATAGCCTATGGAAGAAAGGCTCCTTGATGGAAATGGAATATGTAATGCACACTACAGTATTTAATTGCAAAGGTTTTGCCAAATAATAGGTGCCTTTGGAAAGGACATTTAATTGCCTTATGCACTTTACTAATTAATCCGTGGATCAGAGAGAAGCAGAATCTGACTGTGAAAACCAACACTTCCACACAAAACCTCAACCACCACATCCTAGGTTTCTTTCAAATTTTGTTTGAGACCTCAATACTTTCTAAGCAATCTTACCTGAGACCCATCACCTGAGTTACAGTATATACTTATGTTTTTCCACTTATCTGTTACCCCCTCCTTTTTGCCCATGTTTTTTACATACACATTCTCATTCAAAATTTTGAATTGACAAATGTAATCTATTACTTGTGAACTCTTTCCGAATTACAAGGGGTTATACTGATGCCAATAGTACACAATGCAACACTATCAAAGAAATCTCATTCAACCCTGTTTGAGAGTCTGTAAGGGATTATTATCAAAGAAAAAATTAATACTCTGTGAATTACAGAGTTAATCGACCAGGAGATCTCCTGAAAAGATCCATGGAAACGCACTCAACAAGTACAGGCAAGGCACAAAGTTATACTCTACTTCAACCAAGTTTCTACAATTAGTTACACTCTATGATTCCACACAAAGAATATGAGACTAGCTGAGATCAAAAGAACAGGAAAATGCTCATTAGTAACAAAAATCTGAACAGTTTTTGCCTGAGCAAGCAGTTCAATTATTTCATACCCTGAGAGCCAAAAAGCAGGGTGCCTCAACATCACAGAGAAGCTCTTTCTTTTGACCGTATTATCCTCCGCAAGAAAACATGGCTGGAGCTGGTTAGAGATAGCGCTAAGAGCGAAATGTGTTTAAAGTTTTTTTACAAAACAATACCTCGTGGATCATACGTACTTACCATTAACTTAAAAGTATATTTTCCTCTTGGATCATCTCTGATACATCATGAACAATACATAAACTTTAAATTGTTGCTATCTCAGGTACACTCTCAATGCTATAAGATACACCACCCTTAAATAATGTGATGTTTCAAATAAACTATATACAAATGAACCCTTTGTAAAAGACTCTGACACGCTTTGAGCAAGGTTTCTGTCAAGCTAGCTAAATAACTAAGTATATAAACACATTTCACTTTATTAACACTTTTAGCCATGAAAAAGGGTCAGCGGGGCATGTGCACACAAAGGTAGGGTAATCATTGAAAATTAAACTCATTTTTTCAACATTAAGGAGTCTGTAAAACATTGGCCATGAAGGAATTCAGACTGCTAGACATTAAATAATACACAACAAGGACATCTGCATGGCAAACGAATGAAAAGAACAGAGGAGAAAGGAAACATTCAAATAAGGAGACATCACATTTCCAGTTAAGTGTCCCTTGGGTTAAGAAAGAGTAAACGGAAAGAGCAACAGTGTTATGAGGAATCAGAATCCTTACCGGAATTGTTATTTTACTTTCGCTTTGTTATAGATCTTATCACAGCCTTTAGTAGACCAATAAACTATGGGAGGCAATGACCAATATGAGACTCTCTGGGCGCAGAACACAACAAAGTATGACAAAAGGACACAATACTCTCACGCTGAATTTGAGAGACACAGCAGGGCAATAGAGTCCATGGAACTATTTAAGGTAATTCAGAATTGGTGACATCCAATAAGCTCAGGAAAGGTCATAGGCACCGAGACCAAGGACCTATTGTACATCACTTGTGAATAAAGAGTTTAGGCATAAAATTGGTCCTTAAGAGAAAAATAGTGTGATGTAGTTCTTAACTATGCCGACCATCTGAATTCTATTACTCAGATTTAGTTTATGTGAAAAACATTTCCTTTGTCAGAAGAAGCATGCAGTGGCTAAGAGTGACCATGGGTGAGGTAGCAAGTATGGGCGAGTCCTCAGAGAAAGGCACGGGCACCTCCAACTCACCTGAACACTCTCATCCTGCATCGTGGCCCTTACCACAATACGGGGCCCCGTAGCCCACCAACGGCCTCCTCTGATGGGATTCTTCCATATATCTCAATTCTTGGTCAGCCACTCTAGTTATGTTCCCAGTAAGGGCTCGTTTGCAGTTAGCAAATTAGAATATGCTGGAGTTGGGCCATCTGTCAGCTAATCTACAATTCCCAGACAACTCAGAGTGTCAAAGTACATATCTCACAATATAGAAGTCAGGCAAGATGCGAGACACCTAATGCACTACCTGCGCAACATTATATTACATTGGACACAAACATATAGAACTTGACTTATGCTGGCAAGTAACAGAACTCACCCCCAGGTGGCTACTTCACAGAAGACCTTAATTTAAAACAGTGCAGGTGGAAAGAGCAGCTCGGTTCTACATATCATGGTGTGAATGAGAGCTCAGACTGGACGTCTGGGTCACATAAACCCATATATCAGCCAGCAGTAATATTCTGCTTCTCTGCATTAGATATATTTTAGGTGCAAATAATTGTGTGTGCTGGACAAAGATTGTAATGTGTTTTGCACAGCTCAAAAGTAATGAATGCACTTGAATTTAACACAAAGGATCTCTGTCTAAAGCGCTATTGCATTGACAACATTGAGATTTGTAATTTCAAATAGTGCAATGTGTGATGTGATGTGATATACCTAAGTGATACATGACAACGTTTCCATTGTTATGCTTCGTTTGTAAAAGTATTTTGATATTTGTGTTTTTACAGTATGTTAAATCAAAACGTTCACAGCAGCAATATCAGATGAAATACTTTGTTATGCACACTCATTAGGTTGCTTGTGAATTCCCTGCATCTTGCGAACCGAAGTAGATGTCCACACCAAGAAATATAACAGTTGTTCCTGGGATGACGCTGTATTATTTGCTAATATCAATTTTAAAGGGGGCACATTGCAGGTTAAAACAAAAATAACTGAACGCAGCACCGATCTGGTTACTAATGGTCCTGTGCAATGATAGTTTTTCTTATACTTCTGTCCACCACAGAGAGGGGTGTTCCATAGACAAGTGGAAAATCTCCAAACTATGTTAAAAATGTAAAACAAGGCAGAGCAATGCTAGTGGTTTCTATTCTTTCAGTGTTTTAATCCATCTCTGTTGTATCGCTCCCACTATTTTGACAGAATGACTCAAGGACACAGTCATCTTTTCTGCCTCAAATATTTGCCTTGTCAGCAGGGACTTCATGTTTCACTCACTAGTAGACAGTGACAGGTGTTCTGTACTTTTATAAGTAAGTGTTCATACCATGGTCGCTTTACCATTAAAGATGGTCTGATACTACCATACTGGCTATTTTGTCCCCTCCCCTTTTTCATATGGATTCTGGGCTTTAAGACTACTTATAATATGAAAGCAGCGTAGTTAATATTTATTATCTATTATTAAATAAAGCAGGAATGTAAGGCATGATACCTGTGTGTGTCTCTTTAATACAATTTGGACTTTCCTACATAAATCTGGGAAATCGTCTACAGAACCTTTACATTTCTAGTCAATTTATGCAAAAATGTGTTGTAGAATGCACCATTTGTCCTTGTTTTCTCCCCCAAAATTTCTGATGGTTGGGGAGAACACAAATCTCTCACCAACCCCCCTCAAAAACCCTCAAAGACCACTAAAAAGAGTTGGACTCGCTCATTTCGTGCAATCGCTCATTTAAGTTCGAGGTAGGTATTTAAGCCCCATCACTATAAAAGTTCACCAACCACCACTGTATCTTCCCCTAAAATCGAAAATATTTACAGGTGGAGGGCCACAGTTGGAGGCTAATAGAGTTCCTCAACGGGTAGCAGGCATTGAAGGCACTGGCCAGATGTGGAGAAGGCTTCCTCTGGGCTCCATGCTGATGTACATTGTGGGGCTGGCTGTTCACCAGTTCAAACATGAAGCATGTTCCATTTTGACACAGTCAAGCCAATGATGTGTAGGTTAATAGGAATTTCCTGTCTTTTGACTTCTTACCAGCTTCCTAGACACCCTCGCCACATGGTAGTACCAGTAGCGTAGCAAGGGTGCCTTGGGCTAAGTTCAGTAATAAAATAAGAATCATGACTACTGTATAGCTAGCAAAATACAGCAATAATCAGGTCTCAGTAGTACCTGCAGTCCCCTGGGCCCCGGTGCCATTCCATCTTCTGCACCATTTATAGTGATGCCCCTGAGTAGCTTTAATCAAAACTTCCGACCCTCTCCCATTTCTCTCGCTAGCTATTTTCCTGGATCAGGGATTATGGTCATCCAGTCCCATATATATCTCTACAGAGGTACGGACTGAATGCCTCCAATGTTTAGGTGCCTACTCTGGGAGCTTCCCTGGATGAAGGAAATACGTTGGGTGCCCTCCTCTGCTGGAGGTGCACCAGACCTATTGGCACCTGCTCTGGGATGCTCCTGGTCTAGCTGTGGGTACCGCAGGCACACTTCCTTCCCTCCATCTGTGGTCTTGATTGGGGTGTCACAGATACTGTCATGCCCTGGGGCTGCCCCCAGGTTGGACTGAGGATGGGAAAGCCAAGCCCTACTCCACCCTTGCACAGTGAACAGTGGCTGTAAGAGAGGCAGTAGCTGACCAGCATCCAACTGAGCCACATGAGCCTCGCAGCACTTTTAGGCTTCTTAAGATACCCCCTCCTTATTTCACAAAAAGGGTCCCCCTCCCCCCTCCATTTGCCATCTGGGAGTCTGCGAGTGTCGGAGTTTAAGTTCTAGCGTCTATTCTTTTATGTTGTGACGTAATGTGAAAGAGACCTCTTGACTCGGTTGGATCCCAACAGAGCTTGAGAGTTGATGTAGTATCAATAATTTCACGCATAATTCCCTCATCTATTTTTACAAAAATCAACCACATTTTTATTAATCTTTCTGTAATTACATCCAGCTTTCCAATGCCTACTTAGTATGCAGTACACATATACAGCGAGTGACGTCACTACTAAACGCAAACACGAGCACTCTGCCAAACGTTACTTCCCTTTTCACAGGGCGCATTATCATAAAATTTGCACACATCTGGCTTCAGTTTGAAAATTCGAAGGCGCTTTCCTCCTAACCAAAGATAAACAGCGCATATCTAAAAGTAACTGCGGATGACATCACCGCGCTGGACTGATGCTTTCACTCAGTAACCGCTTATAGTGTTTCCAAAGCACTGAGAAGCATGAAGGCCAAAGGTCACCACTGCAGCCTCTTCCATTGCTTGTGTTTTAAACAGCAGAAAATATTATTTTGAGGGAATTTTGACCAGCAAGTCATTGAAACTCAAGTCACAAGAAGGGTCAACTGCGCCAGTTCGCTGTGGGCAAAGGGAGGCGGTTTGTGAAGTCAATGAACTTGTCTAGCTTTCGTTTTTTCCACTTCTGGCTTAAATCCACATGACAGGGAGGAGGAAAACGTCTGACGCACAAGCCCTATTAGGTTCTTTTTATCTTTTCCTTTCTTGATGTTATCCAAATCAAAGGGAGCCTTTTTAATGCACTTACTAACATAATCGTCATTGACTGGCCTGCTGGGAACAATGACTGTGATTGTTTGATGTCCTTTGAGAGCTATCATTTTATTCTGGAAATGAAATCTAATAATGGACCACGGATCTATTGGAGGCCCTGATTGCACTGACATTACAACGAAGAAGAAATTAAGCCTTGAAAGCACACATACAACAGTGAAGTTATTTTTGGCAACCATAGTGTGTGTTTTAAATAAAGATGCAGCTGATGTTTAATTCCTGGCAAGAATGTAAAGGGAGAGAAAGCAGAGTTAGTATTTCAGTATTTCAGTAGACCTCTGTTAGCAGAGGGCCAATAGGAGCGCGGAAACATTTAACTCTGAAATGATTCTGGAATATTTGCATACGTAACGTATTACCACTTCCTCCTTCTCCCCTTTCTAATAAGAGAGTATATGACTAGTCCAGCCCTGTTTCCATAATTCCTTGACTTTTCTGTCTCCCTGACAAACGCGAACTTTGGCAAAGCCAATAGGTTTGGTGTTGGCCGCCAGCCTTTTGGCTTTGTCAATGCTTGTTTTGTTTTGTTATGGATTTGAAATAAATTATTGTTGAAGAAGCTGCTGGTCTCTCATCAATCCAAAAAAAGCATTGACTAACAGCAGAAATACTTTTTTGATCTCAAAAGCACACACTGCCAAAGTAGTCCCTGGCACGTAAGGGGTGTACTTTGTGTGAGGATGTGTTTCTTGTAAAAGGACAGAACACCGTCACTCAGGATGAATGTAGCCAGTGACTGAAGTGGACATCATGCTGCATGATGTGGTGGGTGAAAGTAAAATGAGACTGACACAATAACAGAACAATGGATGAAGAGGGCTGGCTCAAAGCCCCTACAAGCATATTATACATATAATTTTAGTAAAACCAAACAAAAGGTCTCGGCTAGCCTCAGACCTAAAAAAAATGGGGTATATTTACAAAAGAATGGTGGAGCGGGGTGTTAAGTTAAAATAGCGAACGCCGTACTCCGCCATTCTGAAAACGCAGGGCTGCACCGTATTTACAACAATACGGTGCATCCGAGCATTTTCCCTAGCGCTGGCGCTGAACTCAGCTGCCTAGCGCCAACGCAGGCACCCTTGCACCATAGTGCAAGAGTGCCTGCATTGAGGGAATGATTGTTTATGTGCATGAAGGTGTCCCTTCCTGCACATAAACAATCCAGAATGGCGATTTGTAACTTCTATGTGTGCTGCATTGTGCAGCACACATAGAAGTTGCAAATCGTCATTTTTTAAATTATTGTTTATGTGCAGGAAGGGACACCTTCCTGCACATAAACAATCATTCATGGCGTTTTGCTGTTTCTATGTGTGCTGCACAATGCAGCACACATAGAAACAGCAAAAACAAGGAGAAATAAAGCATTTCTCCTCGTTTTGCCATGTTAAGACCAAGTTTTCCCTGGTCTTAATTTTGGCGCTGCCGCCTATTTATGCCACCCTTGTAAACAGGGGGCAGCGTCAAAATCAATGGGTGTTGCGGCAGAACACCCACCACAACACCCATTGCCCACCCCTTTCACACTAAGTATAGCGTGAAAGGTTGCCTTATTTACAAGGCAAACACAAGGAGATGATGGACGGAGCGCTGAAACTTTTCAGACACTCACCCCCAGTCACAGATCTGGGTTGAATCCATCATCGTTCTTTAGCTCACTCCGCCACCCCAGTTCAGACATAGCTATATGCAAATCAGTCTTGACCCTGTGCCTCATGGGAACAGTCCAGCCCAAACTGCCAAGCCATGTCTTCCCTGGACCGGAAACAAGCATCCTGGGACCGGTTTCGGGCTAACAGCCCTCATCAGCCAGGCTAGCTTGAATCCAGTGGCAAAGTGAGCAAGGGACCCACGTCTGGGCATACCCTGCCAACTTAGGGCGAACAAAGCAATCACAAGGAGATGATGGACGGAGCGCTGAAACTTTTCAGACACTCACCCCCAGTCACAGATCTGGGTTGAATCCATCATCGTTCTTTAGCTCACTCCGCCACCCCAGTTCAGACATAGCTATATGCAAATCAGTCTTGACCCTGTGCCTCATGGGAACAGTCCAGCCCGAACTGCCAAGCCATGTCTTCCCTGGACCGGAAACAAGCATCCTGGGACCGGTTTCAGGCTAACAGCCCTCATCAGCCAGGCTAGCTTGAATCCAGTGGCAAAGTGAGCAAGGGACCCACGTCTGGGCATAGCCTGTCAACTTAGGGCGAACAAAGCAAACACAAGGAGATGATGGACGGAGCGCTGAAACTTTTCAGACACTCACCCCCAGTCACAGATCTGGGTTGAATCCATCATCGTTCTTTAGCTCACTCCGCCACCCCAGTTCAGACATAGCTATATGCAAATCAGTCTTGACCCTGTGCCTCATGGGAACAGTCCAGCCCGAACTGCCAAGCCATGTCTACCCTGGACCGGAAACAAGCATCCTGGGACCGGTTTCGGGCTAACAGCCCCCTTCTGCCACGCTAGCTTGAATCCAGTAGCAAAGTGAGCAAGGGACCCACGTCTGGGCATACCCTGCCAACTTAGGGCGAACAAAGCAAACACAAGGAGATGATGGACGGAGCGCTGAAACTTTTCAGACACTCACCCCCAGTCACAGATCTGGGTTGAATCCATCATCGTTCTTTAGCTCACTCCGCCACCCCAGTTCAGACATAGCTATATGCAAATCAGTCTTGACCCTGTGCCTCATGGGAACAGTCCAGCCCGAACTGCCAAGCCATGTCTTCCCTGGACCGGAAACAAGCATCCTGGGACCGGTTTCGGGCTAACAGCCCTCATCAGCCAGGCTAGCTTGAATCCAGTGGCAAAGTGAGCAAGGGACCCACGTCTGGGCATACCCTGCCAACTTAGGGCGAACAAAGCAAACACAAGGAGATGATGGACGGAGCGCTGAAACTTTTCAGACACTCACCCCCAGTCACAGATCTGGGTTGAATCCATCATCGTTCTTTAGCTCACTCCGCCACCCCAGTTCAGACATAGCTATATGCAAATCAGTCTTGACCCTGTGCCTCATTTATTTATTTATTTTTTATTTATTTAATGCATTTTTATATAGCGCAGACTTTACCCGAAGGTGTCAGAGCGCTGTACAATAGAACCAGTTACGTTACATGAGAAAAATGGCATAAAATAGAACGTTACAAAAATAAACAGGAGAGGTAGAGTAAAACCATATAGGCAATAACACAATATCAGACACAGCAATCAAGGGTGGAGAATGAACAAAAAGATGTTACAAATTTACAGTGATGAACTAGCTTCCTGGAGGGGTCTGAGAATGAGGGTATTAGTTCTGGAAGTGTCTTTGAAGGAGAAGAGATTTGAGGTCCGCTTTGAAAATCTGGATGGAGGTAGTGGCACGGAGCAATGGCAGAAGCGAGTTCCAGATTCTCACCGCATTACCTGAGAACGATTGAGCCATCGATCTTTCCTTTTTGAAGGAGGGGGGCTCAAGCAGAAACTTTACTGCATTCCGAGAAGGTCTCGAGCTTCCTGACATTTTCAGTTTATTCGCCAGGTAACGAGGGGAAGAAGTGTGCAAGGCTTTATGGGTGATGCAGGCAGTTTTATAAATGGATCTTGCCTCGATGGGAAGCCATCGAAGAGAAGACAGGATAGGAGTAATGTGGTCACTACGTTTGGATCCTGAAATAAAGCGAGCTGCTGAATGGAGGACGGATTTGAGGGGGGAGAGGTGAGATTTGGGTACGCCAGTCAGGCGAGAATTGCAGTAATCCAGTCTAGAGAGAACTAGCGATTGGACCAATGTTTTTAGTCTTTCTCCGGGAAGAACCGACGGATCCCCCACAGAAGTCGCAGCTGGTAACGTGCGTTCTTAGCAATGGAGTTGATGTGGGAGATTAGGTTGAGTCTTTTGTCAAGTATGACACCTAGGAACAGTCCAGCCCAAACTGCCAAGCCATGTCTTCCCTGGACTGGAAACAAGCATCCTGGGACCGGTTTCCGGCTAACAGCCCTCATCAGCCAGGCTAGCTTGAATCCAGTGGCAAAGTGAGCAAGGGACCCACGTCTGGGCATACCCTGCCAACTTAGGGCGAACAAAGCAAACACAAGGAGATGATGGACGGAGCGCTGAAACTTTTCAGACACTCACCCCCAGTCACAGATCTGGGTTGAATCCATCATCGTTCTTTAGCTCACTCCGCCACCCCAGTTCAGACATAGCTATATGCAAATCAGTCTTGACCCTGTGCCTCATGGGAACAGTCCAGCCCGAACTGCCAAGCCATGTCTTCCCTGGACCGGAAACAAGCATCCTGGGACCGGTTTCGGGCTAACAGCCCTCATCAGCCAGGCTAGCTTGAATCCAGTGGCAAAGTGAGCAAGGGACCCACGTCTGGGCATACCCTGCCAACTTAGTGCGAACAAAG
Organism: Calotriton arnoldi; assembly: GCA_963921515.1. Classification (NCBI taxonomy): domain Eukaryota; kingdom Metazoa; phylum Chordata; class Amphibia; order Caudata; family Salamandridae; genus Calotriton; species Calotriton arnoldi. The sequence goes on along the minus strand of CAWUFW010004969.1, from coordinate 1,402,388 downwards.
CAAACACAAGGAGATGATGGACGGAGCGCTGAAACTTTTCAGACACTCTCCCCCAGTCACAGATCTGGGTTGAATTCATCATCGTTCTTTAGCTCACTCCGCCACCCCAGTTCAGACATAGCTATATGCAAATCAGTCTTGACCCTGTGCCTCATGGGAACAGTCCAGCCCAAACTGGCAAGCCATGTCTTCCCTGGAACGGAAACAAGCATCCTGGGACCGGTTTCGGGCTAACAGCCCTCATCAGCCAGGCTAGCTTGAATCCAGTGGCAAAGTGAGCAAGGGACCCACGTCTGGGCATACCCTGCCAACTTAGGGCGAACAAAGCAAACACAAGGAGATGATGGACGGAGCACTGAAACTTTTCAGACACTCACCCCCAGTCACAGATCTGGGTTGAATCCATCATCGTTCTTTAGCTCACTCCGCCACCCCAGTTCAGACATAGCTATATGCAAATCAGTCTTGACCCTGAGCCTCATGGGAACAGTCCAGCCCGAACTGCCAAGCCATGTCTTCCCTGGACCGGAAACAAGCATCCTGGGACCGGTTTCGGGCTAACAGCCCTCATCAGCCAGGCTAGCTTGAATCCAGTGGCAAAGTGAGCAAGGGACCCACGTCTGGGCATACCCTGCCAACTTAGGGCGAACAAAGCAAACACAAGGAGATGATGGACGGAGCGCTGAAACTTTTCAGACACTCACCCCCAGTCACAGATTTGGGTTGAATCCATCATCGTTCTTTAGCTCAATCCACCACCCCAGTTCAGACATAGCTATATGCAAATCAGTCTTGACCCTGTGCCTCATGGGAACAGTCAGCCCGAACTGCCAAGCCATGTCTTCCCTGGACCGGAAACAAGCATCCTGGGACCGGTTTCGGGCTAACAGCCCTCATCAGCCAGGCTAGCTTGAATCCAGTGGCAAAGTGAGCAAGAGACCCACGTCTGGGCATACCCTGCCAACTTAGGGCGAACAAAGCAAACACAAGGAGATGATGGACGGAGCGCTGAAACTTTTCAGACACTCACCCCCAGTCACAGATCTGGGTTGAATCCATCATCGTTCTTTAGCTCACTCCGCCACCCCAGTTCAGACATAGCTATATGCAAATCAGTCTTGACCCTGTGCCTCATGGGAACAGTCCAGCCCGAACTGCCAAGCCATGTCTTCGGGCTGGACTGTTCCCATGAGGCACAGGGTCAAACTGATTTGCATATGGCCGTGTCTGAACTGGGGTGGCGGAGTGAGCTAAAGAATGATGATGGATTAAACCCAGATCAGTTGACTGGGGGTGAGTGCTTGCAATGTTCAACACTCCGTCCATCATCCCCTTTGGTTTTGCTTGTTCGCCCTAAGTTGGCAGGGTATGCCCAGACGTGGGTCCCTTGCTCACTTTGCCACTGAATTCAAGATAGCCCGGCTGATGAGGGCTGTGAGCCCGAAACCGGTCCCAGGATGCTTGTTTCCGGTCCAGGGAAGACATGCCTTGGCAGTTCGGGCTGACTGTTCCCATGAGGCACAGGGTCAGACTGATTTGCATATGGCCATGTCTGAACTGGGGTGGCGAGTGAGCTAAAGAATGATGATGGATTAAACCCAGATCAGTTGACTGGGGGTGAGTGCTTGCAATGTTCAACACTCCGTCCATCATCCCCTTTGGTTTTGCTTTGTTCGCCCTAAGTTGGCAGGGTATGCCCAGATGTGGGTCCCTTGCTCACTTTGCCACTGAATTCAAGATAGCCTGGCTGATGAGGCTGTGAGCCCGAAGCCGGTCCCAGGATGCTTGTTTCGGTCCAGGGAAGACATGGCTTGGCAGTTCGGGCTGGACTGTTCCCATGAGGCACAGGGTCAGACTGATTTGCATATGGCCATGTCTGAACTGGCGTGGCGAGTGAGCTAAAGAATGATGATGGATTAAACCCAGATCAGTTGACTGGGGGTGAGTGCTTGCAATGTTCAATACTCCGTCCATCATCCCCTTTGGTTTTGCTTTGTTCGCCCTAAGTTGGCAGGGTATGCCCAGACGTGGGTCCCTTGCTCACTTTGCCACTGAATTCAAGATAGCCTGGCTGATGAGGCTGTGAGCCGAAACCGGTCCCAGGATGCTTGTTTCCGGTCCAGGGAAGACATGGCTTGGCAGTTCGAGCTGGACTGTTCCCATGAGGCACAGGGTCAGACTGATTTGCATATGGCCATGTCTGAACTGGGGTGGCGAGTGAGCTAAAGAATGATGATGGATTAAGCCAGATCAGTTGACTGGGGGTGAGTGCTTGCAATGTTCAACACTCCGCCCATCATCCCCTTTGGTTTTGCTTTATTTACAAGGCAGCGTTAAGCCATGTTAAGTGGCTTAACTCCGCCTTATAAACAAGGTGAAGCCCGTATCGCCACAGGAACGTCGATAAAAGTGACGTTCCTGTGGCGATAGGGGCTTGTAAATATCCCACATGGTTTGAGGTTTGAAAGGGCACCACTTTCAGAAAGGCCAGCTTTTTACTGCTATAATTGTAGATATGCATAAGATATGTAAATGAGGAGTCTGCGCCTGATCAGGACTGGACATGCTGTTACAGCAAACATTAATCAGTAAATAAATGATCAAACGAGATTAATCTCTAAGAGATGATCGGATCTACAATGAAATTGATGTAACTTCACACTTCCCAAGTGTAGGTCAGCTCACACCTGACATTGATGTAGTTACGTGTATGTCTGCTAAAAGGCAAGTTTATGAAGGTAGAGGCTGCCCTAAAATGGTCCAAATTACAAGTGTTCTTGAGAGCTTACAAGAACTGTGAGGGATGAAGTAGGTGTAAATGGACAATACTGGGGCCCAAGACTGTGGCAGCAACACTTAGGGCAAAGCCAAATTGCTCCCTGTTGCAAGGGGGTGGAGTCGGGAAGGACATGGTCTGAATACTGTAGTAAAGCAATATGGTTTTTGTGTTACTGAAATTCAAGTTTAAAAAGTGTTTTTTTATTTAATTGATTCAGTTACGTATTTTTTGAAGTTGGAGGGCAGGGTCTTCATACAAGAGTCTGGAGCCACCCAGGTTGGAGTTAAGTTCCTTTTTTCACGTGAGGCCCTTAGGTTACAGCAACAGCAGGTAGGGCCTGTCAGGGCTCCTTCGCCTTCCAACTGCCCCCTATCCTAGCTCCACCCCCACACCACACAACAATATACCAATATATCATTCACTCTCAGCATTCCAGACACCACCTCAGACATACAGGGAATTGGGACACATAGGATACTATAGTTTTTTAGTGTTGTAGCAGTCTAGGTATCATCTCCAAGCCCCTTTTAATAACCTCAATGCTTTCACATCCTTTCTATAATATTCCTAAGGTTCATGCTTCTCCTGGGTTTGCCTATTGTGTTTTTGTGGTACACTTCAGTATAATTACTAAAGATATAATACTTTGCTTCTCCCAATAGTACTTGTGTAGGAGAAAAAGGTATAGAAATTCACATTCAGAGTTAAAGTGAAGGAAAATTGGTTAGATACCTACACATGTGGGCATAATGTGGGGTTTTCTCAAGTTGCACATTTTATGTTTTATGTTTTTACTCCTCATAAAAAGTCAAAATAAATAGTTCATATGCATACATAAATTAATCTAGAATTATCTCATTTATGATTTTGTAATTATGTGTGTATGCATGTATATAGTATTTGTATAGTGCAAACATATCCAAAAGACAGCGGGGTGCAGTGCAGTGTCAAAGGCAAAGATTTAGCAAATTATTGCAAATTATTGTCTTAATCTTCCTGTTTTTAGGAAAATGTGCCTGATAACTCTGGTTGACAATATATGCAACCACTTTGGCATTTGAAGAGAACCGTCTGTGTGGATTACTCTTCTTAATAATGGAGGACTAATGAAGAAGGTTTTATAGCTATGTACACAGGCACTGCAAGTGCCAAACCTATTTCTTTTTTATTTCAATTCAATTCAATTACTTTATTCGGCTAGAACATATCCATAAAAGAACAAATCACACATTTATACATAAAACACACAAATTCATGATGATCATAAAAACATTTTGTAAAAACCAATGCAATAGGAATATTAATTATACAGTACACATCGTATTGCGTGTGCGAACAGCAGTTGTCAAAAAAGGCACCTACGTGAAATACTAATTCATCATCTTCCAAATTAACGATGGTCCTAAGTGCATCTTTGTAATGCGCAAGTGGATATCTTTTGAAAAAAGGTATTAAAAACAATTTGGCATATTGCATATAAAACTTACAAAAAAATAAAGTGTGATATAGTTTGCCCTGACAGACCATCACACAGGCATGGCAGAGAGTCAAGGTTAGTATGATAACCAAGGGGGAAGCATAATAAAAACTTCACTGTGCCAGCCCTTAGGCGAGAAAGGAGTCCCCGTCCCAACGATCCATAGGTTTAGTGAGATGACTAGCCAACTAATGTTGAACATTCTCGATGGACATGAAAGTGGCTACGGATGGCTTCCTAGATTCCATGTCAAGTCTGTCCTTTCTATAATATGTATATAGGGCCGACCGTAGGTCTTTTTTAATTACAGTATCTAACTCGTGGGGGCTATCAAAGATGTGTTCATAGTCGATCCTACTTAAGCTAGATCGCACCTCCGCTAGCCATGGGATATCCATGCCCTTATCTCACTTAAGTCAGTCAATCTCTTATAATTTCTCTTGTGAGGGACACCGCTGTATTTTTCAAATGGCTAGCCAAAATAGAGCAGTCCTCAATATAATGTAGGTTTAATTCACTATGACAAACATATTGAGGCGTAGAGATAGGGGCTTCCAGAAGTTTACGACAGAACCTATTCTCCTCAAGCTGAATGGTACTGGTCTTTTAGAAGCCCCATATCTCAGCGCCATAAGTTGCCATAGGTATACACTGAAATTTAAAAAAAAGTTAAATAGCTGAGACAACCCCGACCTCCTGGGTTGGGGGAGACTGAGAACCAAATTAATTGCTTAAGAGAAATTTTTCCTACAGTATGCCAAGTAGTCAGTCCATAATCCATTAGCAGCAAAAACCAGCCCTAAGTAGGGAAAAGTGCTAGGGCAATGTAAGCTCTGGTTGCCCACAGAGATAATATTTAAAGCACGCTTCCTCGGGCCGCAAGCCATTATAAAAGATTTTTTTAAATTAGTAAATAGATCTAAAGCAGCCATAAAATCAACAAAGCCCCTCAATAAGAGACCAAAGGCATTAGGTGTGTGGCCCATTAGGACTGCGTCGTCAGCGTATAAAAACGGGCTGGGAGTGCCTGGCCATTAATTCTCGGAACGTCTTTGATAAGCACAATTAGGGAGGTGTGTAAGTTGTTAATATATAGAATAAAGAGCAATGGGGCCAGAACACATCCCTGCCTGACCCCTCTATAAACACTAATATCATTGGAAACCTCCCCACCCGTGTTAATTCTGATCCTGGCTTTCAGATCCCTATGCAGATATGCTCAAAAATGTACTAAAGCCTCATCCAACCCTTATTCTAGTAAAATGGACCACAGGCGGAACCGATTAACATAATCAAAAGCAGAGGTCAGGTCCATAAAAGCTAAATATATAGGTGACCGCTGTGCAATTGTATATTTCCCAATTATTAGGTTATGATTAAGGCATTGTTCGATAGTGCCTACCTTGTTCCTAAAACCAAGTTGAGAGGGTTGTAAGATGGAATTCTCTTCGGTCCAGGTTTTGATCTTATTATATAATACCCTTTCTAGGATTTTCAATGTGGTGTCAATCAGGGAAATATGTCTGTAACAACCTGGTTGGGAGCGGTCACCCTTTTTGAAATTTGGGACGATGATGCTGGTTGACCAAGTACTTGGTAGTGGGGAGTGGACTAAGTTATTAAAAACGTTTAGCAGGAGCGTGGACCAAAAATCTGGTTTATGCTTAATAAGGTCTATAGGTAACCCATTGGGGCCTGGGGCTTTATTACCCAGGCTCTGATATATAGCTTCTTCTACTTCAGACAAAGATATTAATACTCCTGTTGGGGCGGGGAACTCTGGCAGGTCTTTGTCGTATATGGGAGCTGTATATATCATAGAGAAGTGAGCTTCCCAAACCTTGCTGGTTATATTACAGCTAATTGGTGTTAATGTTTGTCCCATTGCTCTCATATCCTTTACAGCAGACCAAAAAAGTTTGCCATTCTTTGAACTGGCAGCACTAGCGAGTACGTCCCATCAATCATTCAGTAATTCTTCCTTCCTCAAGGTACCAACTAACTTGTACTTCTTCCTTAAGGACTGAACTGAGAGATGACACCTCGGTTTCATGGATAGGGCCTGGCGTAACTGGCGGTTTCCCGCTGAGCACTCGCTATTAAACCATCTAGGGCCATGAGGTGTAATGGCAACATGTTTCGATAGCACAGATTTGATGGCTGCACAAAGTTCGGTGAAAGCAGTGATTACCTCCGGGCTGGGTTCCTGCACTGTCAAGCATGAATCAAAGAGTCGTGAATTTTCCCTGACTGCCCTAAGAAACAAATCTGCACTATTAACCCTTCGCCAAGCCAATCTTGATTTGCCTTTTGAGGGTGCCAAATTCCTTGCGCCACACTCTATTCTATACACAGGCCTGGAGGACAATCTCAACACTACTTTAATCCGATTATGATCGCCGTGATTTGTAGGAACAACCTCGGCGTACAATAAAAAGTCCCCTAGGCTGGGGGAGATAAAGATGTAATCAATTGTAGTGGCACTACCCCTGCCTCTAAATGTTGGTTCAGGTAAATTATTATTGTTAGTAAGAGCAGCGATATCCATAACATAATTTAAGTCGTGGGTTCGCAGGTGCTCCATCAGCTCAACACCCCTGTGGCAAATTTGTCTTCTGCTGCACGGCTTATGGACCACAGAGGCTTCTTGGGGCAGTTTAGCATTAAAGTCGCCCCCCAAACAGATGCCTGCTGTTTTATCAAAACCCTTTAAGTCCCTTAGGGAGGTAACAAAATCAAACAGGTTGATAAAATTTATATTGGGAGAGCTGTGAAAATCATTATTATAAAAATTAAACAAGTACATAGATACTCCCCTTTTATATTGTAAAACTTGAAATTTGTTGCTATGGGTTTGTAGAACCTTAACACTTCCCCTTGCTACAATATTCACCCAGATGGAAAGATCACCGGATGGTCGACCAGATTTGGGGGATGACGCTAGGACATTAAAACATTCAAACCCTTCAAGATATAGGTCTTTAGTGGCCCAGGTCTCTTGAAACATTAGAATGTCGTACTGCCTAACTAGCTCTAACCAATCAATAGATCTATTTTTGATTGTAGGCCAGCAACATTCCAGCTGAGTATATTCAGATCCTGGTTATCGCAAGTCTTAGGGCCAGTTATAGCAGCTTGATCATGTGTATTGATAGTGTGTGATGGACGTGTAGATACAGAATCAAGCCCACAGGTCTGAACGGGTGATGTTAGTTAGTCCTGGTCATCTAAATCGGACAGCACTTTGAAATTGTTCTGGACGGCTATTGCGGGTGAGCCATAAGGTGGGCCTCTTGGGATTGGCTTATAAAAGTAGCCCAGTAGTAAGGACCAAATTTTAGATGGACTAGAGGTGAAAATCTCCTGTTTTTTCAAGAGTGCCCTTACCATTGATGGTCTACGAAAATTAATAACAATACAATCCCCTTCTATGTTTTTAGGAGAGTCACCTACCCACTCAACCCTCCACACCATGATTATCGCTTTCATGTTAGAAACATTAAACTGCTTATTCTTAGACAACCAGTCCACACATTTGTTACGTAGTTGATCCCAAGTTTCAATCTGCTCACCTGCCAGCACCAGAACATAGGGGCAGGCTGCCAGTGGCAATCCCAGTACGTCACTATTTGGCCTAAAATGGGACCCACTCAGGAGATTATGTGTTATACTACTCAATAGACCACGATTTGATGGATCACCGTTAGACCTAAAAATGGGTTTAAATGAGAGAGCAGAAGGGACAGATAAATCACCCCAGCTGAAATTAGCTGGCCATCATTGAGTGGGGGGGGGGGGATTAGATGTTGTATTGGCCTTGGGAAGGAGACACTCCCTTAGTTGAGTACATGTCTTACAAGAGGATACAATTAAGGTTCCATCAGGTGGACACTCAGCAGTGTGGGATAGACTATCTGTGGATGTAGCAATAGGTGAATGATTAGACGCTCCCACAGAAGTAACAATGTTGGAATGGACTGTCTTTTCCCTATGGTTGAGTCTGCTCATTAGGGTATCCAGATGATCCAGGCGTTTCCATAAAGGAGAGAGTTTTGTGTCAATCAAGTCACTTATCCGCGAGTATATTGTGTCAATAGACACATCCCCAAGGTCCGAAGCACCGGGTACGGCTTCAGTCTGAGTAAAGGAGGAATTACTAGCCTTGCTATTCAGGGTTTGAACGTGACGACTGACGCTAGATGATGACTGCATCCAGGAGGTCAGGCCACTATGAGATGCACTAGTGCGTGGGGGCTGTTTCCTTTTAGTGCAAACAGACTTCCCTGTCGTCCTTTTTGCATTTAGTAGCCAAAGCTGGTGCTACCGAGGGGGCAACCGCGGTAATCTGTGTCTCGGGCATATCATGCCCAGGGCCATCATTGGCACTCCTCCTAGGGATAGGCTCATTACTGGTGCTGACCTCCAGTTGTAAAAGGTCACAAGGTGCAGGGATAGTAGTAGATGGCAGAACAGGATCAAGTGGAACCCCTCCAGATGCAGATACAGTCTGTGCCGCCTCGCATCCCAGTGACAGTCTGCGCTCAGTTAGCTCACTTTCATTGGACACGATGTTGACCACCCTCTCCAACATACAGTCAAGAATAACTGAGGGCCGTATGGGTGGCGGGTCTGTTAGTTTTCCCATGGCTACTTAGGATAGTTTAGCTCTATTGCCGTATACAAGCACTCACCTTGGGCCTTGAGGCTGATGCTGCTGTGCCGTAGGAAAGATGGGGGGCCAGCCCAACCTCTGCCGGCCGCTGACTGGCGCAGACGGGCCCGCAATTGGTCCGGTCTTCGCCCGGGCCCTGCTCCGGTTTTGATAGCGCCTCTGGGTGCGGGAATGGCTGCGTTGCAGTGTGGGACTTGTGGTTTGCCCCCCTGTTGTCTCTGACAGACTCCTGCACTGCGGTAGCCCTGCTCCGGTTTTGAAAGCACCTCCGGGCGCGAGAATGGCCGCGTTGCAGGGTGGGACTTGTGATTTGCCCCCTGTTGTCTCTGACAGACTCCTGCGCTACGGGAGCCCTGCTCCGGTTTCGAAAGCGCCTCCGGGCGTGAGAATGGCCACGTTGCAGCAGTCCTGCCAAGTGTCACGCAGCAGGCGTGACGCTAACGCATTTCAGTGTGGTGTTCCCGCATCACCGCACTGAAATGCATTGTCACGCATTTTGTCCACTCTGCTGTGACAGTGACGCGCTGTAGTGGCTTAACGCCAGGGTGCTAGCGCGGCGCCCGCGCCGCTGCCAGGCTCAGGTGGTGCCGGTGGGTGTGACCTGTGTGCGCCAGGGGGGCTCTTAGAGCTGCTCTGCTGAGTCTCTGTGTATCCCGCCGCGGCGCCTGTCAGTCGCGCTGTGTATAAACAAAACATTAGTCAGAGAGTCATGACTCCCTGCTGCTGCCCAATTAAATTACCCCGGGATCCGGGCCTGCCCTCTCAGAGACAGTCCGCGTTTTTAACTGGCTGTGTGCGCCCAAACCTCACGTCCTGTTTAGGTACAGGAAGCAAGAAGTCACTTTAGGCGGCGGAACTGAGAGAGTCAGTCGCGCTGCGCGGCAGAGTCTCGCACCACAGGCTGCATAGGCCGCCCTGTTCACCATGGTGACCATCAATGAAAATTAGTTCCAGCGAGCTTCAGGTGTACGCACATGAACATCCAGTCCTTGGCAGTGATACCCTGCGGCTGCCATTTATATGGTGATGCTGTTCTGGCCAGTTAGGTGAGCGAAATATGGTACATTCATTGCATAGATTGTAATACATCCCTAGATGACCCTTTTATGAGTATTCAAGGAGCAAACTCTGAAATATAACAGAACAAGAAAACAGTAGATCGATGGATAGAACTTGGAAAGGTGGTAAACTAGGAAGACTCTTTTCAAGTGTCTTTGTTTTACCTAGGACTCGTCAGGTGAATACGGAATACATTAATCTTTTGTGTTGTTTTTCCCCTACACACGATGAGGTGAGCAAAAACTTCAAGAAATGTTAAGAAATAATGTTTCATTCATTTGTGTTTGAAATTGTTTATATCATTGACGTAATTATTTTCGTGATTTCGCACATGGGCAACGATATTCAGTTTGATTTTGCCGCGGTGACTTTGCAGCGGCCAGGTCTGGACCCATTGCCGTGGCTTGCGGCCTCGCAACTTAGTGAGTGCAGCCGAGGTGTGTTAATTAAATTAGCTTTTTAGTGGCAGCACGCGATCTGCTGCCTGCATTGCCGGTCGTATAATTAGGTGACGTTTTTCTGCCCAGGGCTGTTTTTACACTCTTTTGAACTGAGGCAAAACACAAACACAGGTCAGTCATGAAATACCTCACTGAAAACAGATCTTGGCATCTGGTGAGATAGCCAGTCTTAGAAAACAAGTTTCCCCAATAGCCCCTTTGAAATGTTTTCATGCGGCTCTAGAAAGATGACAGAATAATGAAATAATGACTAGGCGAAGGTGGCTGTTTGTTTTTTACACAGCATCTAATGTTTTTTACACAGCGTCTAATACGGACACGCACACGTTTCCATGCAATCCTATTTTGTTGGTAACGGAGCGGAGTACATGAAGATCGGATGATTTGACAAGGATTACACAATACTCATAAGTGAAGAGACCGACCACGCTTATAACAACACTGAGGTTTCCATATTCTATGTAGGGCAATGTATTCTTAGGGCAAGATCTTAGAGCTACCTTGCTCAAATGGGTGTCATTTCATATATTTATGTGTTTCCCTAGTCTTCGTTACTTGATTTTGTGCACGAGAAAGTGTCACACATAGTTCTTGAAATGTCACTCATAATTACACTGAAGTTATGAAAATGTCACACATAGCAATCTGAAACCTTGGCAGCTATGTTGCAGGGTGGTGGGACTTGTGGTTTTCCCCCCTGTTCTCTCCGACAGACTCCCCCGCTGCGGGAGCCCAGCTCCAGTTTTGAAAGTGCCTCCGGGCACGAGAATGGCTGCGTTGCAGGGTGGGATTTGTGGTTTGCCCCCCTGTTGTCTCTGACAGACTTTTTATTTATTATGCATGGGATATAGCTTATAAATCTTTTATGTAGTCTGCTTAGAAAAAAGAAATACTTTAATAAAATGTTCAAAAAACAGAGATCGTACTCTTCACAGTACTGTGCGAATTACAACATTACATTCACAACTTCAAAAGAAAAAGTATAATAATAATTCCTCAACATATCCTATGAAGTGCAAGTGAAAGCTAAATTGCCTAATTCCTCTAGACCCTATTATACACATTAACACATTTCATTAATGCATATAAGGAAAGAAGAATATACAGTAAAAGACCCACATAATGTCCTATAATGTGCAAATGCAAACTAAAGTGCATGGTTCAACTAAATCATTTCTCGCATTAATAAGGGTATATAGCCTAATATATGTAATTATAAGGTGTCAAGTCCTTACATTGCTAACTAGAACATACTCTGCATTTTTTAAACACCCTAAGATGGCTAATTTAAATACAATGAAATGAATGAAATGAAATTTGTACTTGTAAAGCGCACCCATACCCCCAAAGGGGTGTCCAGGCGCTGTACGCATACCGCTGTGGAACCCTTCCTGGCTTTTCCCTGTGAAAATGTCCACTCCTGGGCACCCCCAGGGTGAAGCCAGGCATCCCAGCGCTGTTGGGGCCGTTGTGGAGATTAAGCAAGCTATTGCCCAGAGTTGCAGAGTGGGACCCATGATTAGAATAGGCACCGAGGCGAGAATTATCAGGTCCGAGGAAATTGAGCCCAAGACCCGCCGAGGCGGGAATTGAACCTTGGTCCCGGGCCAGATCTCTGCATCAGGGTCTGCTGCTCTAACCATTGAGCCACACTTCTCCACTCTGTGTTATCCTGCCCAACCAACTCCTCTGCAAACTACCAAAGTGACAATGCTGGTTAAAGTGCTTACTTTTTTAACCTTTTCTTCTAAAGGTGCAAAAAGAAAACTTCCATAAGGGCCAGTATGTTCTAATACTAAAATAGTCCCTTTCTTAGAAGTTCTTTCAACTGCAAACTTGTCCCATTAATTCCTATTACGTGACAATTTATTAACCTGGCCAAACAATAGCCCTATATTAAAAGCTATAAAAAGCTCCATGGTGAAGGTGGCTTGTGAATATTTCTTCATGGGATTTAATTCTGTTGCCATCTAAAATACCCTCTATTTTACAGATATTTATATGTAATTTAAAAATGTTATGGCTAGCCCGGGGGTCTTATTCTCCCAAATAAATGACGTTAAAATATTGTCCTGTTTAGTAAAAAAGCCTTCATCGAGATTACAAGGAACATTTAAAAATAGAAATAAAAGAAGGGGCAGAATAGAGATCTTAATAATGCAAATTCCGCCTATCACCGATAGTGGGAGAGATTTCCAAAAAGCAAGAAGAAAGCAAATTTCGAATAATAATGGGGTAAAATTTATACAATAGGGAATCCATAACGAAGTCTGAATAGAAAAGTCCTAAATAACTTTAAAGGTTTCTGTCATAAATGGCCCTTAATTTGGAGGGTAAGATATCAGAAGTGCTGTTAAACAAAAGCAATTCAGTTTTAGATTTATTGACTTTATAGCCCCCCCCCACGCCCCAACTTGGTATATCTCTGTGAGAAGTTGGCCTGGTATATGCTGTCCACTAATTAAAGTGGGCACCTTGCACCAGTCCAAACGACCCTTATTGATGATTATGTTAAAGACAACCTTTATAGAAAGCTATCCTAGTGGTAGCTGTGGAGAGCAACCTTCAGGCTAAGTCTTGAAGGAATGTAAAGCAGCTTGTTTTACCAGTATATAACCTCTTGAATGACCAAATGAAAGGAGAACCACACCAGGTATATATAAAATATATGTATTTATTACTAAACACTCTCTACTAACCTCTTTATGAGATTAGAGAACAAGGCACACAATATTACAGTACTAGAACGACAGTAAATAGCACAATACACAGTGGGCTCCAGGGGGAGACCAAACCATATATTAAGAAAATGGTATAACAACCCAAACTTGACTAGACACAGTGCCTAGAGCACGTAGAATCGCTGAGACCCCAAGGAACCACACAAGGTAGTGACACAGGGGACCCACGGAGGACGGGTGCAGTGTGGGAACACAGACGCGAGCTCCGTACAACTCTATGGGAAAGTCGCGGTTGGAAATTTAGAGGTTAAGGACACTTCGGAGAGGACTTCAACCAAACCCAGTTAAACTTAGAAGGTTCTAAGGCCAGCACCCTTGTGAGTACCGAGGTACCCGAGTTACCTATCCCAGAGGAGCCGGGTGCATAGGGGTCAAGTGGTGTCGGAAACCCTCGTTGTTTTCAATGGCGTGATGCGAAGAAGTGCTGCTGCCGTGGAGAAGAAAAGTGTCCGGTGTGACCCAAGCCTGGATAGGAGATGAGAAGAACCTGAAAGCAGAGGGGACAAAGTCTGGGTCACTTCACGTGACCAGGAGCGGAGCAATCGAATGCCTACCGATGTCGGGTGCTTCAGGTGCAAAGAGGTGAAGCTTGACTCGGCAGCCACGGGGACCAGGAGACGTCGACGACAACCAGATTCCGCAGGAGAGCTGTCCCACGAAGGATGTGGAGTGCTGGGGCGGTCAGTTTCCGGATTGGAGACCAACAAGCCTTGGCAACTGCAACCCACGCGGTCAGAGAAAAGATGCTTCGGTGAGGACCAGCAAGGTCCTGGGGACTCCCCAAGCTATGGAGAGTCAGGGCACGTCTGGAGCAACCAGGAAAGCCCACTGAAAGTTAAAGTGGCCTTCTCAGGGACCCACAGGTCAACGGACCAGGGATCGCAAAGGGACCTCAAGAGGAATCACACAATACCAGCCCACGGAACACTCGTGGAGTGTAGGCCAGTAATCTTCGGTGAAAACACTGCTCGGGGCTTGGACTACAAGTAGCCCAAAGCACAGCCTCAGGGATCGCCTAAAAGCATATACTGTTGCAAATGTGCACGGCGTCCAGGGGTTCGGGTTGCACGGTCCCCACGAGGGATGTGGGCCTCCGGTTTGCTGAGAGCACTAGTCGGCCTCGGGGAAGCTTGGGCACCCACCTTCTGTGTTGCAAAATCTTCGGAGTCCGTCGGGAGCTGCGTAGATGCAAACCGGTCAGATGCGTTGAGGTGCCTGCCTTGCAGGGGAGTAACTCCTTTACTCCAAGGGAGATTCTTCAGTCATCCAGCAAAGCGTACATCGTCGAAGGTTACTTGGTTTCTGTAGCAGAGTTTATTCCAGGTAATATCTAAAGTCCTGTAGTCAGGGTTCCTACTTTATACCCAAGGAAGGGTGGGACAAACTCTGGGGACCCACCTATGGGAGGGTCAGGACAGAGGGGTGGCTACACCCATGTCCTTTGTCCAGTTTCGCGCCAGAGCAGGGGCTGATAGCCCCTGCAACCAGTTTGAGCTGGACTATGCACAGGGACACCAAATGTGCCCCCAGTGCAGACATCAAAGCACTCTGAGAGTGCACCCACCCAGCCCCAATACACTAAAGCCTGTCTGGGAGGTGGTCACACCTCCCTGTGACAGGAAACCTATTGTCAAGCCTTCCCCTGCCGGAGTGTTGTCCAGCAGCAGGAGGGCAGACTCGTGTCTGTGGCTGGCAGCATCCATTTTGTGATGCCAGGGCTCTGTGAAGCTGGTACCGGGTGTACCGGTGCGGTCATATTTCACCCTCTAGGAGGGAGGAATCATACCTCCCACACCAGTTACTGGTGTGGAGGTATGATTCCAAGGTGTTTGACACCAAACACGACATAATTCCTTGCAGCCGTTTTAAAGTTAGCATTTACCGCGAGGTTATAATGCACTTAAGAGTATATGGTTGGCTGCATCACAGACAACCCCGGAATAGTGGTTCCGAAGGCTGCATAGGGACTCTGCTCATGCATGGGCACCCTCTCACATAAAACCCAGCACCCTGCCTTCAGGATTGATAAGGCCTGCCATAGGGGTGACTGTTAGGCTTATATGTGCAGTGATTAGGATAGATATAGTGAACCTATATCTAAGGAAGGGGTGCATGCACCACCTTACACAGGCTGCAGTAGCAGACCTGTTGTGTCATTTTGAATGGCCTCTCAGGGGTGGCATAATACATGCTGCAGCCCCTGGGAAGCCTCTGGGGTACCTATGCCCTGGGTACATAGTATACCATATACTAGGGACTTATAAGGGTACCCCAGAATCCAATCTGGAGTGTACCTAAAGTACATGCAATCAATTTAGAGGAGAAAGCAGATTGTCCAACAAGCATTCAACAGGGAGGTCTGCACTTACCACAACCTTTTTAGGGCCAGTTACCCCTCCCCAGGTGAAATTAACAACTGCCAGGGAATGATCTGTCCTGACATTGCTAGCATTGGTCACTTGGTACATCTCACCAAGTATGATTTGCTCAGGAGCCACAAGATCTTTTGTCACCATTGTGACACTTGCTCCTGTGTCCCTGAATGCCAAGGCCTCCTTTCCGTTGATTATAGGCTGTTGTCTGTATTTGGCCAGATTACTGGGGCTTACAAATAAGGAGGCCATATCCATGCCTCCATCACAGATCAACATAGCCTGAGTTGGAACTCTGACTAGGCCAGAGTCCATCTCAGATCCCAGGGTTAAACCTACTACACCCTTATTTGGAACACCACCACTTGGAGCTGAACTAGGGGGAACAGTTGCCTTAGGGGCAGTGGTGGTTGGAGTGGAGTCCTTGGACTTGTTACAATCACTTGTCCAATGGGTCTTCTGTTTACAGATTTGACACCATGGCTTCTTCTTGCCTTTACCTTTGTTGGATTGGGACTCCCCACCAGATGCAGATTTTTGGGGCCCTTGAGAAGACTTCTGGTCTTTACCCTTCTACCCATCCTTATCAGAGTTTTTAGAATCCTGCTTCTTGGAGTCACCACTTTGGTTCTGAACCTTCTGCCTCACCCTGGTTCTGACCCATTTGTCTGCCTTCTGGCCCAATTCTTGGGGAGAGGTCAGATCAGAGTCCACCAGGTACTGATGCAACAGTTGATTTTGACAGTTATTAAGGATCTGCTCTCTCATGATTAAATTATACAATCCTTTGAAATCACACACCTTACTGCCAAGTAACCAGCCTTCCAGAGCCTTAGTAGCACAATCAACAAAGTCAACCCAGTCCTGAGTCTGTGCCTTTTGGGTGTCTCTGAGCTTTAACCTGTATTGTTCAGTGGTTAGGCCAAACCCATCAATCAGAGCACTCTTCAGGACTTTGTAATTATCAGCATCCTCTTATCTTACAGTGAGGAGCTTGTCTCTACCTTTGTCTGCAAAGGAGAGCCACAAGATTGCTGCCCACTGCTCCTGAGGGACCCTCTGTACCTTACAGGCCCTCTCCAGTGCAGTTATCCATTTGTGGATGTCATCCCCACTCTGGTAGGGAGGGACAATCTTGTTCAGGTTCCTATGGTCATGAGTATTTTCTCTACCTCTAGGGACACTGTGGCTGCCACCATGGGGCTCTAGCCCCAACTTCGGAGAAGCTCTCTGAAGCTCCAGGGATTCCCTATCTAAGGCCAATTGCTCTCTCTTGATTCTGAGCTTAGCCCTCTCAAACTCAAGCAGTTGTCATTTCTTCTCATAAGAGGATTCCCTTTTATGAGAAGCAGAGGTCCCTACAGAAGTACCAGAATGATCAGATTCCTGAGAAGGAGATCTTCATCTTCTTGGTAGACTGTTAACCCTTCCTGGGGGAGTGAAGAGAGGGCCACTGAGGCCTTCCTCACCTGAAGGAAGAATTGGATTGTCCAGGTTAGAATCATCTTGATCCCCCTGGTCAGCATTGGAGTCCAGGTCATAGAAGTTTTCACTTCCTGGCCTTTCTTCCTCTGCTGCCCCACCCAACTTGCCTGCCTCATCAGACCCTGGGGTCTTTCTGAGGTCATCTAACAGCAAAGCCTCTATGAGGCGTTGAGTGCTTGCATGTCTCCCTGTCTTCAGTTTCCTAGATGTACACATATTTCTCAATTCTTGGAATGTGAGATTGTCATTCCTAGTTGGCAAGGAGTCACTGACTTCAGGCCTTGAGGACATTCTAGTGTGGTGTGGTGTATGCACCTACCTACTCTAGTGGGAACTGAGACTCTTGAGTTGGAGAAAAGGGTGTGTTAGACCCTTTGGCTACCCAACTCCAAGTTCAGTAGAACTTACTTTATTCTAGACTTGATTTATATGTACCTAAGTACCTTTAGTGGTTTTCAGTTAGTCACTCACTGAGATCATCTGGCAAAACAATAGCAAGCTTGAATCCCAACTGCTGCACATCAATATGAGAAGTTGGCCTGGTATATGCTGTCCACTAATTAAAGTGATTTAACCACAAAGATCCACCCTCAGATAGTTTCAAATACCATGTCCTCCCAGATTAAGTATGTTTCCTACCATGGTGGGAAAAACACACAGTGTTTTTAAATACCCCTCACACACCAAAAGGGCCCTTGGTGTCATGCTTCATCATGGGGGTCTTCCCGCCCCTCTACGGGACGGGCGTGCTACAACCTACGGTTACGCGGGAGCACTGTTGTTATGAAAAGACTATGTCGTGTAGGAATGTGAGTGGAAGGGTCAGGGGTGAATAGAAAAGTGAGGTTAAAAAATACCTGGCTCGGCGGTTTAGAAAATAAAATTTTAATATACCTTTGAGCTGGTATTGTTAAAAAAGTGGGGACGGAGGTGTATTTGCCGCGGGGAGGCCAGACACGGCGGGGCAGTGTCCCAGGAGCAGTTGCTACTATAGGCACCCCTCCCACCCGTTACAGGCTCATGGGTCGCTTTTACTTTTGAAAACAAATAACGACGACAGATACCTATTTAGGTATCGTATATGTGCATTAAGTATTCGCATGCACTGTTCATTTATTCTCACCAACACAATTTTATAGAGAGGATTAGGTTAAAACACATCACATACTAAGTGAGTGTAGAAGGGATCTGTTAAGTCCTGAAGAAGAAGCCAGGGGGGCTTCGAAACATGTTGACTTTGGAGGCATAGCTCATTGAGGCAAATACACCTCCGGCCCCACTTTTTTAACAATACCAGCTCAAAGGTATATTAAAAATTTATTTTCTAAACCGCCGAGCCAGGTATTTTTTAACCTCACTTTTCTATTCACCCCTGACTCTTCCACTCACATTCCTACACAACATAGTCTTTTCATAACAACAGTGCTCCCGCGTAACCGTAGGTTGTAGCACGCCCCATCCCGTAGAGGGGCGGGAAGACCCCCATGATGAAGCATGACACCAAGGGCCCTTTTGGTGTGTGAGGGGTATTTAAAAACACTGTGTTTTTCCCACCATTGTAGGAAACATACTTAATCTGGGAGGACATGGTATTTGAAACTATCTGAGGGTGGATCTCTGTGGTTAAATGACTATTGACTTAAGGAGGACGTATCCACCTCCACTGCTTGTGATAAGCAGTACCTCTTTGCTCCCCCGTTTTGTTCTTTTCACTAATTAAAGTGGGCACCTTGCACCAGTCCAAACGACCCTTATTGATGATTAGGTTAAAAGACAACCTTTATAGAAAGCTATCCTAGTGGTAGCTGTGGAGAGCAGCCTTCAGGCTAAGTCTTGAAGGAATGTAAAGCAGCTTGTTTTACCAGTATATAACCTCTTGAATGACCAAATGAAAGGAGAACCACACCAGGTATATATAAATGATATGTATTTATTACTAAACACTCTCTACTAACCTCTTTATGAGATTAGAGAACAAGGCACACAATATTACAGTACTAGAACGACAGTAAATAGCACAATACACAGTGGGCTCCAGGGAGAGACCAAACCATATATTAAGAAAGTGGTATAACAACCCCGACTTGACTAGACACAGTGCCTAGAGCACGTAGAATCGCTGGGACCCCAAGGAACCACCCAGGGTAGTGACACAGGGGACCCACGGAGGACGGGTGCAGTGTGGGAACACAGACGCGAGCTCCGTACAACTCTATGGGAAAGTCCCGGTTGGAAATTTAGAGTTTAAGGACACTTCGGAGAGGACTTCAAGCAAACCCAGTTAAACTTAGAAGGTTCTAAGGCCAGCACCCTTGTGAGTACCGAGGAACCCGAGTTACCTATCCCAGAGGAGCCGGGTGCATAGGGGTCAAATGGTGTCGGAAACCCTCGTCGTTTTCAATGGCGTGATGAGAAGAAGTGCTGCTGCCGTGGAGAAGAAAGGTGTCCGGTGTGATCCAAGCCTGGATCGGAGATGAGAAGAACCTGAAAGCAGAGGGGACAAAGTCTGGGTCACTTCACGTGACCAGGAGCGGAGCAATCGAATGCCCACCGATGTCGGGTGCTTCAGGTGCAAAGAGGTGAAGCTTGACTCTGCAGCCACGGGGACCAGGAGATGTCGACGATGACCAGATTCCACAGGTGAGCTGTCCCACAAAGGATGTCGAGTGCTGGGGGGTCAGTTTCCGGATTGGGGACCAACAAGCCTTGGCAACTGCAACCCACGCGGTCAGAGAAAAGATGCTTCGGTGAGGACCAGCAAGGTCCTGGGGACTCCCCAAGCTATGGAGAGTCAGGGCACGTCTGGAGCAACGAGGAAAGCCCGCTGAAAGTTAAATTGGCCTTCTCAGGGACCCACAGGTCAACGGACCAGGGATCGCGAAGGGACATCAAGAGGAATCACACAATACCAGCCCACGGAATTCTCGTGGAGTGTAGGCCAGTAATCTTCGGTGGAAACACTGCTCGGGGCTTGGACTACAAGTAGCCCAAAACACAGCCTCAGGGATTGCCTAAAAGCATATGCTGTTGCAAATGTGCACAGTGTCCAGGGGTTCGGGTTGCACGGTCCCCACGAGGGCTGCGGGTCTCAGGTTTGCTGAGAGCACTAGTTGGCCTCGGGAAGCTTGGGCACCCACCTCCTGTGTTGCAAAATCTTCGGAGTCCGTCGGGAGCTGCGTAGATGCAAACCGGTCAGATGCGTTGAGGTGCCTGCCTTGCAGGGAGTAACTCCTTTACTCCAAGGGAGATTCTTCAGTCATCCAGCAAAGCGTAGATCGTCGAAGGTTACTTGGTTTCTGTAGCAGAGTTTATTCCAGGTAATATCTAAAGTTCTGTAGTCAGGGTTCCTACTTTATACCCAAGGAAGGGGTGGGACAAACTCTGGGGACCCACCTATGGGAGGGTCAGGACAGAGGGTGGCTACACCCATGTCCTTTGTCCAGTTTCGCGCCAGAGCAGGGGCTGATAGCCCCTGCAACCGGTTTGAGCTGGACTATGCACAGGGACACCAAATGTGCCCCCAGTGCAGACATCAAAGCACTCTAAGAGTGCACCCACCCAGCCTCAATTCACTAAAGCCTGTCTGGGAGGTGGTCACACCTCCCTGTGACAGGAAACCTATTGTCAAGCCTTCCCCTGCCGGAGTTTCGTCCAGCAGCAGGAGGGTAGACTCGTGTCTGTGGCTGGCAGCATCCATTTTGTGATGCCAGGGCTCTGTGAAGCTGGTACCGGGTGTACTGGTGCTGTCATATTTCACCCTCTAGGAGGGAGGAATCATACCTCCCACACCAGTTACTGGTGTGGAGGTATGATTCCAAGGTGTTTGACACCAAACACGACATAATTCCTTGCAGCCGTTTTAAAGTTGGCATTTACCGCGAGGTTATAATGCACTTAAGAGTACATGGTTGGCTGCATCACAGACAACCCCGGAATAGTGGTTCCGAAGGCTGCAGAGGGGCTCTGCTCATGCATGGGCACCCTCTCACATAAAACCCAGCACCCTGCCTTCAGAATTGATAAGGCCGGCAATAGGGGTGACTGATAGGCTTATATGTGCAGTGATTAGGATAGATATAGTTAACCTATATCTAAGGAAGGGGTGCATCCACCACCTTACACAGGCTGCAGTAGCAGACCTGTTGTGTCATTTTGAATGGCCTCTCAGGGGTGGCATAATACATGCTGCAGCCCCTGGGAAGCCTCTGGGGTACCTATGCCCTGGGTACATAGTATACCATATACTAGGGACTTATAAGGGTACCCCAGAATCCAATCTAGAGTGTACCTAAAGTACATACTCACATTGCGCTGTTTTAAAATTGTTTTTATGTATTGAATTTCCTTTTTGCACTGAATTTGGGAAAGGAGCTGTGTTTAATGCTCCGGGGGGATCTTTAGGCGGGCTTCTTCAAACGTAGGTCAGCAGTCTAGCTGCGACGGCCTCTTCGCTCACCACTCCTCTTAAGGGGCGGATGACGCGGCCGCGCAGCTAGACATAGCCTTTACCGATCATTAGCGGCTCGGTTTAGGAGTTAGAGGCTGCGGTGTGAAACCTGCTTTTTTTAAAAAAAATACTCACATTGCACAGTTTTAAAATTGTTTTTATGTATTGAATTGCCTTTTTGCACTGAATTTGGGAAAGGAGCTGTGTTTAATGCTCCGGGGGGATCTTTAGGTGGGCTTCTTCAAACGTAGGTCAGCAGTCTAGCTGCGACGGCCTGTTCGCTCACCACTCCTCTTAAGGGGCGGATGACGCGGCCGCGCAGCGAGACATAGCCTTTACCGATCATTAGCGGCTCGGTTTAGGAGTTAGAGGCTGCGGTGTGAAACCTGCTTTTTTAAAAAATACTCACATTGCACTGTTTTAAAATTGTTTTTATGTATTGAATTGCCTTTTTGCACTGAATTTGGGAAAGGAGCTGTGTTTAATGCTCCGGGGGGCATCTTTAGGCGGGCTTCTTCAAACGTAGGTCAGCAGTCTAGCTGCAACGGCCTCTTCGCTCACCACTCCTCTTAAGGGGCGGATGACGCAGCAGCGCAGCAGACGCGCGCAGCGGGCGCGTCGCTGGCGCGCCAGAGGTGCGCCTATGGCAAACCCATCTGCGCCCGTCCGCGCCCTACCGGGTCCAGGGGCCAGGACCCCTGGCTCTCCTACTAGAGGTAAGCTCGCCTATATTTCTGACCAATTGATCCTTCTCAGAGAGACTCTACCCCTTAAATGTGTTCACACTATGTTGCCAGCCAACAGTTGTAACAAATGCCCCCACTGCCCCTTTGAATTTAGATCATCAATCACGACTACTGCCGTCAAAACCCCGTCCTCCCAAAAGACTTTTAAAATGTTCCTTTTGAACTGCCGCTCATTACCTAAACACTCCACTGAACTTCGTTTATTGCTGGAGGAATACGACCCTGATGCCTTGTTTCTTACTGAAACATGGCTCTCCAGCACCTCTGACCCTACGGTAGTTCAAGCCCTGCCTCCTGGTTACGTAATTCAGAGACAAGATCGAGAATTAATGAGAGGCGGGGGTCTGGTCATTATCTACAAAGATAAATTCAACTCCCAGACCTCAGCTAGCCTGATCCCGGACTGTGAAAGTTGCTGCTTTGCACTTGGCTTTTCCCCTACATGTACTTTTTCTGGTGTCCTTATTTATCGGCCGCCAGGATCAATTGGCCACTTCAGTAGGGAGCTTCCAGAAATGATAGCCAAATCGGTTAGCTCCTTCTCTAATTTCTCAGTTCTAGGTGATCTTAATATTCATTTTGATTTGGCATCCTCCCCCGACGCTGTGGCTGTAATTGACAATTTGGGTGCATTGGCACTGAAGCTAAAAGTGTCCGGCCCCACTCACCAAAAAGGACACCTTTTTGACCCGCTCTTTTCCAATATTGATAGCCTCGTAGTGGAAAAGCACATTCCCCTGCCATTGTCAGACCACTACATGGTCCCCTTTGTTTGGGCCCTACAGGAGGGTGGTCAGCCACGGGAAAGGGTAAAAACGTGGAGTCGGAACTGGTCTAAACTCTCTATGGACTCCTGGGCATTAACCCTTGACAACACCAGACCTGTTCTAGGTAATGACCTTGAATTTGCCAACAACAAAGTTAATCAATGGCTGGAGTCATCTTTAGATACGCTAATTCCTAAAAACTGGACGACCAGTAAAAAAGTCGGGCATTGTGCAGCCTGGTACTGCCCCAAACTTAGAGAATTGAAACAACTATGTAAGCGCCTTGAGAGAAGCTGGAGAAAGGACTTCTCCACTATTGAGAAAACCAAATATAGAGAAGCCATTAAGGCCTATAAGACAGAAATTAGAACTGCCCAATCTGGGTATTACGAAAAGATAATCATCTCAGCCTCCAACGCACCCGTGAAATTTTTAAAATAACGAAATCCCTCCTTAAACCTCCTGAGCCTCCTCTGCCTTCAGAGGATACCTTAGGACGCTGTAATAATTTGGCACACATTTTTTATAAGAAAATTGAAGACATCTATTCTACCTTTCCCCCCTTATCAGTCTCTGCAAACATCCCCCTGGCTGATGATCAATCCCAATTTCTAGACCCTCTTATTGAAACAATCCCTCTCATGGATATGAAATCTTTAAAAATGTACTTCGACCGTCTGAAATCTGGCTCCCCTAGTGATATTGCACCCCCCATCTTTCTCAATCAGGTCTTTGACTGTCGCTCCAGTTATTCTGGATCTCGTTAATATCTCATTTTCCTCTGGGATCGTTCCTTCCTCATGGAAACGGGCCATGGTCAGAGCTCTTTTGAAGAAACCTACTCTTGACCCTGAAGTCTTTGCTAACTATCGGCCGATTTTGCTCCTGCCAGGGATTGCCAAAATAAGTGAAAAGTACGTCAACTCCGTTCTCTCCACGTTTTTGGAGGAGAATGAACGTCTTCACCCCCTCCCAAATGGGTTTTAGACCCCAACGAGGCAAGGAGACGGCCTTATTAGCGGTGGTTGAAGAATCGAGGAAAATTCTGGATGTCGGAGGGTCCGCGGCCATTGTATTGCTCGACCTCAGCGCGGCCTTCGACACAGTCAATCATCAATTACTGATAGCGAGACTTAGAGAAAGTGGGGTTACAGGAATTTTACTCAAATGGCTGGAGTCTTTCCTGGTAGATAGGTCATTCCAGGTCTTTGAGGACAATTTCATTTCTGATAGGATGCCTCTGCGATGTGGGGTGCCTCAGGGCTCCTCCCTGAGCCCCACGCTTTTTAATGTTTATTTGCGCCCTTTGGCCGAGGTGGTCAAGCCCTTTGGGGTTAGGATCATTACGTACGCTGACGACACTCAGCTGATTGTGTCCCTCAATCTTTTGGACAATACGAAGATCAATTTGGCCAACTGCTTGAAAAGGGTCTCAGCGTGGATGGATGGCTCATTCCTAAAGCTGAATGCAGCTAAAACCGAATTGATGTTTCTGGGTAAGCCCACTAACCTTGATACCAGTGCACTCTGGCCTAAATGTCTAGGTGTTATGCCACCCCCCAAAGATCAAATAAAAAGTCTCGGGGTATGGCTGGCCCACAACCTGAATTTTAGGGAACAGGCGAGTAGGGTGGCAGGTACCTGTTATGGTATCCTGAAAATGATTAGGAAAATTCTACCCCTTCTGCCCTTTAAAGCTAGGAAACTGCTGGTGCAAGCCTTGATCCTTTCGCGGCTTGACTACGCCAATGTGCTTTATCTAGGCTCCCCTTGTTCTACCATTAAAAAACTGCAAACGGTTCAAAATTGTGCTGCACGACTTCTCATGCAGGCTCCTAATCGGGAATCTGCTAAGCCACATATCATCTCTCTGCACTGGCTGCCGGTGGCCGAAAGAATCCAATTTAAGGCCTTGTGCATCGCCCATAGGTCGCTTTCGGCTAGGGCCCCGCCGATTCTTCGATCTATCATCTCCCCTTACCTCCCAAAAAGATCACTGCGCTCTGAGAAGAAACATCTTGCAACCGTCCCCAGAGTAAACCGAGTCCGGAGTGGTGGCCGTCTATTTTCCTTCATCGCGGCGAAATGCTGGAATCAACTACCAGATCATATTCGGCTTGAGGCCAACCATCTCTCATTCCGCAAACTTCTGAAGACTCTGTTGTTCCCTTGAGCTCCTGATATACCTCGGTTTATGGCTTTGTCTCTAGCGCTGGGAGGCCGTTGGTAGCCATGCGCTCTATAAGTGTATATTCATTCATTCATTCACATGCAATCAATTTAGAGGAGAAAGCAGATAGACTGGGGTCCTGAATAGCAGGATCCCAGTTAGACTAAGTCGAAAACAGTGAAATGTGAGAAGTTGGCCTGGTATATGCTGTCCACTAATTATAGTGGGCACCTTGCACCAGTCCAAACAACCCCTTATTGGAGATAGGTTAAAGACAACCTTTATTGAAAGCTATCCTAGTGGTAGCTATGGAGAGCAGCCTTCAGGCTAAGTCTTGAAGGAATGTAAAGCAGCTTGTTTTACCAGTCTATAATCTCTTGAGTGACCAAATGAATGAGGACCACACCAGGTATATATTCAAAATATATGTATTTATTGCTAAACACACCCCTCTAGTCTCTTTATGAGGCTAGAGTTCGAAATACATAAGTTAGTTATCAACAGTAATAGCACAAATACACGTTTGAGCCCTAGGGCGTACCAAACCATATACCAATAAAGTGGTATAAGAACCACGACTGAGCTAGACACAAGGCCTAGAGCCTGTAGAAGTGCTTGGACCACAAGGAACCACCCAAGGTAGTGACACAGGGGACCCACTGGGGACGCGTGCAGTGTGAGAACACAGCCGCGAATCGCCGTTGACTTCTATGGGGAAAGTCGCGGTTGGAATTTTAAAGAAAAGGGACACTTAGAGGAGGACTTGGAGCAAACCCTTTTAGAACTAGGCTGTTCTAGTGTCAATACCCACGGAAGCACCGGAGTACTCGAGTTACCTCACCTAGGGGAGCCGGGTGCATAGGTGTCTTTCGGGGTCGGGTTTCGTCGTCGTTTTCTGCTGCAAAGTGCTGCTGGCGGCCAAGTCGAAAGTGTTCGGGTGGATCCAAAGGTGGATCGAAGATCTGAAGAACCTGAAAGCAGAGGGGACAGAGTCTGGGTCACTAGCCAGTGACCAGGAAGGCGATGAGCAGATGCCCACCGATGTCGAGTGCTTCCAGGTAGGTTGACGGTCGTCTTGACTCTTCAGCCACGAGGTCCAGGAGGCGTCGACGATGACCAGGAGCTGGATTCGAGCTGTCCCACGACGTCTGTCGATTGCTGAGGTGTCGGCGACCGGATTGGACCCAACAAGCCTTGGCAACGGCAAGTCTCGTGGAAATAGAAGAAGGACGGTGGTGCAGACCAGCAAGGTCTGTGGGACTCACCCAGCAAGGGTAAGTCAGGGCACGCCTGAAGCAACCAGGGAGCCCAAGTAGAAGAAGATTGGCCTTCGGGAGGGCCTACTAGCCAACGGACTAGCGACCGTGAAGGAGCCTCGAGTAGACGCACTTGGAGCTAGCTCACAGGATACTCATGGAGTGGAGGCCAGTGATCTTCGGTGCAGTCGGTGCTGGAGGCTGGGGCTACTCGGAGCCCAAGCACAGCTTCGTGGGAGACCCAGAAGAGGATGCACTTGCAAATGCGATCGGTGTCCAGGGGTCACGGTTCCACGTTACCCACGACAGCTATGGGCCTCAGCTTTGCTGGGGACTCAGGGGCAGCCTCGGGGAAGTCTGGAAATCCACCTCTGGTGATGCAAAGACTTCGGAGTCCGGCGGGGAGCTTCAGCGATGCAGACCGGACAATTGCTTCTTTGGTGCCTGCCAAGCAGAGGAGTCACTCCTTGACCCCAAGGGAGATTCTTCAGTCCTCTAATCTTGAAGTAGAGCGTCGAAAGTCCAGGATTCTGTGTCAGAGTTTCGTCCAGGTTAATCTAAAGTCCTAAGGACTGGGGTCCCATACTTATACTAAGATAGGGGGTTGGACATACTCTGGGGACCCACCTATGGGAGGGTCAGGGCAGAGGGGTGGTTACACCCCTTTCCCTTTGTCCAGTTTCACGCAAGAGCAGGGGCTGGAAGCCCCTGAGCCTGTTTGAACTGGGGTATGCACAGGGACACCAAATGTGCCCCCAGTGCAGGACTTCAAAGCACCAGAGAGTGCTCCCGCCCAGCCCCAATACACACTATCCTGACTGGGGAGGTGGTTACACCTCCCTGGGACAGGAAACCTATTGTCCAGGCCTCCCCTGCCGGAGTTTCGGTCAGCAGCAGGAGGCCAGACTCGTGTCTGTGGCAGCGGCATCCATTTTGTGATGCCAGGGCTTGGAAAGAAGTTACCGGGCAGGCCGGTGTGTACATGTCTCTCCCTCTAGAAGGGTGGAATGCTACCCCCGCCGCCAGAACTGGCGGGGGTGTAGTATTCCAAGATGTTTGACACCAAACACGACATGTTTCCGTGCAGCCATCCCAAAGTTAGCATTTAACGCGAGGTTATAATGCGCTTAAGAGTATATGGTCAGGCTGCACTACAAACAGCATCAGAGAAGGGTCTCCGAACGCTGCAGAGGGGCCCTGCTCATGCAGGGGCACCCTCTCACATAGGAACCACGCACTCTGCCTCCAGGATTGATAAGGCCTGCCATAGGAGTGACTTATAGGTTTATATGTGTGTATGTATGTAGTGATATAGGTAGCCTATATCACAGTAAGGGGTGCATGCACCACCTTACCCAGGCTGCAGTAGCAGACCTGTGGTGTCCTTTTGGCTGGCCTTCCAGGGGTGGCACAATACATGCTTCAGCCCCTGAGGTACCTATGCCCTGGGTACATAGTATACCATATACTAGGGACTTATAAGGGCACTCCAGATTCCAATCAGAGATGTGCCTAAGGCACATGGAAACCATTTTAGAGAGGAAGCAGCTAGGCTGGGGTTCTGATTAGCAGGGCCCCAGCCAGACTAAAGTCGAAAAACAGTGAAGCATCAGCAAAAAGTGGGGGTACCCATGTGAAGCAGATCCTACTCTCCTACATGAAACATCAGCAAAAAGTGGGGGTAACTATAAGAAGCAGATCCTACTCTCCTACAATCTCCATATGGCTTTCAGAGCTGTCTCAATACTACCTCTATCTGGGAATAAGTAAAGAGCGATGTAATTTGTGTATGATTTCATTTTAGCACCACACGTCAATGGATGAAGAATTCCCTTGTGGGAGCAGATATATGGACTAAAGATTCAATTAATAAGACAAACAAAAGAGGGGATAAATAACAGCCTTGGCGTGTGCCTCTACTGGGAAATAGAGTGCCCGCACATCGATTATTTACATTCACTTGTGTATTTTCATAAATTCTGACAATAGATCTCATGAGCATTGATGGAAACGTAAATCTTTCCAAAATACTAATTAAACAAAAAAAAACAGCTCACGCGGTACTGTACCTCTTCTGCATTTAACAGCATTCTAGTTGCTGGAACATTATCCACAGTGAATTAAATTATGAATAACAACATTAATATAAGCTAAAATTCTTGTAAAAATCTTGCATGCCGTATTAAAAAGTGTTATAGGTGGATACAAGGATGGTTCAATTTCATCTTTCCATTTAAAAAAATAAATAATTAATACTTATTAATAGGGCGGGATCGATCCACCCGATAAAATGGAATTAAACAGCTTTGTTAAAGGGGCCACCAGTAAAAAGTTAAAAAATGTGTAAAATTCTGCCCCAGGCTCTTTAGACCCTGGCAATTGCTTTATGATATTGCTAACTTCATCACAGTGAATGCAACAGATGGTCCGCGGTTTCGGCTTTTAACCTTTGTAGTTGCACTTTGTGCAATAACTGTTCTACTAGTACTGACCCTGAAATCTCTGAACCCCCCTTATAAAGCAAGGCATAGTAATCCACAAGGATATTCCCAATATCCATTTTTTCTCATTTTTTCTTATAACTCTGTTTATTGACGGTTGAATTAAAAAAAAATGCAAAGTATATTGGTGCACTGACATTTTGTTAGATTGAATGAGCATCACCATACCCGACATTCACAGCAGAGCCTCCACCCCACCATTTTTTTGTCTTTTTATTCTATTCATATTAGGGTCTCTAATATGGTCATCAGGTCTCTACTGCTTTTTTTTGTCATCCAAGCAAAAAAGTGCCCTCTTCATATACCTGGCTACTAAAAGTACGACTATTAAGAACCTCTTTATTATAGAGAAAAGCTTTTAAGGCTTCCTTCTTTTCCAACCAGTTTTGTAGAACCTGACCTGATTGTTCTACCAAAGCCATGTCATATGCTTTATCCAAGGCCTTTTGTAAACCATCTTGCTCTTCCCTATCCCTTTTCTCTATGGAAAGCAACAAAAGATATTTAAAAAAAAAAATTGTGGTCTTAAAATCCTCCCATACTAAAGCTGATCTACACTGTTTTCATTAGTTGAGAAAAAATATTCAACCGTTGGTAATGACTGAATATTAGCATCTTGGCCCAACAATGGCTTAGCCATAATCCATCTCCTAACTATGTTGCGGCCATATAGCGGAAACTGTTAAAATAACCACCTAATGAGCCAAAGAAAGCATGCACATGATATTGCTGAGAGACTTCTGAAATAGTAGTGGGAGGGGCTAAAAATACATCTACCCTTGAGGCTGACCTGTATTACTTCAATTAACATGAATATGTACTAATGGTTGGATTTAGTCTTCACCACCTATCTTGCACTCCTAGCCGAGTACATAAATCATAAAAGATCTGCTTCATATGTTTCTTATGTTACATGTGGTTGGGATTTGTGGAATCCAGGCTAGGAGAGTGCAAAAAATTAAAATCCCCACCAAAATTGTAAGATTTCATAGCTCCCGTTGTAGAGACTGAAGGGGTTTGATATTGTCACGGATGAGACCATAATAGGAGGTAATAATTTATCTTATATTATGAGCCAATACAGGGGTCATGACCCAAAAGCCATCTTCGTCTATGTAGTAATGAAGTCCAGACAGGTTGATGTAGTTCAGGATGATTTATTGTAGATATGTAGATGAGCCCAACCAGGAGCAGCCAGCATGCTGCTCAGCCCCATCTCAACTGTGGCATTTCTTCACAGACTACCAACTTTCCGAAATACATCATCACTGTAACATTCCACTGGCTGAGCATGTGGTGGAAAATAGCATACATTAATATGAATAGGAAACTAGGATACTACATATCCCCCTTTCTTATATAACAAAACAAATAAGAAGGAAACTGAAAAGGGAGAACAATGAATGAAGAGAACCATAAATGTGAAAAAGAAAAACAGGAATACAGAAACAGCATAAACGATGCAAAGAAGAGAACAACAAGAAGTGAACAGAAAAAATAGGTGAAAGTAGAAACAGATAAACGCAACCCATCCTCCCTTCTATAACTAAAACTAAAAAGGATGGAAAGACACAGCGAAAGAAAACAACGAAAAAGAGGATAAACGTGAAAGCACCAATGACTACCTCCCAGACACACCAGCTGGCCAGGCAAGCATGCGAGGAGGCAAAGCATAGCACAAAATAACAACACACTGGAGAACATCCAGACACAAACAAAGTGATGAAGGAGAAGTAACCAAAAAACACTACGATAAGAAAAAGACAGAGGACAAAGAAAGAATGACAACAAGAATAAAGTCCAGAATCCACCGATGACAAGAATAAAAGACATCACTAGGAAAACTGAACACGCAAAAGAAACAGGGAAGATGAGAGGAAAATATAATAAGATCCCTCATCCAAACCCCATTACCATATTGACAAAGTCATTTAAAATTAACACAACATTACTTTACTTTGCAAAAATTGGCAATGTAATATAAAGAAAAAATAACGTTGAGAAAATAACACAATTGGGACCGAGACCCTTGAAACACACCCTATATATGGGAAAAGACGTACTCAACGTAAGCGAGAAGGGGAGGACTAAAACCCAAAACCAACCCCTACCACGAGGAAAAGGGGTCAAAACTATAACGAATGGGACTAAAACCCATGAAACGATAGCCCTTGTAAAGACAACCTCATGTAGAAGTCAACGTGCAATGTAATAATGGGACTAAAACCCATACAACCCAAGTAAGAGAACATGGGGCAGAAACCACTGACCTACCTTAAGACGAAAAGGAGGTTAGACAATGTTAACAAATGTATATGGGTAAGAACCCATAAGAGTAGGGATTGTTAACTAATGAAAAGGGACTAACACCTATGCATAGACACCCTGAAAGAGGGTAGGAACCGTAAGTAGCCTGAGAAGGCAAGTGTACTGCGAGCAAATGGGACTAAAACCCATTGCCATCCCTATGTAGAGAAGATAGTATGCATGTAAGCTGAAATATGAACTCTTGACGGTGTGTACCTAGGGTCCATGTACATATAATGTTGAGACAAAAACACATATGGCAGGTGCCCTCTGGGAACCCAATAAGAGGCAAATGTAAGAACAAATGGGACTAACACCCATACAACAATGCCCTGAATAAAACGTAAATTGCATACATGAAAACTGAAAAAATGAACTCTTGACGGCATGTACCTAGGGTCCATATACATATAAAGTTGAGTCCAACAGAACCCATTATACAAGCAGTAACCTCATGAAAAGTACTATAAGCCAAAACATAGACATATGGGGTAAAACACAACCACTCATAAAACAGGCTTAAATTACATACACATTGACATTTCATTTGATGACAGTTACAGCCATGTGTGTACGTGTCACCGTATCCATGTGACGCAGACTAGTGTAGAAACAAACATACTTGAAGATGTAATCCGGTAACGGCAGGTGCATGGGCAATGGAACCCATGTACAGTAATAATACTCACAAAGAAACACTGTCACAACAAATGTCAGCTTCAGCCAACAAAAAGAAACACAGCATTCCTCAAACTGTGCTTGACACCCGCAAAACGAAAGATGTAGAAAAAACATCCAGAACTGTTGATTCAAAAGATGTGCCATGTCCTTGAAATACACGATGACTGCTGGCATATAGAAGATTACCAGCCAACCAAGAAGACAGGAACAGAACAGCAGGCAAAGTTCAGAGTCGTGCGATGGCTAA
This sequence comes from Calotriton arnoldi, assembly GCA_963921515.1. NCBI lineage: Eukaryota > Metazoa > Chordata > Amphibia > Caudata > Salamandridae > Calotriton > Calotriton arnoldi. The sequence continues at coordinate 1,370,220 of CAWUFW010004969.1, read as the reverse complement.
ATAGCAAATGAAGGAGAAAATAACGAACTCACCAGATCTTCGTGAATGCGTGACATATTGAAAATAAACCGGCAGATTCTTCAATAACATTAAGGAGAGAGAGAGAATTCATGTGCCCATCCGGTGCTCCACAAAACCATCCAGCACCAGGTAAAACATAACAGGACAAAGCAAAGTTATCCTGCTCACCTCGAAGGTTTCCAAATAACTTCATTGTCAAAACAAAGAACGCGGTTGGCATAACGAAGATATGTTGAATCTCTGCAAACTCCAACCTAAAGATGGCGGCACGGTTGGTTCCCTCGACGAATCAAACAAAATAGATGCTCCCAATAATTCACACCAGACGTGGTTGGCGAATGAGGACTATCCACCTTTAGAATGCGAAGATGCATCCAACCACAAAATGGAGGCACGTAGGACACGCAGAGCCGGATGGCTTACGGTGCCGTCATACGCAAAACAGCGTCACTGAGTAATGCAGGATGAGGAACAGTGTCGTCACAGTGAAGCTCGAGGAAGAAATTGCTGCCAGCAGATGCAGGTGATGTCGCGCACGTTAATAAAGACACGCGCTCACTATTTTAAAATCATGCTATGGCGGTTAAACCGCCAAATGTCAAAGGGGGCAGCCAGGGACACTAATAAAGACAAAATTAGACTTACCCCTAAAAGTCCACACCTGCATTTTTGAAAGCGGTGTGCAAACTGAGTTTAGATGGATGGCCGGGATAACGATCCTTGACCAAACGGCCTCCACAACAGATCAGTTTCAATGATGGCAAAAAATAGAAATGATTGTGTGATGTTCACCCGGTCACTGTACTTGACGTATAGATGCCCTGACAGTCACTCGGTACGAACCTCCTCGTCGCCATAAAAATGTAGTAATGAAGTCCAGACAGGTTGATATAGTTCAGGATGATTTATTGTAGATATGTAGATGAGCCCCACCAGGAGCAGCCAGCATGCTGCTCAGCCCCATCTCAACTGTGGCATTTCTTCACAGACTACCAACATTCCGAAATACATCATCACTGTAACATTCCACTGGCTGAGCATGTGGTGGAAAATAGCATACATTAATATGAATAGGAAACTAGGATACTACAGTCTACCATAGGCGGCAAGCAGCTGACGTGCTTTTTTACAGATAACCACTCTGTGCGACACCCGAGCTGACGAGAAGAAACATTCTTTAACCCAGGAATAATTCAGTTTGTTTCATTCCTTGCCCATGATAAAACATGTTCCTTGTAGAAGAATGATTGCAGGGTCACCTCTCTTAAGTCTATTGTTCAAACCATTTGCATTATAGCTAACTATAACTAAATCCATTTCGTCTTTTTCACCCTTTTTTTTGTCAATCTTAACACTAGACACATGTGAACTATGAGCACTAAAACCTTTAACCATACCATCCATTGGCCTTGAATTGCTATTTCAGTCTTCTGTACCAAAACAAATTTTACCCATGCAGTGACCGCCTTTATTGTGCCCCCCCCTTCACCCATAAAAAAACACAACCACCATTTTCCCTTCCCTCACCCAATGTTCCTAAGTACCGGAGGTTAAGCACAGTCAACCCTTTAGTTCAGTTGGTGCATTTCTCCTGCACCATCGGTGTCCCAGAGCTATCACTTTTCACCTCTTGGACCCCCCCATCTGAGACAACAAATTCTCCTCTTCTGTATGATCAGTAATGCTATGAAATCTACCCCCTCAAAACTTTCAGTTTAGCTGGGTGCAATAGCTGAGCCATAACACCTTTTGCTTTAAAGGACTCAGAAAAATGCTTAAATTACCAATGATGCTGGGAAGCTTCATATGCAAGGGCAGAAAAAACTATAAAAGAGAAATCAGCACCCACTTTTATAGATTTCAACCAAATAGCTTTTCTACGGATTTCCTCCCGAATCTGAAAGTAAACCAAGAAAGTGTGTGGTTGTAGTCGGGTGTAGTGGGGGGGGCCCTGTGTGCCATAGCAATAGAGAGTTAAAAGTGCTGACCAGACAAAACATAATTAAAAAATAGGTTAGATGTCTCCTCAATCAAAAACTTATTATGAGCAAAGTTTTATGGTATCCCATCAGCCTTAGGTGCGCACGTCATGATCTATTCTCCAAATCCTCGAGTTTGTATTTAACCTGGTACATATCTTTTAGAAGCTGAGATGCAGTTTCTGAGTGAGACCATTTTGCATCCTCCAAATCTGAAATCCTTTGTTTGGCTTCTGTGCATCAGGAGTTTACATTTTGTAAACCTTTATCAATTAAATCCGGCTTGCTCTTAATTTTTAATGCTATCTACTTATGAGCTGTTTTCATTTTCTGGATCTCAACCAGAAGTTGCGCAAGTAAAATACATAGTTCGGCATTAGATTCCTTCAAAGCACCCACAGGCACCCCCTTCCACAGATCTTGATTTAATGCGCTTATTTGGGGCCTTACGGGGACACTACTTTCAATAGAGTTCTCCAAAGTCAAATTCAGAGCCCCTTGCCAGTCTGTGAAAGGGGGAGTCAATGTCTCAGAGCCAAGTTCAACTCCTTCTTTAATAGGTTCAGTCATTGCAGCCTTCGATCCAAGTGTTTTGAGCCCATTATGATTGCCCTACTTCCCCTCTCTGAAAGGCGATCAACTTGTGGACTCACCTTGTGAACCTCAAGGGGGATTTCTGCCAGGGATTAGATATTGTAGCAGGCTCATTGAATTGCGAGTGTTATTAGCAGTAGTATTGATAGCTAGGGCCATGAGGGATGATCTGAGAGCGACTGGGTTCATATGAGCTCGAGCTTGACTTGATTTTTTTAGTCACCAGTAAATGATCAGCACAGCATCCAAGACCAACCCAGCCTGTACGGGGGCATCCGAGCCCAGTGTCCCCGCCGGCACAGAATGCTCAGACTGTGCCTACAGTGTCTCTGTCACTCCCTCGGAAGAGCCTCTCTCTTCCAAAAAATGAGATTCAGACTGGATTTTCAGTGAGCTGGGCATTTGTGGTGATGGCCTATCTCCACAATCAGAGCCTTCAAGGCTGTGGTGAGCGAATTAGGTGAATTAATCGGCCTACTCCCCTGTAACGGTTTCTCTTTGCCGCTAAAATCCGAACCTATCTTTCCTTTAGTAGGCATTGTCTCGGCTCCCTCCTGAGTATAGTTAGTGCTTCTATTCAGGTAAGTTTTGTGTCTCATAATCACCACGCTCCATCATACAACAGTACATGTAAAAAAAAAACTGATAACACACACCTAACACAGACCAGATAAGTCACCAGTAGGATACCAGGACTCCAAAACATAGCACAGCACCTGAGTTAATTCACACTAATGTAAGCCTGCTGGGCAATGGGCAGTCAATTAACTCAGCTACCATTCACCTAGGCTTGACCTAGGCTGGCCATACCAACCCAACCTACACACATCTACTTATTTACAATGAAGTATCACATATCCTCTCTCTAACAACACTAGATGTTGGTCTGCAATGTTTGCTCCTAACCAAGGGGGGGAATGTATCGAACCCCACTGGCGCTGTGAGTCCACGCCAATGGCAAAACACCCACGACATAAATACAAACAACATTGCAGCCATTCGAGAGAACATGGGATTGATTTTCAAATAGGGTGAACAAGGAGATATGTTACATTGCATCATGTCCACCTGGACCTATGATGAGGAAATTTGATGAGCACAAGTTCCTATTTAGCCAGGTGGATACTACAGAGTCATGAAGGTTTGAGAGACATGTGGGAAGCTGCAGTATCTCTATATAGCCTCGGATGTGCCAGTACACCTGTGAGTCATCAAGAGTTTGGAGATATGATCTATTTAACTCAGATTTTCCCAAAACGAGTATTAAAATTCAAGTGCAAAAGCATGCTGTGGTTGTAGCTTCACATGTGCAAGGTGGGGTCGCTTGTGTGGGGCTAATGCAACATTCCACTTGGATTTAAATGAAATCTCCAGCTGGACTGCTTGCCTGCTGATGACCCAGATCAGATGTCTTGGAAACGCTGGCCTGATGTCAAGACGCTTAGCTCAGCTTACACTTTTATTTCTTTACCGACACACAATAGGCAGATATTGCATTTTGAATTATAAACCACGTTTAGTAGAATGAGGGTTAAATGAGACCCATCTGGTCTGAGAGGTATTTAGTAACTAGAGCTTCTCACTAGCATCCATTAAAGGAGGATGTAAGAAAGTCACATGACTACGAATCTTCGCCCTACCACCCCCTCCCCGCCACCACCCTGAATAAATCATGCCAATAAATGCAAGGCGCTATGTGAAGCTAACCTTTCTCTTTTAACCTTGTCTCTTCCATGGCATCATATGTTTAATGTTCTTCAGATGATAATTGTTGTTTTATGTGCCTATTGTTAACTCTGTTATTGTAAAGCGATCACCTGCACCTGTGGATAGGTAAGTGCTATGTAGGTTCAACAATAAATAAATAAAAACAGATTTAGAAAACACGCCCAATAAAATGTGGAGTCGATTACACAAAGTGATATTGCTATCAGCAGTCCTTTTTAATATAATTCCATAAAAAAGGAATTTGAAAAGACGATCTTTAGCGTTCCTCAGAGCATTTCCTACCGCATTGGCTGGTGCTAACGAATTAAAGTAAATGAGAAAGGTTTAATTAGTTTAGGTCAGGGGATTTGTAAACCGCAAAATTTGCCAAACTGACTTCTTGGCGCTAGACGTGAGAGGACCCATCCGCCAACACAAACAGTAGCAGGGACAGTGTAGTGTGTGTGAAAGTTCACAGAAAAAGGTTTTTTTATAAAGCCCATTCTGGTAGGGCAGTGTTTGATTGCAGATTCATGCAAGGAAGATGGAAAATAACAGAGACGAATCACATTGTGCATCCCCTAAAATAGATACTCATAAAAATCAATGCTGGATGTGAACTGAAATAGCCACTCTGCAGCCCTAATGGTATGAGCTGGACAGAGAATAAACATCCTTCAAAGAGAAGGAAGGTCAGGCAGTGGTAGGAACGTCCTGGACCTCTGTAGTGCAGGACAGAGCCTCCCTCTAATTTCCAGATTCAAAAATAATTTTGTGCACATTATAAAGAGAATGGTTGAAGGTGATACCTGGTAGGAGCAGGAGGCCGCAATCAACCATGGACCAGTGCTGCGTCATGGTTATGAGACCTGGACTTCATCCTAGGTAATAAGCTTTAACAGCAAACTGTCCTCCACTTGTTTTTCCAACTTAAAACTTTATGCAGAATATCCCACCATTTCTCACTCTTCTCCACACCAGTACGTCACCCAGGCCACAATCCTCGGAAGGTTGGACTACTGAAATTCTCTGTTTCTGGGCTCTTCGGCTTCTATCATCTACAAGCTTCAAACAATTCAAAATGCGGCTGCGCAGCTGGCTTTGCAACTTGCTCTTCAGATCTCTTCTTGAGTTGAAGGTCACAAACTTCATTAATTGCCTGTAGCCGAAAGAATACTCTAAGCCAAATCTTTCTGTATTTCCTTTCACACTTGTCATGCAATAGGTCCTAGGTATCTTCAGAACACCTTCACTCACTGTGCCCCTCCTGCTCTCTCAAGTCTGCCGCTGTGCTTAATTTGTAAAATAGTAAGTGCCAGGGCCCAATATGTTTCTCAGAAGACCAAAGCAGTTTGTGCCACCTCAGGTCCCTTCCAGCGCTGCTGAATACCAGTACCAACCACACCTACTTACCATTACAGTCATACAGATGTTACCGTTTGGACTGTACGAGGTGACCGAAAGCGGTACTTTGGTATTAATATTTTTTTATCATATAGTGAATTATTAAGCAGTTTGCTCATGTGCATTTAAAACTAATAGACTTATATCACCACCTCGTGGTAGACTGTGCTGGTCTTATAAAAGAGGTGCCACTGCCAAGCTCTGGCAAACACCAGCACAAATTAAGCACTGGTCTGCCAACATCCCCGGCTCGTGGTGCATAAATTCAGATGCTCCCATTGTGGCAGGCACACTTTCTCCATCTTAGCAACTAAAAAGTGGAATTCTCTTCCTCTGTATATACACCGTATATATCAATTGTTCCCTTTTCGCAAGACCTTAAAAACTGTTCTCTTTTCTCGTCAACTCAGTTTCTGTGTGGACACCTCCGTACATAAACATCTGGGTAACTATTACAACTCTCAGGGAATTACTTCTTTGAACAAATGTATCAATTTAAGATGTTTCCAATGTGTTTGTCACCACTTGTGATATGGTATGCATTGTCACAACATAGGGGCCTATTAGGATGGCGGGCGGACTTCCGTCCGCCCGCCACCCTAGCTGTGCTGGGACCGGCCGCCAGTGGTGCGGCGGTCCCGCACCAGCGATTAGGATGCCACCGCCACCGTGGCGGTGGCATCCTCCATTCCCAGCATTGTGGCGGGCGGTGCACACAGCACCGCCCGCCACGATGCTGGGAATGCACTGTGTGCATTGGCATGCACAAGGTGGCAGGCACCGCGCGGTGCCTGCCACCTTGTGCATGCCAATGTTGGGGGGTACCATGAGTACCCCCCAAGTGCAGCCCCCACCCCCAGGGGGCCCGCAACGGGCCCCCAAAGGCATTCTACGCATGCCTTTCCATGGCGGAGTCTCCGCCATGGAAAGGCATGTGACCGCCATCATCCTAATATGGATGGCGGTGCCTGCAAGGCACCACCTCCATATTGCAGGCCTTTTCCGCCCGGTAGGCAATCGGGCGGATTGCCTACCGGCGGACGGTCTTTCCGTCCGCCTGGGTCCCCACCGCCATACTAATATGGCAGTGGGGAAAAGTGAGGCGGGCGGTGGGAAATGGCGGGCGGATCGCCACCGCCATACGGGCGGTGGCGATCCGCCCGTTATCATAATGGGCCCCATAGTTCGGTGATTTTAATGCAGTACAATTGTGATCTCATTAGATCAGTCCATATGTGACTTAAGGGAAGTTGGGCTTACATATAAGTCTTTCTGTTTTTAATAGCAGAATCATGTGGAAAAACAGGCATTCAACCACACATTTCTGAATAAATTATTTATATAAGTTAAAGGCATAGAAGTACAAAGTTGGCATATTGGGACACTTTGGACCCATGACGACCTTGGTCTTATTATTGTTTTTGGTGGAAACACGAATTTCTACTCAAAATGGCATTACAGGTCTTGCAGTACTATGTATGTGATAACACAGTATATGGTATAACCACATTGATTTCTGGTAACAAATCCGCTTTGTCAAAACTGGAGGACTTTTTTCCCCCCAAAAAGACCCAGAAATATATGTTCACATGAGAAAATTGGTGTGGTAGTATACATTTCAGTAAGTTATGGCCCATTCTATTGGACCCATATGGAATCAACTTGTGATCCCTGCGCAATACTACAATTTGCTGTTAATCACACCTGCAGCATAGTAATACTAGGTGCACTGTAACCACATGTAGTATTAACACAGGAGTGCAACCACTACTAATGAGGGGCTAAGACTACTTGCAGCCACACCCTAATTTTGTTATGTTATAATATCTCATCCGTGTTTTTATAGCGCACTAACCACCTGTGAGGTTATCCAGGCTCTCTGTAGCAAGTGTGCAAAGCCATCTCTGGAGGCTTACTTAAAAGCCCGGTCTTGAGCTTCTTGCAAAAGTCAAGAAGAGGAGAGGAGGTTCTGGTGTGTCATGGTAAGTCGTTCCAGGCTTTAGGGGCCAGGTGCAAAAAGGTGCGGCACCCATCTCTGTTTTTGTATATGCATGGGGCGTGTGCTAGTGAGAGACCGGCAGAGTGCAGGCATCTGGAAGGTTGGCAGAAATGAATGGAGGTATTCAGGCAAGCAGAGCCAGTGTTGTAGAGAGCTTTGTAGATGTGGGTGAGGAGTTTAAAATGTGCGAGCTTATGTATCGTGAGCCAGTGGAGTTCCCTAAGGTGTGGTGTGATGTGGGCATGGAGTGAGAGGTTGAGGACTAGTCTGGCTGCTGTATTTTGGACTGTCTGCAGTTAGACATTGTGAATATATAAAGACAAAATGTACAACTCAATTACTTTAAAGAATTCAGAGTAAAATACAACAAGAGTTAGGTTGACACATAGTTAGACCAATGAAGGAAAGTGCCCTTTTTCTATGGTCGTACTCCCCACCCCGCACTTTTTCCTCCAATGCTGATGGTTATGACTCTGAAAGTGCACTGGGTCCTGCTAACCAGGCCCCAGTGCCAGTGCTCTCTCCCAAAAACTGATACATCTGAAATTGGTAACCCCAATTGGTAAAGACTTTAACCCCCTGGTAAATGGTACCAGTGGTACCCAAGGCATGGGAGTTAAAGGGGACACCAGGGCCTGAAGCGCTGTTTGTGCCACCCTGAGTGACCCAAGTAAACAGATGATAGCAGTTCTGCCATTGCAGACTGCAGAAGCAGTGCAAACAGCTCAAACTCGACTTTGCCCTCAGCATGTGTGGCAAGGTCAAAGCACTATATTTAATGTATACCAGTCACCCCTAAGGAAGGCCTCCTGAACCCAGGAGGCAGGGTGCATTATATTAAAGGGGAGGCCAAATAAGTGCCAACTTATATGTCCCTATAGTAGACTTATTCATTAAGGGCTACGATAAGTGATCAGTGGGCTATAGGATAACATGGGCTGGCACCCGGGGAACCTTGAGGTTGCCAACGACATTATGGATAATGCCAAAATACGCCATGTTTGGTATCAATCAACTTGCCTCATCACCCCTGACATGATTCTTGTGTCAGATTCGATGTGACATGCACCCAGGTGGCTACCTTAGAGGTTGCCCACCTGGTTGCCCCAGCCTTTCTTGTGCCCTTGTTGACAGCCGCAGTTGCTGCCAACAAGACAAGAACCTGACCCCCTGCCAGGAGTTGTGAACTCTCCCAGGAGTCAGAAACAATGCCCTGACCCAGAAGGAGGTGACACCTCCCTCCCTGACAGGATGGCTGGTGAAGTGGCATATCAAGGCGGTGAGCTTCAAAGCTTTCACTGCCTCTGATATGCATCCAGGCTACCTCTAAGAGGAGAACACTGCCGCTCCCCCTGCCCCAGGCACATTTGCACCCAAGCAGGTGGGAATATTATGTAGTCAGGATGAGTACACCCCCAGAAGGCTAGTCACACCCCTATGGTAGACTTCCTGTCTGTCCAGCCAAGGAACGTTTCTACCATTTTTAAAAGTGGCAGAATAGAGGGTTCTGAGTAGAAAAGGTGACACACACCCCCAGATGTGGTCACCTCAGGAGCGGATTAGCCACTGGGGCTAATAGCCCATTGGCCACTTGCACCCACATGCCTAATGTCCTGAAATCTAGGATGTAAGGGGCACCCCTGGCACCAGAACCTAAATTCTGATTCGAATTGCAACACAGGAAAAAGAATAGACCTGAGTCTGCACCAAACAAATGTGTGAAACTCTGCACCTGTGACAACCATCCTGATACTGCACGTTTGCGACTCATCCTGTACCAAAGACTGGTCAACCCACACAGAGGGACCCCTTTTAGAGCCAAAGGCAACTCCAGACTCCCTTGGACTATTGCCACTAGTCCCCTGCAGTCCGCAGGTAAAAACAACGTCCCAGAATCACAGAATTGCTGGCCATCGGGCCCTCCGTGAGATCACCCAAAAGTAGATGGTCTAGTGCATTGTGGGAAATGTAGCCCTGATCTCCAGCAAGTTTCAGGTGGCTATGGTTTTCTCCCAGACCTCCGGATGTCGAAACAACTTCTTGCTGACCTTACCGCTGCCAGGCTTGTTGTTGGCCAGTCTGGCTACCACTACCTTTACTTGATGCTGCAACACGAGGGAACTCCACTGCACCTTCAACCAACCACCACAGTGGCCCCATTGTCAAATTTTTGCACCCATTTCCTCACCAGCACCATCTAAGCAGTAAAATCAGTTCCCCTGCAGCTCCCGCTTCAGCACCAAGGACAGCCAGAGCAACTCTGCACCCAGGCACTACGAGCCAGGTAAAATTCCACTGACTGTTGTGGCCTGGTCCTGGGACCGCATCACCTTCACCCCCAGTGGGTTCCACACAATTCGACCTGTGAGTGACTGATTGTCACTAGTGCTTTTTACCATTGACTGCAATGCTAACTTTTTGAAGTACTGATTTGCACTGATTTATTTTTCTTTCTAAAATCCATAACTCTGGTTATACTTATCCAATTGTCTTCATTTTGGTGTCTCAATTTATATAAACATCTGCTTTATTTTTTATAAATCGGTGTCGGATTTCTTTCAAGTCATGTTGATTACTTATTGTCCATGTTGGCACTCTAAAATGCCTAATATATGTTCTTCTATGTTCCTCTAGTAAAGCCTGACTGCTCTTTGCCACACTGAGATGAGAAGTTATCCTGTCTGCAAACTGCTTTGATTGACGGCAAACTTGTCTCTAAGTAGTGCTCTAACAAGTCACAACATGAGCCTAACGAAACTCTGATCACTGTATGCATAGCTGATAAAAATATAATAATTCAGTCAGATAATATATATTCAAATAGATCACAAAAGGTAAACAGAAAATGTTTCTTATTTTTATTCGTATCAAAACTAAGCATTATATGATTGTATCACAATGATTAATACAACATGAAAACTCGATCAGTTAATGAAAACAACACCAAGACACTAAGAATATCGATGTATCAAATCTCACACTTCCAGACATACCACATTCATACCACAAACAGTTAACACATTCTAAAAACAACACAAAAAATAGATAACTTTAGGAAGACCATCCTTGTACAATACTCAGGGCACAACCCAGGATAGGAAATCTGCTTTTGCGAAGTTGGATCGGTCTCTGTATCTTTAACTGATATCTATAACAAACAAATATTATTCACAATATAGCTGTTTTCTCACAATAGGGATTTGTCAGTATCCTGAGAGAATACAATTTTGAGTGGCTTATATGTATTATCGCTACAGCAAGCATATTGTATAGCGTTTCTGTTTGAGGTGGTCTCCACAAAGTGTGCCAACGCGCGTTTCGGTATTGACCTATTAAAGAGGTCGCACCTTCTTCAGGGCGCTAAAAACATAGGAGAATCAGAGAGTCTTGGTGTCAAACAGTAGACCAATTCCGAAAATTAAGAATGATAAATAGAGTAGTGAGCGGAGTGACTTGGCTCATGTAATAATGAAACAAACTAAGCGATAGACAAAGGAATGAGGGAAGTGTAGAAAGTTGCTCGTGGCCGGGCTACTAATTTGATACGTGCAGACAGTGCCAAGGGTGTCAAAAATGGAACATAGAATAGAACCCCGTCTCACCAGTGAACCGAGTTCTGACAGGTGAAGTACAAACGTGCATCGTGCATTCCCCTCTATATGTGCCAATGTAGATAACAGTTGCTAAACATCAAGAGATGCGAGTGAATAAAAGCTATTGAACCAATGTCTGCCAGTGGATAGCCGCAGACATGAAGGGTATGCAGCCTAATGCAGGTCACCGTGGGTGCCATGCATATGTGGGTTCCAGAGAGCCAGGTACTTACCTGTCCAAGGTTAAAGTTCAAGAGCTGTAGATACTTTCAGAAGTAACCAAAATACGAAGAAAGCGGCCCAAATCAAAAAGGCTCCTAGGACAAGCATAATGAGGGAAGATGAAGATGGTCTTAAAAATACTGCAACCTATGTGAGCTAACAAAGACGACAGTAAGTCTATCTAAGAGGGTCAGTCTCAGCTCACATACCTTAGGGAAATCCCTTAAGTAGCGGTCCTCATGGTGGTTTTAAGGGAACCAAGGTTCAACAATACTACACGTAGGTACAGGGCTTCAATAGAGGAGGTAGAAAATCTAGGAATATCCACCAACCATCGGATTGAAAGGGCGTTGTTTGACATTAATGAATGACGCAATCTAGAGAAAAAAGAAGAAAGAAAAAATAACAAGATATCTCAGAACAGGACAAGATCCACAAACTGACTCCCATGATGTATGGTTCGGGACGGGTTTAGCAGCATAGGGCACTATCTATGGCGCATTCACCCAGAACCTAAGATGAGAGTACGTATTTAAACATTCAAGAAAAACAAGTACAACCAATAAAAGGCTAGTAACGGCTCGTTTTATCTCCCATCTGAAGAATTGCCTACGTACTGGCGTACTGCGACCGGGATAAGCGTTCAAAGATCTAAGTTCCGAAACTGGTTTTAAAACAGAGTACTATTAGGCTGGGCCTGTATCAAGTGCAGCTCTACTTGAACAGATAAGGAAATTATGATAGTCGCACGGGCCTGTTCACAAAAAAAAAAATGGATGGAAAGAACAAAGCCCAGTCCATCAGATGCTTACCGTCCACGTCGACGAGGGTGAGCACGGCTCCTGACGAAATGAGGCGCAGTGCTTGCGGTAACAAACAGTCACTGCAAGGTTCGCGGCTCTTTGCCACACTACCAGGACTGAGCTAAGGATTTATTATTGTGAATCCAATGACCATCTTTGGGGTATTGTGAGAGTATTACATAGTGAAGGATAGCCTGTCTCACTACATAATACTCTAATTTCCTACAACCAACATTAGCAAATTTGAGCTACACTTAACAAATGTATGCCCCACCTCAGGTCTCCAATAGGGGTAGACATAAAGGAAGCCCTAAGGCTCTCATTACAATTGGTCCATAAACATTCCTGTTATTTCCCTCCCCTGGATTTACAGTCATGGGGTCCAAGCAATTTTGGAGGGGGAAAGAATGGGTATTATGAATTTTAGGGGAATGATATGTGCAAAACAGATTATTGTGCCAATTTCTGCCTGTTGTTCCCCAGTATTCCACCTGAAGACACTATCTGCTTGCAGCTAAACTCATAATTCCATTGGAGTTAATGGACCACTCGTATGAGGGTGTAAATTGTTTAAAACAGAGGCACTTCTGGGTCGAATAAATGCTCTACAACAGAGTTCTTCAAATGTTTTTGATCTAAGCCCCCCAAATTAATTGTTTTGAAATCTGTCCCCCTCCAAAACATTATGGGAAGAACTGGGGGAGTGGAAGGAACAGGGCTGAACTCAGGGGCATGGTTTATGAGATCATTTCAGGGGTACATTTTCTGTAGCTCATAATCCACACTAAATGTGAGACTTATCAAAGAGCAAATATGTCAAACAAAAACAGAAATTGGCCAAATAAACACCACTGCTTATAACTGATGTGTTGTGAGCTCCTCACAATCGTGGGCCTCGATCTAACTGCACATGCAGCACTAATGGGACTATTAGGCTGTCTCCTGTGCCTTTTTCTCCCCTTCATCCCACCATGCCTGGCCATCACCCCAATCTTAAAACAGACTCTCTGTCCCTTTCAGAAAAAAATGAGTTTTCAGGTGTTGCCCCCTCTCTGCAACAAAGGGCCCTTTGCCCTAACACTAGCAAGTAAAATGAGATGCCATGCCCCTTTCGTAAAGTAAGACGGCCATAATTGTGATGCAGTGGGATGCTCACACCCTGGGACCCCAGTGCCATGCCCCATGTTCACTAACAATAGCCTCTACCTTGCCAAGCGGACAGTCTCCTCTGTCCTTTTGTAAAAACATGCCCCCCCTGCCATCTCTGTAAGGCCCAGATAAGGTGTCTCCTCTGCTACAATTGTCCTATCAATTGGGCCATTGGTCGGATGCCCAAGGCAACACTGGAAGAGCAAAGGTGTGCTGTGCCCTACTGCAAGCAATGAAGAATAGTAAAACAGCTATAATTGGGGTTTTGTAGGCCCCCTCAGCCCCCCTGGGCCCCGATGCTACTACAACGGCAGCACCTATGTTACCTAGAGCCCTGAAAAGCAGGATGCCTCCTCTGCCCACTTCTCTACGCCATCACTCCTAGGCCTGAGGCCCAAATTAGGCTATCTGTCCCTTTGTGGAAAAAAGAGGATTTGTAAGCCCCACACTGTGTTCCCATTGTTTGAGCACTATTCCCTGCACAGCAAGGGAGACCTTGCCCTAATTCTAGCAAGTAAATGTCCCCTCCCTTTTTGCTAGTAAGACAGCCATAATCGGGTGCAGTGGCCCCTCACATGCGTGGCCCCAGTGCCACTGACCCTTCTTCACTAATGGTAGTGAAGGCCCTTTGGAAAAATAAAACAAGCCCTTATATCTCCCCACCCTCCTTAGGCTATCTCTCTGTGGAAGCTGCCTCTGTCCATTTGTAAATAAACCATTAGCCCCAAGATAGCACTCCCTCCTCTTGGTCATCTCTTTGACACTGTCCATAGATCTTGCTTCCTTCCTCTTTCTCCTGGGCCATTACCCTGAGGCCTCAGGGGTCAGGACTATCAGTATTCTGCATCTGAATGCGACTCTGATGGCCTCCTCCATGCCACCTCCTTGAATTACCTGAAAGGACATCTGCATGTAAACACAGGTCAAAGTAGACAGGATCTATGGGGGCCAACATGAACATGCTTTTTAATTTTATGAAAACAGCTCGCCTTTTTTTGTAAAAAATTAACCGGCCCAAACAATGAATGCAAGTCTTGAGGTGCCTCTATCTGAAGGTGAAGATTGGGCGGGGGTGGGTGGAAGGGGTCTCCTGTGCTGTAAAGCCAGGTGAGGGACAGACAGTGAAAGAACAAGCATTTACAATGCAATAGGTCTCGCAATGACATTGTTTTGAGCTATTGGCATTGAAAATGTTATTCTTTTTTTTTTTTTTCCTTCGTGAAGCATTAATCAAGTAATGGCGTTGTAAATGACAATGTCTTTTACCCCCTGTTAACCCCCGCAAAGCTCATCAGCATGTGCCCGTCATCGCTGAGAAGTGTGAGGAACCCACCATGGAGGTAATGCAAGAAAGACACACTGGTGGACAAGTTTACAAAATGAACCATTCTATTATCTGAATGGAATAGTCTAGAACACCAGTATCCAGCAGGGGCGCTGCCGAGCAACCCCCTACAGGACAAAGAAAAGTTCTTAAAATCTACTTATGTCTTCTGCCCCCAACATGAAACTATCGGGGGAGCTTAGAACCCGCTTCAATGCAGGGAGTGGTTCTTATGAACAACCTAGACAGGACCCCTAATAAGGCGGGAAAGTCAATGGGGTGGAGGACAATAAAACTCTGTGTGGACCAGTGGGCATGAAGCCATGGATAGGGCCATGACTGAGGCACACACCTGCAAAATGCCGTCCTCTCTCTGACCCGGGCGCCGGGTCTGTGAGGCTGGACGCCACCAGGGACACAACTGACTAGCTAGGACCATCGGGTCCATGCCCGGCGGGCTGGCAGGACCGATGGCCGCCTCACTGCAGGGATACAGGCTCGTCCATAGCATCCATAAAGGTTAAAAAAAGGGGTTTGTAAGCCGAGCTGCGCATCCACACATCCATCTCACGATGACACCCCCGGTTCACTCCTCGCCGAGACTTGTTCCCAGGGCAGGCGGACGGCCAAGTGCCCCGTAAACCCCAGAAGACCCCACGGCTGCACCCCCTTACCTCGCACATCCACCGCGGGAGGGAAGGCGATGGCGGCAGCGCTGAGAGCAGGCCCCTGTGCCCTTGTCGAGGCGGGGTGGGGCTTGGACAGTGTATTAATATCTGGGTCCTGATTCACAGGCCTGGAATGGCAGCTGTGAGAGAGGGGGCACCCGGACATTCCTCCCAGCTCCCGACTTCCACCGGGGAACAGGCAGAAATAGCAACCTACGGCTCTCGGAATGTGCGGGCCACTGTGCCATGACACAGACATTCCGAGCGCCCGTCACAGCAATCTGAGGCTTCGCAGCGCACGTCAGAATGGGAGCACAGGCTCGCCTCTGGCGTGTCTACATGACTGAGGCCAAAAATGTACAAAAAAGGACACCAGGTACCTTCGAGTATTTTGAAATATATATATTTACAGATATTATTTGCCAATGAAGCACTCCATAGTCTAGTGCCTCCAGTTACTCAAAATTAAGCAGTTATAATGTTAAAGTTAAGCGCCTCTAGCACTCAAAAGGCGCAGTGAAAAGCCTCAAAACACCAACAGCAGTAAGGCTTCCGTGTGCGCGGTACAGCAAAGGACGGCGTTTTTGCACTTGGGAAGACAAACATAGGCGCAAATAACATAACAGGTATTTGTAAAGCGCACGTTCACCCATGGGGATCTTGGCGCCGAATAACATATGTTTACTGTTACCCAACTCAATGGGACTCATTTTATCGACCTCAGAAGGATGGAAGGCTGAGTGGCCCGCCTTGATTTGAACCTGTGACCATGAGCTCGAACACAGGCCCCTACAGAGGACACATTAGTCCACTGAGCCACCAGAACCGGCAAATGCGCTCACAACAGCAGCTTCTTGCACATGATCTAGGCACTGGGAAAGGCAAACTGGTTCAGCGTACGCATAATACAAAGTCAATACCCTATGATGCTGGTGCAGTGACGTCGTTAACTACAACGTACAAGAACAGATTACTTTACCTTACAATGGTATTTGAGGCCTATTTATTGACTTTGATGTATTTACGAATTACTAGTATCAGCTGCAGGCGTCTAGAAAGTCAATATTACAAAGTATAATACACAGGCAAACAAATTAGGAAAAGTAACGCGGACCGGAACGGCGAAGCACGCGCCTTTTAATTCATAAAACTACTAACTGAAGCACTTCTAGGCACTCTGGTATTCGGGATGCCTACGGGCTCTTCACTTGCAGTCGAACAAAAGCGCTTCTGCGTCCTTGTAACACTTAAATCGAGCGCTTTGACATAAAAGAAAGCCAAAAGCAACCAGGCACTTTGAATAGCAAAGCCCCCTGAATCCTACGACGCATTCGCCACAGGTCGAAATATAAGTAAGATGAAGAAGATAATTCTGGATTTATTACTTACAGGGCCATCTGTTTCTAATTAGCATGGCCGCGCTAAGGCCATGCTAATTAGAAACAGATGGCCCCCCCTAAAGATAAGAAAGTGCTTCACGACAGCCGTGAAGCAGACGAGCCTGTCCGAATGGGCCGTCTGAAAAGGAGAAAGGGCAGCGACAAAAAAAAACCATTTCCAATGGCAGGCCACCGTTTAGCATAAACGGTGACGCAAGCCAATGGAAATGAGGAGCGGGGCTTCAAGCCCCCTTCTAAAATCTCCTCTCTAACTATAGGTCTCGCCGAGCGAGCAGCGCATGCGCTGCAACGCTAGGCGAGACCTAAAAAACATGCCTTCTTTTCAGGGGTGTCTGCTACGTGAAATAAATGTAAATGTGTGAAACTGGTTAATCACCAAATGCAAAGGCTATCTTGGGAGCCAGTACATGCTTCAATTGATGGAGTCACTTGAAGCTTCATGGTGTCAAAAATGTATTCTTTTTGAGAGATAATGAAATTATGTTATCAGCTGTGTTCTGGAACGTGCACTTTTAATAGACACCTATTAAAATGTATGCACTAGATACAGTTTGATTATCCGCAATGCCAAATAGGATTCAGTTCAGTGACTCTCATACACACAGACATCTGAGATGATTACATTATCTTATTGAGGTTTTGTAATGCATTTACGTTTTGCACATTATTTTATAGGCAGCTACATGAAAGTGAAAAAAGAATAAGACACTTACATACATTTTGTTCTTTTTAGTCACGCCTTTGACACCGCTACCATGGCACTCAGGATCGCATTTTCCATCCTTTTCTTAAGCACTTCAACCTCTGCAGATGAAAGAAGACAGTCTGGAAACATGCCAAGAAAGCAAAGTCACACTTCCAGTACATCTTCATTTACAAGTAATCGTTGTGGCATTTGCACCTCCTGGGAATACAGCCACGGACCACCAGGGGGTGCACACCACAGTGTGAAGATCTCTGCTCTACTCCCATTACCGTAAGCAGGTCTGCACTCATCCCTCCTACCTTTTACCTTCTCCCCAGCCTCCTAAAGCGCCCCAGCCATTAAATGTATGGTATCATATATGTTCCTTCGGATTTACATAAATGTCCTCATGTGCTATGTAAAACTTGGCCCCACTTTAGGCCGCATTACACATAAGGTGCACTGTTCCGGTCTGCACCATGGCATACCTTTACCTGCACCGGGCTCAGACTGGGACAGTGAGCCCTAATACAACACATGTGCTGTTGCCTGCACTGAGAACTGCACATTAGTGACAAATGGATTGGCTGTTTGAAGCTGCTAGTTTACCTTTCAGTGCAAGCAGCTGCTGTGCTGCAGCGGCCACGGTGTTCATTTTGCCCACCTCAAGCACCTTCCCCACTGCCTATCAACACCTCGTGCTCAGGCAGGACAGGAAGATAACGGGATGTTGTGGCACTGTGGCAGCTGTAGAGCACCACTTACCTTGTGGCAGGTGGCTCTCTGTTGTGGGCTGCATCTCTAACACTGTCCTTCTTACAGGATCTTGGGATCATGGCACAGTGTTGTTTTTCGGTCGTGTTGCATGTTAACATTTTTCACCAAGTCAGCCAATCCCAATTGCCATCTAACATCGTGTTCCCAGAATGATACTGGGACATAGCTTGGGAGGAGTTCCTTGGTATCCCAATCCAAGATGACAGACAAGTATTTCATTTTCTATGTTGACCAATTCAAGATGGGGATTTTGGAATTTTGGGATCGCTTCCTGTTATCCACTATTCAAGGAGCCTTGCGATACTTCCGCGGACCACAATGCTTTCGGGAAGTATTTTTCTGTCATGTTCTTCAACGAATCACTGACATAATATCGCAAGACACATTATCGACCTACATTTTTATCGACACAAAAATATCGTTGACAATAATATCGATATTATAGACTTACTTAAAAAAATACACTATTATCGAAACCACAATATCGTCACAAAACATTATCGAGATCAAAATATCGTACACATTTATATCGTTATCTAAAAAATAGAACAATGTTTAAATACATACAAAATGTCCAAAATATCGATAAAACACATATCGACAGCAAAAAATATCGTTTTTTATAATTATCGACAATGCTAAAATAGAGAAAATACACAAAATAAAACACAATAAATATAAATAAACACATAAACATACATTGCATATCAAATAAAATTAAACACATTTTTTCTCAAAGTATTAACACATAAGTAAAAATTAAATTAATAAACACACCATAAACAACAATTATAAATATAAACTTACATCATATAAATTCACTTTTTAACATTTCATATATATTATAACACACAATACAATAAATCTAAAAGTAAAGAAAAAAAAAAAATAACTGACTCTTAATTAGCGTTTTCCATATAAGGAAACCAACTTCCAAAACAATTAAAACATTAATAAATTAACCAATAAAAAGGCACAATATTAAAACCAACCAATAAAATTAAACAAACAATTAAATAAACCCTATATAAACAAACAAATCTTACTTTTATTTTACACATCACACTAAAAAGAACAAAGAAGGCGAAACTCTGCTGGATTGCTGCCAGAAGCAAAAACCTCATCAAACCAAAACCTGTATCTATATCCTAAAAGTAAGTAAATTAACATTTATAAAATAACAGTTAAACTAATATTGCAATAATATTCACTTTTGTACTCAAATGACTAATATATACATTTTTTCTATTTATATTTCCACTACAGAGAAATCCAAATACAACAGTAAAATAACAAAGAACATTCTAAAACCATCGACCTAATAAAGTAAGTATTGTTCAAACCGCATTTAAAACCTGTAAAACATCCATCCAAACCCAAAGTCCATCCCAAACACCCAACCCACCCCATGTACAAAATATTTCAAATAAATATTAAAGTCTGTTTTCAATTTTTTACAGGAAAACCAACCACTTTAAAAGCTTCAACCAAGAAAAAATTCAAGCCACTATTTATAAACATCAAAAAGCAAACTTTGGGGGTCATTATAATGACGGGCGGATCGCCACCGCCCGTATGGCGGTGGCGATCCGCCCGCCATTTCTCACCGCCCGCATGCCATTTCCCCCCGCCATATTACGATGGCGGGGGGGGACCCCGGCGGCCGGAAAGACCGTCCACCTGTTTACCGCCGGTCCGACAGCGGACCGGGCGGTAAAGGGGCCTAATATGGAGGTGGTGTCTGCTAGTCACCGCCATCCATATTAGGATGGCGGCAGAGAGCAGCCTTTCTATGGCGGCGTTGCCGCCATGGAAAGGCATACGGTGTTTGCTGTTGGGGGCCCGTTGTGGGCCCCCCCAGATGTTGGGGGATGAGGGGTGCACATGGTGGCTACCTATGGTACCCCCCTGCATTTGCATGCACAAGGTGGCAGGCACCGCGCGGTGCCTGTCACGGTGTGCATGCAAAAGCACAACTTGCATATATTGCATTATGGCGGGTGCTGCTTACAGCACCGCCCGCCGCAATTCAATATATGAGGAATGCCACCGCCACCGTGGGGGTGGCATCAGAATCCCAATGGTGGGACCGCCGCTCCTATGGCGGACGGTCCCATTCTCCGTTGTGGTGGCGGGCGGACTTTGTCCGCCTGTCATTGTAATGTGCCCCTAAGTAAGTATATTGTGAAAAAATGTATTTATATAATCATTAACAAATATAATATTTTTTTAAATAATTTTTATATGCATTTGTTATAGATTTTACCACATCAAAATGACAGAAGGCACACAATTTATAACATCTCAAAAAGGCAAAATGTTATTATGTTTTATGGGGTATGTCTACACCCAGGAAAAACAAACTGGCCTAAAAGTCAATTGGAAATGTTCTAAATATTACTCTAATAAATGTTATGGCCGTGCAACTACCAGGGAAACAACTGTAATGTACACAAGGGAACATAATCATCCTCCTAATAATCCAGAAATTGAAGTTAGGAATGCACTTGATAATATTAAAGAGGCTAGCACAAGCTCATAATTACCTACCAGTACAATCCTTAAAGAAGTGCTGCCTACGGTACCCAAAGAAGCAACTGGACAAATGCCGTCCATTGCTTCATTAAAAAGAACAATAGCTCGCACTAAAAAGGCTACAACCAGTACCACACCTACCCCTAAAACCTTTGAAGAGGTGGTAATTCCCCCAGAATTAGCTATTACTTACAATGAGGAACCCTTTATTCTCTATGATAATAAAAGCAAAGAAAAGAGAATAATTATGTTTGCTACTGCAAACAATTTAATAAAACTTCAACAAGCTCAAACATGGATGATGGATTGGACCTTCAAAAATTGTCCCAAACCATTCTTCCAACTATATACTATCCATGGCCTACATCAAAATAGTAACATTCCCTTTATTTACGCCTTGCTTCCCAATAAGCAAAATTCAACATATATAGAAATCCTAAATAAAATAAAGCAAGAGACAAATAGTTATTTTCCGGAGAAAATAATTATAGATTTTGAACAAGCTATGATAAACGCTATACTGAAAACATACCCACATACATCAATCCAAGGATGTTACTACCATTTCAATCAGTGCCTATGGAGACACTTACAAAAATCTACACTAAGGAGCCGATTCCGATCTCGCTGGGAGAAGGCTCCGTCCGGCTCGGATCTGGAGGGCTTTCCGACCGACTCGTGCTCCGGGGCTCCGAGCACCCGAGTACGATGCGAGCAAGCGCTGATGGACACGGGTCACTCGGAGCCCCATTGAAGTCAATGGGAGCCTGTTGTACGACGCGTACATAGGCTCCCATTGACGAAAAAGGTACGTTGTGAACAAGGGCGCCCCCTGTAGTGGGGACACGTCTGTGCCACCCGCACCGTACATGCATGTGTAGGGAGGACCCTTGGGTCCCCCCTGTGATCGACTCGTACGACTACAAGTGAAGGGGGGTCAGGCGCGGACCCCCAAAGTCCACTTCTCGGAGCGTTTACTTGTCGGATGCTCCGACTCGATCCGGCTGTCCGAATCGTGCATCGTACTGGCTCGGTCGGAAATCACCTCCATTGCACGGCACGGTTTGCTTACGGATGAGACGTACGGAGCGGTTCGGACCCGGAAACCATTCGGTCGGCGATTTCGCGTTTCTCGCATCGTACTTGCTCGCTCATACAGCTGTATGAGTTGGTCGGAAAACACGCGTACGGCTCGTACTTTTTCCGTCCGGATCGCGTTCAGAGCCCTTCCGAGCGAGATCGGAATCGGCCCCTAAGGAGCCGATTCCGATCTCGCTGAGAGAAGGCTCCGTCCAACTCGGATCCAGAGGGCTTTCCGACTGACTCATGCTCCGGGGCTCCGAGCACGATGCGAACAAGCGCTGACGGACACGGGTAGCTCCGAGCCCCATTGAAGTCAATGGGAGCCTGTTGTACGACGCGTACATAGGCTCCCATTGACGAAAAAGGTACGTTGCGCACAAGGGCGCCCCCTGTAGTGGGGACGCGTCTGTGCCACCCGCACCGTACATGCATGTGTAGGGGGAACCTTGGGTTCCCCCCTGTGATCGACTCATACGACTATGGGTGAAGGGGGGTCCGGCACGGACCCCCGAAGTCCGCTTCCTGGAGCGTTTATGTGTCGGAGGCTCCGACTCGATCCGGCTGTCCGAATCGTGCATCGTACTGGCTCGGTCAGAAATCGCCTCCATTGCACGGCACGGTTTGCTTACGGACGAGACGTACGGAGCGGTTCAGACCCGGAAACGATTCGGTCGGCGATTTCGCATTTCTCACATCGTACTTGCTCGCTCGTACAGCTGTACGAGTCGATCGGAAAACACACGTACGGCTCGTACTTTTTCCGGCCGGATCGCGTTCGGAGCCCTTCCGAGCGAGATCGGAATCAGCCCCTAAGTGTAGAGTATGCAACAAACACTAAGGGGGTCATTACAATGACAGGCGGATCGCCACCCCCCGTATGGCGGTGGCGATCCGCCCGCCATTTCCCACCGCCCGCATGCCATTTCCCCGCCGCCATATTACGATGGCGGGGGGAGCCCGGCGGACGGAAAGACCGTCCGCCGTTTTTCCGCCGGTAAAGGACCCTAATATGGTGGCGGTGTCTGCAAGACACCACCATCCATATTAGGATGTTGGCGGAAAGCAGCCTTACCATGGCGGTGTTGGCGCCATGGAAAGGCATGAGGTCTTTGCTTCTGGGGGCCCGTTGCGGGCCCCCAGGATTTGGGGGTGTGTGGGGGGTGCACATGGGGGGTACCTATGACCCCTACATTTGAATGCACAAGGTGGCAGGCACCGCGCGGTGCCTGTCACGTTGTGCATTCAAATGCACAAAATGCGTTTTTTGCATTGCGGCGGGTGCTGGTGACAGCACCGCCCGCAGCAAAGCGAACAATACGGGATGCCACCGCCACCGTGGCGGTGGCATCCTAATACCCATGGCGGGACCGCCGCACCCCTTGCGGACGGTCCCGCATTCCGTTACAGTGGCGGGCGGACTTTGTCCGCCCGCCATCGTAATGTGCCCCTAAATTTGCATACCAGATTAAAAAATGTATTGCATTAGCCTACGTGCCAGTAACTGATGTTGCTGAACATTACAACCTTTTGCTAGAAAGCACTTTTTACCAACAACATGAGCAAAATTTAAGTCCCCTCCTAGACTACTTCGAAGACAACTGGGTGGGAAGCCTTCATAGATCAGGCCATAGGAGACAACCCAAATTTCAAATTCCCTGGTGGAATGTTTATCTTTCTACACTTAACCAATAAGCCAAAACCAATAACGCTGTTGAAGGATGGCATAATGCCTTCCAATCAACAACAGGACGAGGCACACCTACACTACACAAACTAATAACCTCCTTATAAAAAGAACAGAGCTATCAGGAACTCAGAATAGAGCAATCTGTCACACAACTAAAACCTAAACTATCTAAACAAACTAAGCAAATGTACCAATACCTTCAACAGCAAGTTAAACTATACCCTACTACAAGAGGCCTAGAATACTTAGGAATGATAGCAAAAAGCCTACTGTATAATCTCGAAACAAACTAAATGCATAATACTTATCATTTATTTTACAGCAACATAAACAAAACATTTTTATTTCCTCACAAAAATAATTACTATGTCTAATATATTTTTATTAATAAATAAGAAAATATATAGACACATTAAGTCTGCGAGTAACTAAAAAAACAACAACAATAAAATATAACAATATTTCTATCCCATAATTAAAAATATTTTAAAAACTTACCGTTTCAGTTGTTGTAGACTTAAAATTCCACATCTTCTACCTTAATCCATGTAGTTGATAATTCCAAATCCATAAAAAGTTTCCCAAAAAAAAATGAAACAATACAACTGTACCAAAAATAAATCCTCCGTAGATAAATCCATAATCCGGAAACCATCAAAAAACCCGAAAAATAGTTTAAAAAAAGAAACGCTCCATGAAACCCGAAAAATTAAGAAAGTGTAAATAATTATTAGTTACTAAAACTAATATACACTTCCTTAATAAAAAAAAACGCTATTTTCCGGCACCTGCAACGTTTTTTCAAGTAAAACCTACAAAACAAAAACACAAACATTCCCACCCACACAAAAGTACACATTATATACCTAATAATATTATTACCAACTGTATAAACACAATAGAAACACATATACCACTCTACATTAACATTTCTAACTCAGCCTCAATAACGTAAAACTAGATAAACAGTTGATACCTAACTAACGCATAAAAAACGTCCTAACATCACAAACCTAACTCAGAACACACTAAATACATTACAACTACCTTCAAAATACATTAAAAACATAGTTAAAATAGCGAAAATTAATCTTACCTTGCTGGACGTGAAGCAGCTCCCAACCGCGAGCTTCTCCCCTTCCAAATGACCCAAAACAACAGCGAGCAGTTACAAGACCCAAACAAATATGGCAGCTTTAAACATATTAAATAAAACCAATTAATTTTTTTAAATGTTATGACTTACAATTTTTTTTATTGTATTTCATTAAATACTACAAATTGCTAATGTTTTTTTGAAATGCATTATATTATTTGTAAACATTGTAAAATTATAATAATAAAGATTATAACACATATATTTAATATTATAATTCCATAAAATCACAAATTACAATAAACAATATATTAATAATTGTACCAATTTTTATGTATTAAAAATGTATACTTTCTTTAAAAAATGTACAATATGAAAACTATGTAATAATTATTAATATTAATATCTAATATATAATATTAATAATTAAAATGTATAATCTTTTTGTATATCAATAAAACGGTTTATTTTTCTCAACTGTATTAAAAAATGTTGAAACTTTCATTGTATTGAAATATTACCAATATATGTAACAAACTTAAAAATGTTAATAATACCAAACAATGATTTACAATTGTTTAATAAGTATATTATTATTCCAAATGTATCCAAATATTTGTAACAAGACAGTATCTAATATTACCAAATTATATATAAATATGTAAATAAATTTATGAATGTAATACAATGAAATTGTTTCATTACTGCACCAAAAACTACAAATAAACAAACTGTTTTATTGTTTCACAAATAAATATTATTTCTTATATTTATATACTTTTTATATGTAATACAACATTGTCTTTACATTTACATACTACATTTATTTTAAAATAAGTGTTAAAGAAATAAAAATGTCTAATTTATTGTCTACCATCTCATGTGTATTAAATTCAATGTTTGATAATAAATATATTCATATTAATTATACTGTATTAAATAATAAGTTATAATATAATATATATACAAAATGTATTATCTTTCTACACAACTATATTTTATTTATATGTTTATTCTACTTTAAACTGCTTTAATATTATTACAAATTTTCTTAAGTTAAATTTTTGCTAATTTTCTTTTCCAACTCCACTTTAAATAAATACAATATACATGCTAAACACTAAACTTAATTAACTTACTATTCCCACTCCAGTCAGTATTAATTTGAGGTAGGTGCTGGACACTTAACTTAATTTACTATTGCCACTCCAGTCAGTATTAAATTGGAGTAGGTGCTGGACACTAAACTTAATTAATTTACTATTCCCACTCCAGTCAATATTAAATTAGGGTAGGTGCTGGACACTAAACTCAATTACTTTACTATTCCCACTCCAGTCAGTATTACATTGGGGTAGGTGCTGGACACTAAACTTAATTAATTTACTATCCCCACTCCAGTCAGTATTAAATTGGGGTAGGTGCTGGACACTAAAGTTAATTAATTTACTATTCCCACTTCAAACACTATTAAATTAGGAAACATACTGGACAGTAAACATATGTTAGATTTTCATTTTTAATTTAAAACCACTAACCTTATTTAACAACTAGAAAATGTACATCACAATACTAAGTAATATTTTTAAAAATATTTTTAAAAAATTAATTATTATATTTTCAATTTTTTTTCTCCCAATTTATCTTTTAATAAAATTTTATTTACATTATTTTTAAACACTCCCCACCATTATCCCCTATAGACACAAAACTACTCTCAAAATAAAAATAATCTAAAAATAGAAAATAAATTTAAATGTTAAAATTTATATTTTAAAACTATTATTTTAATTTTTACAAATGTTTAAAAAAATAATTTTTTTTAACAATCCCCACCCTTATCCCCTATAAACCCAACATCCCACTCCTAAAAATATATATCAAAATTCGAAATTTAATTTACAATTAAAAATTTATAATTTATCAATTTATATAATATTTTTAAACATTTTTTTAATACACTCCCCCACCCTTATCCCCTATAAACCCAACATCCCGCTCCTAAAAAATATGATACCATTTTTTTTTTACTCTATCTAAATAATATACTACTACAAACAAACTCTAAAAAAAACACAAATATAATACTTTAACGATATTTTTACATAATGATATTTTAACAGTCGATATTGCATACTTCGATATTTTTCACAAGACAAACGATATTTTTAGCATCGATATACAGAACATCGATATTTAATACAATCGATATATTAAACTCGATATTTCTGTGTATCAATATTTAAAACTCGATATTTAGACTACTTACCGTTCTTCGACCCCTGGTTTGATTTTGTCCCATGTTTTCTCTTTCCTCAGCTCCTGGTAACTTACCCCAGCTTCTGGGACTCTCTACCTTGCACCTGAAAATCTAGTTTAACTAGCGAATTCCACATTAGCTCCTGGAAGCTTTCTAAACCCCATTCACTTTTCTAGGAGGTTTTCAGCTCTTTTTTCTCGTTGGGGCTCATAATTAGAAGCACCTTTTGCGTCATGATTTCTGGCACTGACTACATCGTGGCTATTGGAAGGGGTCACCATTTTGAAATCAAGGACAGCAAGACATGCTAAGTGCCCAGCCCTTGGCAACAGTGAAATTGGCCTCTCCTTCAAAGAGCAAGGGCAAGGCTGGTGAAGCATGTGACTGCACCTACTTGAGGTGGATGCCAAGATGTCCTTGAAATCCATTGTACCCTTACCCAGGGGTCACTCACGGTGGTGTACCTTTCGCTGTGCCAGCACTTGCAATACAGCATGGGTGTAAGTGCAAAATGTCCCCTCATTTGCATGGTTACACACTCCCAGGCATTTGAAGAAACTCATTTCCTTTTGCATACTTTTTGTGCTGGTGCGATCTGTATTACAGAAGGGATTGTACAAGGATCTGAGGGGCCGATTCCGATTCGGGCCGGAAATCTCTCCGACCGAGCCGGACCAGGAGAGATTTCCGACCGAATCGGACCCGTGCAGTCCGACCGAACGAGTACGATGCGCACGTATGCCATCGGACTCGAGTCGGTCGGACTCCCATTGAAGTCAATGGGAGCCTGTCGTACAACGCGTACGCGGGCTCCCATTGACTCAATGGGTGCGATGCGGACAAGTGCGCCCCCTACAGCGTGTACGCGGCGAAGCGATTCGCGCCGTACACGCACAGGTAGGGGGACCCATGGGTCCCCCTGTGTGCGACTCGCGCGGCTACGCGTACAGGGGGTCCGACACGGACCCCCAAAGTACGGCTCCGACAGCTCTTTCGAGCCGGAGTGCGCGGCTCGGTCGGACTGCTCGCGGCGCGCATCGTACTTACCCGGCCGGGGAACGTCTCCATTGCGCGGTGCGAAGTCGTGTCCGTGCGAGTCGGTCGGTGCGGTTCGACCCGGGCTCGAGTCGGTCGGAGCGGTCGGGACGCCCGGACGAGTCGGTCGGCGAATACGCATCGTACTCGCCGCCCGGACGCGCGTACGACTCGGTCGGGGCTCCGAATCGGATCCGGTTAAGCCGAATCCGATTCGGAGCCCTACCGGCCGAGATCGGAATCGGCCCCTGAGTCTCTTCTGTAATACCAAAGTGCCCCAGGAATCAACAAGTGGGTGAAGTTGCTCATTGAACTGCTAGGGCACTTTGTTTAACAAGACCAGATGTAGGCATTTCCTTGTTTTATGTAATGCTACTGACCCCTCAGTTTACGTTGTAGCATGTCTACAAATCAGAAAGAGAGCAATGTGAATAAAAGAGTGTACTATGCATACAGATAGGTCTGATTTGGAAGCAAGGCCAAGCAGTGGTGCAAAATGAGAACAGGTAGTGCCATACCAATCCTTTTAATGTGTGTGAGGTAGGTTTAATGTTCTCTATCCCAGGACCACCCCCTCTTATCTTGGTAGAATTCCCTCTCCTGGTACAAAGGCATGCACAGGAGAAATGCAACCTTATTATTGCTCTTTAGGGCCTATTAGGTCCCGACAGAGGAGAGATCCATAGGGCGTCACTGGCTGAGTGTAGAAAGAACGAAAACGAGGACAAGGGGGACCCTACTCACTAGGAACCAGGGTAAGTCATATGTATCCGAAAACAAAGGTTCTAGCGGGAATACAATAAATCTATATTGGTAATTAAAAAATGCACAATCGCAATCAATTAGGGTTAAGGAGTGATGTCAGAAAGAAAGAGAGCCTCACAGACTTGATGTTCATAATAATCCTTTTATCCCAAAAAAATGTATAATTCAAAAGCAATACAAACACAGACCGAGAAGAACCACGATAGTGATTATATGTCCCAAAAAAATGGAACCATCCAACACATAGTGAACAGACATGTGATATATACAAAACTTGGTTTCCACAATTATTGAAAGGAAAGCGACCACAACATGAATTGGTGATGATTATAGCATCTGTATACAATAGTCAGAGCTACTTAAAAATGGTTCGCTTTCAATCAAGTCGACGACGTTTCGACCCTCTTGCAATGTGGGATCTCCTCAGGACCAAGGGATAAGGGACAATCTGAAAAAGTTAGAAAAAGAAGAAGGAAGAAAGCGTGTGCTTAGAAAGTGGTTGTTAAACTCTTAAACCAATCAAGGATTGGGTAAGAATAGTCAGTACCTGATGGTAGTTGCACAGCCACGTGAAATGCACATAAAATGTGAAACACCAATTTCAATGCGAGTAGCTAGAAAAAAGGGGCGCGCGTGTGCGGGGGTTCGCAAGTTTCACTTAAATAATAAAAGCCTGCCAGAGCCTGTCGCTCCTTTTTTACAAGCGTCATGCTTACTATTACAGGTGATGATCCCTGCCAACTACTGTGACTGAGCCGCAATTGATTAATACAAGCTCACAGCCCCTTTGTTCGTCTCTCACACGGGGGTAAGATATTATTTTGGACTGTAAGAAGTACAGTCACCCACTTGCTACCTATTATCTTATCTCTGACCGATACCCTTTTTGTATCATTTTGCGCAGTGCTCGACCGAGTCCCCGTGTGAGTATTCACTCTTTCTTTTTCCCATCTCACTGGTGTTTCACATTTTATGTGCATTTCACGTGGCTGTGCAACTACCATCAGGTACTGACTATTCTTACCCAATCCTTCATTGGTTTAAGAGTTTAACAACCACTTTCTAAGCACACGCTTTCTTCCTTTTCTAACTTTTTCAGATGGTCCCTTATCCCTTGGTCCTGAGAGACCCCACATTGCAAGAGGGTCGAAACGTCGTCGACTTGATTGAAAGCGAACCATTTTTAAGTAGCTCTGACTACTGCATACAGATGCTATAGTCATCACCAATTCATGTTGTGGTCGCTTTCCTTTCAATAATTGTGGAAACCAAGTTTTGTATATATCACGTCTGTTCACTATGTGTTGGATGGTTCCATTTTTTTGGGACATATAATCACTATTGTGGTTCTTCTCGGTCTGTGTTTGTATTGTTTTTGAATTATAAAATTTTTTGGGATAAAAAGGATTATTATGAACATCAAGTCTGCGAGGCTCTCTTTCTTTCTGACATCACTCCTTAACCCTAATTGATTGCGATTGTGCATTTTTTAATTACCAATATAGATTTATTGTATTCCCGCTAGAACCGTTATTTTCGGATACATAAGTGTAGAAAGAATGCACGGGCATGCATTCCATCCACTTAAGAAAGGTAAATCATGTAAAGAGTCTGTCCAGGAGCATTGAAGGTTATCTTACAGGCATGCAGCTACTGTGAATGCTTTTATAAAGCTACCCAGGAGTGACAGTATGTAAACCAAAGGCATGGACTGGTTACAGGCAAGTGTTCAGGCCTACAAAAAAAATCTAAACAAACAAGACAAACAAAATGAGGCATGTCACACATCAAGGTGGCTATGGTCTATTGCCCAACTCGGACAAATATCATTCACTCCTGTGAAGTCCATCTAGACGTGGTGGAGGTGCGACCAAGCAAATACCATAGGTGGCCCATTGTTGGGCCTGTAGGGTCCAACCAGAGGCAGAGAAAAGAGAATGCAAGGATAATCAAAGTCATGTCAGTAAAGGTTCTATTGGGTCAACCCAGAGACAGTGAGGTGCAACCCAAGGAAACTCACAGATACCACAGTAGAGGGTCCATGGCGTATTACCCTGAAGGGGTGAATTTGCAACCTGGGAAATTCACAGACACTTCAGTGGAAAGTGTATGGGGTTCACTCAGAAGTATTGAGGCACAACCCTGGGAGATTCAGAGATACCTTAATAAAAAAGGTCTATGGTGTACCACCCAAAAGAGGTGAATGCACAACCCAAGGAATTCAGAGATGGATCTGGGGTCAGCAAACTCTGTCTGCCTCCATCTCATATCAGGTCTCTTAACAGCGTATTCACTGTCTTAAACAATGTCTGTGGGATCCAAACAGGAGGAATCACAAAGTGGTAAAGCATGCGTGGGTGCATCACCATTTTGGATAGGGGGCTCCGTGGCATTATCGATGACTGTAGAATACATAAGTGTTAGAAATTGGGTTTTCTGGTTGGCTTAGGTATACACCCAAGCCAGGCAGAACCCACCACTCTAGTCAGGGTAAGCTAGATACACAACTGAGATAACCTGTGCTCACAATCTGGTAGTTTGGCACAGAGCAGGCAGGCTTATCGAAAGAGGCAATGTGTAAAGTATTTATGCAACACACCCACACAGTAACAAAAGGAATACACCAAAAAAAGACTCCACCAGGTTTATAACAAATAGCTGTTTGTATTATGATCAACACTGAGTCCAAAACTGTATTAGGATCAACACGGAGTCCAAAACGATAAGAATACGGAGTATACTTTTCAAGTTAAAGCGTTTGAAGTATGCATGTAAAAACAGGGCTGACAGAACTACGGTCGTTCCTCCTAGGGCAATTGCTGAGGTATTCCATGGAGGGTGTTGGCAGAGCACCCTTGATCAATGCTTGCTGAGGTCATGCTAGACTGGGTGGAAGAACAGGGATCCCGGCAAGGGATCAACAGGTATGCGTCTTGTGCCAGGTAGGCTCCCAGGTACTCCAAAACCAAGAATTAGTCACAGGTCTCTCGGGCCGGGTTGCACAAGTTATTGGGCCGCCTTGCTGTGCGGACACAGTACCTTTCGGTGCAGGAGTGGTCCTCACAACACTGGTGACCCCCCTGTGGGGAAAGCGGTGTGGCATCGGGCCGTGCAGGGCTGCTCTCGGGAGTCGCAGAAGGCTTGTCGAAGTCCAGCTGATCTCCTCTGTGGCGCGTAGCGCGGCCTCGGCTTCTCTTCCGGGGATGCTTTGTTGTTGTGGCAACGCAGGGGCTGCACTGGAAAGACTTCCCCTCGACTCAGCGGCACTGGGTCGGGCCCAAGGCAGTGCTTTTACTCAGCGCGTGGTGCTTAATTGGATACTTGCAGCACAAAGAGAACGCTGTACACAGGTGAAGTGTGGCACTTGTTTCTTTATAGCGACATCCTTCCTGATGCAGAGGGGAGCGCTGGGGACACGCTGCTGCTTGTGGAGCAGCTCTTGCGACAGGCTAGTAAAAAGTCAGGAAGCAAAGTCTTTGATGGCCCTAAGACTTTGGGGAACAATGAGGCAAGCCCTTGAAGAAACCTCAAAGTCACAATGTGCAGGCAGCAGGCCAGCACAGCAAGGCAGGTAGCACAGTGGCAGTCCCTCCTGAGGCTCAACAAGCAGCAGGCTAACACAGCAGAGCAGTTAGCCAAGTGGCAGTCCCTCCTAGCAGCACAGCAGTCCTTCTGGCAATGTGCAGATGTAGAGCCAGCCATGTCTTGATACAGGTCCAAAAGTGTCTTTGATGTAGAGAAGGACCTCAAAGGAGCTCTCTGAAGTGCAAAAGGATCCCTTTCAATCAAGTCCTGTCTGCCAGGTGACTGGTGGGTGGTAATCAGGCCTTTCTGTGTGGACAGGGCACTACCAATTGAAATGTAAGTGCCAGCCCCTCCCATTCCCCTTTCCCAGGAAGACCCATCAGAATGCAGATGAGGTTGAGTGTCCTGTGTTGTGGCTGTCACTCAGCCCAGCCCAGACATGTATTGGAGACAGACTGTCAGGCACACAGAGTAGTAAGTGCAGAGAAATGTCCACTTTCTAAAACGGACATTTCTAAAATAGTAAAGGTAAATCTAACCTCACCACTAAGGGGCCAATTCTGATGTCGGACGGACTCAGGTCCGTCCGACATCGGTCAGAAGCCGTAACCGACCGACCTGCTGTCGTCGGTTACGGCCCTGCAGATACGATGCGACCGAACCCTGTTCGGTCGCACTTCATATACTTCACAATGGGAGCATGCATTCCGAGCGGAATGCATGCTTGCATTGTGAAAAGCAGGGGTGCAGTTCATCCCTGCACCCAGTGGCCGGCACCCCAAGGTGCCTGCCACCGGGTGCAGGGATCAACAGAGGGGCACCATAGGTGCCCCCAGGCCGCCATTCGGCGGCCTCGCACCCATGGGGGCCCTACTGGGGGCCCCCAAAGAAAGTTTCCGAATGCCTTTTCGTGCCGGAAAGACCGGCACGAAAAGGCAGTGAAAAACTGCCATCGTACTCCCTCGGTCGTGAAGAGGCGGCCGGGGGAGTACTGAAGGATTCCCGTCGGTAGCCATCCGGAAATCCGAGTCGGATTCCTTTCCGACCGAGCCCATCGGAATGGCTCGGTCGGAAAGGAATCCGGCCGGCACGTTCCGATTCGGTCGGAAGGGCTCCGGCCATCGTTTGGTGCCCTTCCGGCCGGAATCGGCCCCTAAGTAGGATTTATCAATACCATTCCAACCATATGAAACATGAAAAAGCTACTCCTCTCTGATCAGGAATTACCACTTAAAAAGGTATAAGGAAATTCCCAATGCTAACTTTTGAGAGGAGTAGGCCTCACAGTAGTTAAAAATGAAGTAGGCTGTTTGTCACTACCAGGACATGTAAAGAATAAAAGTACATGTCCTAACTTTTACTTACATAGCACCCTGCCCATAGGGATAGTGAGGGCCTACCTTTAGAGTGACCTATGTGTTATAAAAGGGGAGTTTAAGGCTTGGAAAGTAGTTTTAAATGCCAAGTCGAAGTGGCAGTAAACTGCTCACACAGGCCCTGCAGTGGCAGGCCTGAGACATAGTTAAGAGGCTACTTATGTGGGTGGCACAAGCAGTGCTGCAGGCCCACTAGTAGCATTTAGTTTACAGGCCCTGAGCACATGTAGTGCATTTTACTAGGGACCTATAAGCAAATTAAATATGCCAATTGGGTATGAGCCAATACTACCATGTTTTAGGGAGAGAGCACATGCACTTTAGCACTGATAGCAGTTGTAAAGTACCCAGAGTCCTAAAGTCAACAAAACGAAGTCAGAAAAAATAGGAGGAGGAAGGTAAAAAGTTTGAGGTAACCCTGCAAAAAGGGCCATTTCCAACACACCAGAAGTCTACACTGCCACAGAGAGCTCTTAAGACACCTCCCAGGTTCCCCTATTGGGTGTCTATCTCCGTATGATAAATCTGTACTCCTAAGAATTTGAAAGTGACCGGTTCTCATTGGAGTCCCACATGGGTGACCATCGGTGGGGCACATTGGAGATGCAGAGTCAGCAGGAATATGCACGATTTGGAACAGTTTGTACCGAGGCTGGATACCCCACTCAGGTCATCCAGGAGTCTAACACACCATGATATGCCTGTGGCTGCCACTCGTAACTACAGCAGCAAATCTTCAGCGTAGAGTGATACACAATATTCACCTGCAAAAGAAACAATTGATGGACGGAATGCTGGACAATGCAAACATTCACCCCCAGTCACAAGGATCTGGGTTTAATCCATCATTCTTTTGCTCACCACACCACCTCAGTTTGGACCCAGCCATATGCAAATCAGTCTTGACCCTGTTCCTTATGGGAACAGTCCAGCCCGATCTGCCAAGCCAGGTCCTCCCTGGGCGGGAAACAAGCATCCTGGGACCGGTGTCAGGGCATCACCCTTCATCAGCCAGGCTAGCTTGAATCCAGTGGTGTAGTGAGCACGGGACCCCCGTCTGGGCATACCCTTCCCACTTAGGGCGACATATGCAAAAGAAACAATTAATGGACAGAATGCTGGACAATGCAAGCATTCACCCCCAGTCACAAGGATCTGGGTTTAATCCATCATTCTTTTGCTCACCACACAGCCCCAGTTTGGACCCAGCCATATGCAAATCAGTCTTGACCCTGTTCCTTATGGGAACAGTCCAGCCCGAACTGCCAAGCCAGGTCCTCTCTGGACAGGAAACAAGCATCCTGGGACCGGTTTCAGGGCATCACCCTTCATCAGCCAGGCTAGCTTGAATCCAGTGGTGTAGTGAGCACGGGACCCACATCTGGGCATACCCTTCCCACACAATGTTCACCGTCACGTAGCTGAATCCCCCTTCCTCAACCCTCCATCTTCACCACACCAGCAAAATGCTCCAGTGCTAGCGTGAACAGTATCAGGAACATCGGGCACCCCTGTCTCGTTCCTCTGGTAATGTCGAATGGCACCAAGATACTGTTGTTCATGCGCACTCTGTCCCGCGCATCAGTATAGAAGAGTGACACCCACTTTTCCCAGCCCACGCCCAAGGCCATTCGATGCATTCCTGCTTTAAAATAGTTCCAGTGTAATGTGTTGAAGGACTTTTGGAGGTCTATCAACAGGACCAACAAGTCTGGGTGTATCTCCAGGTCCACCTCTCCAATAATTAGGAACAGTCTACTAATGTTTATGATGTATTTCTCGAGGGGAAGAACCCGCTTTGATCCGGGTGGACTAGAGGCTTCGGGTGTGCCGAAGGCGGTCAGCCAGAACCTTAGTATTTTGTAGTCCAGATTCATCATGGACAGGAGTCGGGAGGAGGAGACCTCTAATGTCTCCCTCCCCAGCTTGAGTACAGAGACTATCAGAGCATCGCATGTCCTAGATTGAAAAGTTGGGCTCCATTTTGCACTTATATAAAAATGCAGGGGAGGAGTGTGTTTGGCCCTGGTTCATTCCCAAACTGTTGTGCTCATCGGGTCTATGCGACTCACGCTCCTCCGAAGCTTCTGATGAGGGGAATACTAAGGTGTTGTACTACAGACTAGTAGGGGGCGGAATGGGGAGGGGAACACATAGAGGGGACAATAAACACTTAGGGGTCCATTAGGATGTCGGGCGGTGGCACCACCGCGGTGCTGGCGGTGCGGAAAAATGCATTTTTCCGCCCGCGAGCAGCGGTACCCACGTCCGCCATATTAGAATGGCCAAACATAGACCATTTCCCATCCGCCGCCGTGCGACGCGAACCGCCATCAAAGTGCGCCGCAAGCGCGGCTGTGGGAGCCAATGGAGACACACCACCGTGCGGAATGACGTCCGCTCCGGTCCACAAATTAGGATGCTCCAAACAACCAGTCGCACCGCAGCGGAGAAACCAGCCAATCCTACACGGCGGAACCTCGACAGCGGAGCGCGAAACCAGAGACCCGGCCCACAGCGCCTGGACACGACCGCCATGGACCCAGCACTCCACGTTTTCCCGGTGCTGTACCTGATACATCACCAGCAAATCATGGACCGTCGCGGACGCCGCCGCAGGTACGCAATAACACAACCCCACACACAACAACAAAACACAAACCATGGACTGGCACAGGGTCCCTAACCACATCAGATACCCTGGTGGGGATAGGAACACATCCCCAAGTGCACACACACATGACCCACCTGCCACCAATACACCCCTCCGCATCCAGGTCACACATCGACCGACATCGTGCGGCAATGTCACGGCCATGTCACCGCAGCGGTGAAGACAATGGAATACATGCACACAATGCAGAAGGCTGGGCCAGCGCCAGGCATGGGCATGGCACAAAGACCACAGGGCCACTACTCCACCTCACACACTAGCCCCCCACTGAAGGGACATGCCATGTGCCCCCCCTGTGCACCCCCATGCACAACAAGCCAGGTGACACCACACCCTGCACCACACACAAAACAAATAGGGACACAGCCACAGCAGGAGTGGCTGCACAGGAACACACAGCACAGAAGCACAGGGCCAGGGCTACACACACACACACACACACCACAACAACACCACCACACCAATGGCAAGTAAACTCAGTACAAGCATCAAATGGACACACACACATACAAGGAACAAACATCTCACTGGACACACAGCCTGCCAAGTCACACACATACCCCACACTGACACACAGACACATACACAGACCACATGCCACCAGCAATGGAGCACACAAAACAGGAAAGTCAAAGTGAGGTGCACACAAATGGAAGGCCAAGGAGACAACCACCAAGCATGTGTACAGCACATGCAAGACAAGGAACATAGAACAACACCCCCAGCCCATCT
This sequence comes from Calotriton arnoldi, assembly GCA_963921515.1. NCBI lineage: Eukaryota > Metazoa > Chordata > Amphibia > Caudata > Salamandridae > Calotriton > Calotriton arnoldi. The sequence continues at coordinate 1,333,127 of CAWUFW010004969.1, read as the reverse complement.
AATCACACATAGCTTGCATAGTAATTGAAGTCAAACCACAGACAGCACAGTGCAACAACCCAGGGAGACAGCAAGGCAACACATGTATAGGCACAAGGATGAAAGGAAGGCCCTGAAGTCAAACTGTGAACAGCCACACATATGTATACAAATACTTCACAGGAATACTCCAGCAGCACAACACACAGGGCCCATTGACACACTCCATGACTGTCAAACACTAGTAGGAATCCACACACATACCCCCCCTCACATCTGCAGCACACAACACCAGTGTCAAACAAACAGAAGGGTGGCAATAATGTCCAGGCAATACACAGACAAACAATCACACTCCCTGGGGGTAGCCACAAACATCACATACACACAGGGATGCCAGAACCAATGTCTGCACAAAAACAACAGACAAACACATAACCCAACAGAACCACACACAGAACCACAACAAGAACAGACATGCCCTGTGCAGCAAAAATGTGGAAAGGCAATGGGAGCACAGACACAACAGGAGTGCACAACCCCATCAGTCAGGAACAATGCACAGACAACATACCACAACACAGACAAGAAGTGTACCATCACAGATAAACACAGCCACAGCAAACAAACAACAGCTGCACAGCCAAAAAAAACCACATACCAAACACATCAGGACATAAGTGGATGCATACCAGCCAATGACAAGGCAACATACCCCCACAGCACTGCATGCACAACAAGCAGTGTCTGCACAACAAGCATACCAGCCACACACAGAAATGAGTGACACAACATGAACCCACACAACACCAATCAGCACAGCACAAAGACAACATCACACACAGGAAGTGAAGCAGTACCCCAGCAAACACACATACATGCAACACAACACCAACAGATGCACAAGTCTGGCACAGAAAGGTGGAAACAACTTGACCAGGGGACTGGGCAGCACACACAGTTGAAGTGCATATGAGCAAACATGACTGACAAACAGCCCAAGAACATCACACACAACCTATTGGGGAAATGTTCTGAGTGGCACATTGCCACTGTCCAAAGAACTGCACCACAAAGCACAGTGTCACATATCAAGTGATGGGGAGGCACACAAACATGTAAAACAAGGGGACAGCTGACATCCAAGTGAAGTGCCATGGCAGGAGTGTACCATACACAAATAGAGGGAGTGCAGACTCACAATGGGTAGGCATCCCAAGCACAGATAGGGGATGGCAAGACACCACACACAACATCACATACTAGAGGCAAACAGGCACCATGTGACAGCAATGCATGAGAAAACACAACCACAATGTCAGTGTGGATCAGCAGGTCTGCACTGACTCCACAAACAGTAACATGACAGATGGATGAACAACAAAACACAACACTGACTTGACAGACACACACACTGCATACTCACAAGTGACAGAAATAACAAGTAGGAGTCAGCCACAACTGCATGGACACACCAACACACTGCACACTGCACAACATACAACTCACACATGTGCATACAACCACATCCACAGGGATAAACAATCCAAACAACAGGCACACACATCCTGGGTGAAACATGTGTGTAGTTGACAATGCAGGGGCACACACATATCAACACTCCAGACAAAGTCAAGACCTTCACACTGCACACTTCTTGACCACCCAAGAGCACACATTGAAAGAAACCCACGGGACTAGGATGACTGCCCATCACAAGATGACCACACACATACACAACTGGGCACACAAAATAAGAACACACATACATGATGAGCCTGGCCAGCATGCCTGCAATTCTCTGGACAGAATCCCATTCTGAGCTGGCAGTGCACCACAACTTGACATGTGTACAACACAGCCAACATGAACAAACAATGACAACTGCATCACACCTCAAATCTAATACCTTGCCCTCACAAGTTTCATGGTCAGTAAAAACTGAAGTCCCTCACCCCTGCAAAAAATAGAGTAAGTGAGTAAAGACATTGGCAAGGTTGAAGTGGCTCACACAGCATGTGGCACAGTAAACCATATACACACAGCAAAAGAACTTTATTCAGTAAGGACACTGACAAAACAGACAACAGGAGCAACTGTCTTTATTCACAAATTGCACAGATAGGCAACAAGAGTAGATAATAGCAAGGCTCAAAATGCAGGGCATGTCCATGAGAAGCTGCACAGGCAGGGGCAAAACAGCAAGGCCAGTGGCCAGTCCAAGGTGCAGAGCATGTCCATGAGAAGCTGCACAGGCAGGGGCAAAACAGCAAGGCCAGTGGCCAGTCCAAGGTGCAGAGCATGTCCATGAGAAGCTGCACAGGCAGGAGCAAAACAGCAAGGCCAGTGGCCAGTCCAAGGTGCAGAGCATGTCCATGAGAAGCTGCACAGGCAGGGGGCACACAGCAGTGAACGACAAGGCCAGTGGGCAGGACAAAGTGCAGAGTGAGTCCATGAGAAGCTGCACAGGCAGGGGGCACACAGCAGTGAACGACAAGGCCAGTGGGCAGGACAAAGTGCACAGTGAGTCCATGAGAAGATGCACAGGCAGGGGGCACACAGCAGTGAACGACAAGGCCAGTGGGCAGGACAAAATGCAGGGCATGTCCATGAGAAGCTGCACAGGCAGGGGGCACACAGCAGTGAACGACACGGCCAGTGGGCAGGACAAAGTGCAGAGTGAGTCCATGAGAAGCTGCACAGGCAGGGGGCACACAGCAGTGAACGACAAGGCCAGTGGGCAGGACAAAGTGCAGAGTGAGTCCATGAGAAGCTGCACAGGCAGGGGGCACACAGCAGTGAACGACAAGCCCAGTGGGCAGGACAAAATGCAGGGCATGTCCATGAGAAGCTGCACAGGCAGGGGGTACACAGCAGTGAACGACAAGGCCAGTGGGCAGGACAAAGTGCAGAGTGAGTCCATGAGAAGCTGCACAGGCAGGGGGCACACAGCAGTGAACGACAAGGCCAGTGGGCAGGACAAAGTGTAGAGTGAGTCCATGAGAAGCTGCACAGGCAGGGGGCACACAGCAGTGAACGACAAGGCCAGTGGGCAGGACAAAATGCAGGGCATGTCCATGAGAAGCTGCACAGGCAGGGGGCACACAGCAGTGAACGACAAGGCCAGTGGGCAGGACAAAGTGCAGCGTGAGTCCATGAGAAGCTGCACAGGCAGGGGGCACACAGCAGTGAACGACAAGGCCAGTGGGCAGGACAAAGTGCAGAGTGAGTCCATGAGAAGCTGCACAGGCAGGGGGCACACAGCAGTGAACGACAAGGCCAGTGGGCAGGACAAAATGCAGGGCATGTCCATGAGAAGCTGCACAGGCAGGGGCCACACAGCAGTGAACGACAAGGCCAGTGGGCAGGACAAAGTGCAGAGTGAGTCCATGAGAAGCTGCACAGGCAGGGGGCACACAGCAGTGAACGACAAGGCCAGTGGGCAGGACAAAATGCAGGGCATGTCCATGAGAAGCTGCACAGGCAGGGGCCACACAGCAGTGAACGACAAGGCCAGTGGGCAGGACAAAGTGCAGAGTGAGTCCATGAGAAGCTGCACAGGCAGGGGGCACACAGCAGTGAACGACAAGGCCAGTGGGCAGGACAAAATGCAGGGCATGTCCATGAGAAGCTGCACAGGCAGGGGGCACACAGCAGTGAACGACAAGGCCAGTGGGCAGGACAAAGTGCAGAGTGAGTCCATGAGAAGCTGCACAGGCAGGGGGCACACAGCAGTGAACGACAAGGCCAGTGGGCAGGACAAAGTGCGGAGGGAGTCCATGAGAAGCTGCACAGGCAGGGGGCACACAGCAGTGAACGACAAGGCCAGTGGGCAGGACAAAGTGCACAGTGAGTCCATGAGAAGATGCACAGGGAATGTGTGCAACTGTACCCAAACCATGGTCAGCAACACTGTCTGGGGTGTCACGATGTGCAGCACAGGCCATGCTGTGTGAGAGACAGGCGTGTGAGGTCTACCAACACTCAGACTTGGCTGTCAGTCGTACTGGGAGCTGGCTGTGTGTCGGGCCCAGTTGGAGCACTTGACTGGGGAGAGGGAGGCACAGCTGAGGTATACCTATCAGTGTCTTGGCAAAACGGAGGGCTGCTTGGACCAGGTGGCATAGTGGCACGTGGAGGTGGAGTCATGCAGACATGAGACACAGTGTGGATGGGAGATTGTAGAGGGGTGCCTTTCCACTTCTTGGGGAGTCGCAATGGCTTCACTGTTTTGGGAACAATGGGAAGTGGCGTGGACACATCAGGCTCACTCAACACCAAGACTGCAGCAGGTGCAGACGCTGGACCTCCCTCTGGTGACGTGCTTGAACCTGCGCAACGCTTTGCATGGCCCTGGCTTTGCCCCTCCATCCCCTGCCTACCAGGTGGTCCCCCCACAGTGCCCTCCATTCCCTGCTTCACTGGGCTTGCTATGGGAGTCGAGGTAGTGGTTGAATCAGACTTGCAGCCCTTCTTATGCCTACCCTTGGCACTCACCACCTTCTCAGTGGGCATGGAAATTGTATGTTTGGTTTTGGGAGACGCTTTCGGGACAGGAGAGTCCTTGGCTGGGGATGTCCCTGAGGCACGTGTCCCTGATGCCTGCTTCTTGGCTCTTTGTCCCCTGGTGTTGCCTGATGGGCTCTTGTCTGTGCGCACTGGTGTGGCTTTGGTCATCTGTGGGGATGGTGTCTGCAGCCTGGACGGCTTGGGCTTCTGTTGCTGCTGTGTGCTACGTGTGCCGTATCATGACTTAGAGGTCTGTGGAGCGTGGTCACTGTCGTCCGACGTGGCCACTGGCATGGGTGTGGACAAAGGGACTTTCGCTGGACTCCCAGATTGTGCCAGTTGAAGGGCTGATGTCACTGCAGTGGACAATGACTGGACAGTCCGGTGCAGCCCACCCACGTCTGAATGTATGCCCTCAATGAATGCAACCACCTGAGCCAATTTACTGTCGTGGTCATTGAATGCATTGAGGAGAGCTGTCCGGCCTACACACAGCTGGCGCAAAAGGTCCACAGACTCAGCACTGATGGCAGCAGGGGGGACCGGGGCAGGGGCTGCGGTGCCGTGGGTGAAGGACACCCTTCCCCTCTTAGCGGTGCGAACACGGGCAGCACCAGAGGAAGTGGCTGGGAGGGTGGGCACTGCACGCTGTGTGGTGGAAGATGATGCAGAGTCCCCGTTCCCTGTGCCCGCCAACATGTCTGCGTCACCGCTGGCATCAGATGACGTACTACTTTGCGTCTCGGGCTGTGATTCCTCCAGCAGACTCCTGTCCCCCTCCGAGGCGCTGGTCACATCTGTCTCACAGGGCTCCTCTGCAGCTGTTGTGCTAGTTTCCCCACCACTGGTGCCCGTCCCCTGTTCCACCGTGACCACAGGAGATGCTGCATGAGAGAGAGAGATGTAGGGTCAGTGCAGTGGCAGCAACAGAACAAACATATGCAATACAGACAACCATTAAGATGTCTAGATCTACATGTTGCACGCCACCCTGTGCAATTACATTGTTCAAACCCACCTCTGTCATCACAACAGTGCGTGTGCACTATCAAACCAGGACAAAGTGAGCAATGTGATGACCACCCAGCACAACATCCTGCATGTGGCTCCGTTAGAACAGCAACACAGATAGCTCATACCTGTCTCACACCACCCACAATGCCATTTAAATGCCCCATACCCATTTCCCAGTGTTAAGTACAGGTAGGACACATGCATGACAGCTGCACCCAGCACAGGCACAAGCTTAGACTCACAGGCCACTGCATCACACTACCAACATCACATTGCCTAGCGCTGGCACATGCTGTGCACACATGCAGCCACACACAGCCATAGTCACCCTTCCCAGTACACTCACCCCTAATTGCCTGCTGATGCTCCTTCAATCGTGCATCCAGCTCAGGGTGAGTCACGGCCAAGATGCGGCACATTAGTGGTGTCATGCTGCGCCGTGCCATCCGGCCAGTGCGAGGGATCCACCCCAGTGTCATCTCCGCAACGTTCTTTGCCAGCCGTGAGATGTCGTCCCACCTCTTGTGGCAGTGGGTGCGCCATCGGTTTGATACTCCCAGAGCACGCACCTTGTTCGCAATGCCCCTCCACACGGCCTTACGCTGGTGCACCTTGAGCTGCAGGCATGGGAGACAAGAGGGGCAAACATCAGTGACACAGTGTCATGTGACAAAATCACTCAGGACAGTAGCATGATACAGATTAATCACAAATCCACATATCTCACATGCAGAGACAGGAATGCTTTTCACATGGTACATCTGCATGTGAGAATCACACGTAAATGCATGCATGTATGAGGGGGGACACAATACTTGCACATCTCATGTACAAGCAGGATGCCAGCACAGAAGACCATGTGTACTCTGCCCACAAATATTAACCATTTTTAGGTAGAGCAAGACATACGTCACAAAACAACATGTGTATGTGGCGAGACCCACTGTGTCCGACAATGCGCAGGCGTAAACGAACATGCACTGTGAGTAGCCCACTGTGTCATGTATATCACATTGAGGGACATGATCTCACAAACCCACGTCCTTTCTCACAGTGCCAGTCGTGTGCAATCTACAGGGTTGACATGGCACATTGATGGGGAATCACATTTGAAAATGAACATGTTACACCCTGTACAGTCAGTGATGTGTCCTTGTTGTATTGGGCGGTGACTGTGCAGGCCAGGTGGGCTCACACTGAGATGGACAACAGGGAAACGCAAAGACATGCACACTAGCAATCACTGGCCTGAATCCTCCATTACCAACTTACTGCTTCACTGTATGGCTGACAAGACAAGACACGTCCCTCCAATCTTGATGTGCAGACAGGGAGACTTGAGGAGTAGGGTACACACCCCTTCACCCAATGGAATGCAAGTTAGGCAATGCATGACACAAACCCACACTCACATGCACATACTGCATCAGACCGACTACATGTGTGCACCCTCTGCACTCTCACACCCACTGTGGAAGACTTACCACGACATTTGGGGCACCATATAGCCTTGGGTACGGTGTGAGCACCTCGTCCACCAGGACCTCAAGCTCCTCGCCGGTGAAGGGATTGGCACGGATCTTCTCTGCCCTTGACATCACTGTTGGTTAGAGACAGCAGCGGCAGCAGCAGGTGAGGGTCCCAGGCAGCAGTCCCTGGAGGCAGCAGCAGGTGAGGGTCTCAGGCAGCAGTCCCTGGAGGCAGCAGCAGGTGAGGGTCTCAGGCAGCAGGCTCTGTGAGCAGTGGAAATTCTGGGCACTCTCCCACACATATATAGCTCCCTGGTGTCGTTCCAGTAGTCCTGGGCTGCTGCAATTGGTCAACCAGGTCAGCCTTTTACAAATGCATCCAATGACTGGCACCGCGGTGGTGTAGCACGCCTACCGCTATTTTCAAAATTGCAGCGAGCTTCCGCGATCGCGGAGCCCATTGGCTGTAATGGCATGGACCATGGCGGTGACACACCGCAGGGGCCAGGCGGGCGCTACCGCAGTATTGCATCTTTTGATTGCATCCAATGACCGGCACCGCGGTGGTGTAGCACGCCTACCGCTATTTTCAAAATTGCATCGAGCTCCCGCGATCGCGGGAGCCCATTGGCTGTAATGGCATGGACCATGGTGGTGACACACCGCAGGGGCCAGGCGGTAGTTTCCGCAATTTGGGTGCCATAGACACACATGAGGCACCGCCATTTGTGTGGCGGAGCATGCCAACCGCCATTTGGCCATGTCTCTGGGGCTATCAGTACCGCACCTGTGCATGGGGGTGTGTTACACACACACCGCTTGTGCCAGGCGGTAGTTTCCGCAATTTGGGTGCCATAGACACACATGAGGCACCGCCATTTGTGTGGCGGAGCATGCCAACCGCCATTTGGCCATGTCTCTGGGGCTATCAGTACCGCACCTGTGCATTGGGGTGTGTTGCACACACACCGCTGGTGCGAGGCGGTAGTTTCCGCAATTTGGGTGCCATAGACACACATGAGGCACGGACATTTGTGTGGCGGAGCATGCCAACCGCCATTTGGCCATGTCTCTGGGGCTATCAGTACCGCACCTGTGCATTGGGGTGTGTTGCACACACACCGCTGGGGCCAGGCGGTAGTTTCCGCAATTTGGGTGCCATAGACACACATGAGGCACAGCCATTTGTGTGGCGGAGCATGCCAACCGCCATTTGGCCATGTCTCTGGGGCTATCAGTACCGCACCTGTGCATTGGGGTGTGTTGCACACACACCGCTGGTGCCAGGTGGTAGTTTCCGCAATTTGGGTGCCATAGACACACATGAGGCTCCGCCATTTGGGTGGCGGAGCATGCCAACCGCCATTTGGGCATCACTTGTCTCTCAGTACCGCACCTACAGTACACTACACTACACTACAGGACAGTGTTGGTATGGACAATACAATGTGCACACATGTCAATGTGTTGATGTGCATTGTCAATCACAGCATTTTTTTCCACAATTGATGATGTTTGTTTTAGCATGTCCTCTCATGTTAGATCATGCACACACTCGTCATTGATGCTCAGACTGTGGTCATTGTGTTGTTGAGGTGTGCCAGGTTCAATTGACAACTGAATGTGTGTCATGTACAGCAGCTAGGTAGGATACCGTGGGGTTGCCTTGTCACACATGTGCAGGATGACAGACTCCCAGGCGTGCCCATGGGGAATGTGGCCATATCCCAATGTCCATTCACTTTGACCGAGGTGTTGTTTGGGGGACTTGCTGTGTGTAATCTGACAAGTGTGTGATTTGTGTAGTTGAAGGGGTCCCTACATGTCAGCTGGTCTGTGACTCAATTCATATGACATTCATTGTTGCCGTTGTGTCAGCCATGATGTGAGATGCTGTGCACATCCCATGATGTATTGCATTACAATGTGTCCACTCTCATCTCAACTAGGAGGAGACCAAATCTGCATCGTCACTTGACAGTGCTGGCAGACATGGAGGATGAGGCGATCATCCGGAAATGCCGTCTAGATAGAGCCACCCTAAAGAGCCTTTGTGATTTGTTGGAGCCCCACCTGCAGCCTCGCCGAACATATCCAACAGCTTTCACCCCAACGTATAAGGTGATGGCGGCACTGCATTTTTTTGCGACTGGATCATTCCAGAACACGGTGGCCAAAGCTGGTGGGATGTCACAACCCATGTTCAGCACGGTGCTGCGGGATGTTCTGTCCGCCATGATGATCTACAAGGACAGATACATCCATTTCCCCAGGAGGGCAGAATTGGCAGCTGTAAAGGGAGATTTCTATCCCCTTGGACACATCCCCCATGTAGTTGGTGCCATTGATTGCACCCATGTTGAGCTAGTGCCACCACAGGTCCGTGAGCACGTCTACAGGAATCGTAAACATTACCACTCCATAAATGTCCAAGTGGTATGCCTGGCAGATATGATCATCTCACACGTGTGTGCAAAATTTCCAGGCTCGGCCCATGACTCATACATCCTGCGTAGCAGCATTGTACCCCAGCTGATGGCCAATCTGCTTCCTGAGCGTGCATGGATTGTGGGTGAGTATGCCTAGTCATTTGGCGTGCTGTGTGTGTGACCTGCTGTCCTCTGCATCTGCAACATTGCAATGTTTCTTTGTGTGTCACACATAGGTGACTCTGCATATCCCAACCGTCCTTGGTTGCTGAGCCCACTGCGGAACCCCAGGACACCAGCTGATGTCCGCTACAATGATGCCCATGGGAGGACACGTCGTGTGGTGGAGCGTACCTTTGGACTGCTGAAGTCACGTTTCCGCTGCCTGGACAAGACCGGAGGGGCACTGATGTACTCGCCCAGGAAGGTGTGTCATATTGTAGTGGCATGCTGCATGCTCCACAACCTAGCCATTCGCAAGGAGATTCCCCTGCTCCTGGATGATGGTGAGCAGCCAAGGCCCCCGCCTGCAAACCAACCCGTGTCCAGTGATGATGACAGTGGAGAGGAGGAAGGTGTTGACCTGCGTCAACAGCTCATCACCCGCTACTTCACTTGAAGGTGGGTGACAATGTACAACGTACCCATTGTCTGATGATGCTGCTGTTGTTGTTGTGAGGGTGTAAGTGAGATTTGTGACAGCAGCCAGTTGTAGACTCAGTATTTGCTGTCAATGTTGATGGGACAGTTCATTTCTGAACATCTACAGGATGTGTATGTTGGCACTTGTTGCCCATTGTTATGTGTGCATGTGGGTTGTTCTTGTTGTGAAGTGTTGTGTGATGTCTGTGATGCCACACCCAGACTAGTGAATGTTGTTCCGTTGTGTTTTCCTAGGTGCCTTTGACCTCTCCTTGCCTACATACACTCCGTCCCCTGGTACATTGTATTCCTGTTGAAAATTGTACATCTTGGAATAAAGACGGTGCAGGTACAACAACATGTGTGTAAGGATTTGTTTATTTACAAAGGTGACATGTGAGGGGGGTACATTGACAGTGAGGGGATTAGTGGAGCAGTGAGTTAACATTCATGGTAAATGAGATAATCGAGTGGTCACCACATAGGTGTGGTGACCCAGTCCAACAGACAGATGCCATTCACAAGGCAGTGTGGGGAAGGACAGTCCAACAAGTCAATGCAGTGGTGCAGAGGGTTGCCATCATGGCTGGCTGCGTGACTGGCGTTTGGCAGGTGCTTTGCCAAAAGATACTCCCAGGGTTTTCTTCGGATGGCCCCTTTTCCGTTTGGCAGGGGGGGCCTCTGCTATAGGGCCAGTGGGGTCTGAGGACTCACCACTCTCTGTGACCGCAGGGGAGGATGGTGAACTGTCATCCTGCGGACCACCAGTGGGAGGGGGAGGTGTTGTTTGTGGCGCAGGCCTGTGCCTCAGTACCGCCACTAGTTGGCCCAAGAGGTCCACAATTTGTCCCATGCGGGTGTCCATGGACCTCATCAGCAGGAGGAGCTCACATGAATCTTGTTCGGACCGGGCCGTTTGTCCCTGGGCCCGTTCATATGCCCCAAGGACTCTGTGGATGTGGTCCAGGGATTTGGTCCCAGGCTGTGTTCGTGTGTGGGTGACCCTGCCCCTCCCACCTGCTGTGCTGCCACGGACCGGTTGCCTCTCCACTGTCGGACCACACATCCTCTCCCTGCCCTCCTCAATTGCTGGGGTGGGGTGGTCATCCTGTGGGACAGGGAGGGTGTTGCAGGCACCACTGGTGGTAGTGGTTGTGGTGGTGGTGGAGGCCGCACCGGACGTATCAGCAGGGGCCTGCAGATTGGTTGTTGTAGCTGCAGGTGTGGTGGGGGGGACGATGGGGTCCTGGGACCTGTTGCGCCCTGGAACACCAGATGGCCCGGCCTCAGTCTCCTCGTCCGAAGATTCCTGGAAGTCAACATCCGAGAGGCGATGTTCCGGGGGGGGGGGGGTGACTGGCCCTGCAGGTTGCTGGTGTCGTCCTCTGCAGTCAATTCTTGGTCACCTGTGGATCAGATGGGAAATGATCATTGGGGTGCACCACGTAAGATTTGTGTTAGCTGTGTGTCATTCACTGTTAGTACACTACCAGTTGACTGATCATCACATTGTTTCCTATGTGCACTATTGTGCCTCCTGACATGCTACGGTGGTACATGCATTTCTTGTCCATGGTGTGAGGTGTCAATATGTACCATGCGCCACGTGCATGATTTGTGATTACAGGGACATGTTGACATCTAGGGCCTTGCGCTAAATATGATTTTTGTGCGGACTGTATGTGGATTTTTATGACCTGTCAGACGTCACATCTGGGCATGTCCTGGCCATTGTCATCTCCTGCATACCTTTGTCTTGTCATGTGCATATCTGGATTGGTACCACATAACATGCTTTCTTACTGTTCATATGGTCGTTGTTACTCTGGCCCCATGGCACTGAACCTGTCATTCATTGCTGTGCATGATTGTTCCCAGTCTTTCCTCTACATGCGCATTGGTGTGTCACACTTTGGTTGCTGTGACAGTTTCCTTTGCTTAGCTGTGTGCACACTGTGCGTGGCAATATGATCGGTGTGCATATTTGTACATTGAGAGGACTGGTGTTGTCATATGGCACCATTCTTTTTGTGTCAAATGGCTAGGTGCACGTACTGCCTACTTGCCTGTTGCGTGTTAGCATTTGTGTTTGTTTTGTGACACATCTGTGTGTGCGTGGTGGAGGCTTGCATCCTGCTCAGTGGTGGCACAAGACAGAATAATATGTCTGGCTAGCTGTTTGTTTATTTGGAGTGATCCATTATATGCCACATGCATCTGGGTGGGGGAGTGCCCCATCCTGCTGAGGTGTGGGACAGGGGGCATGGTGGGAGTAGTAGTACAGGCCTCCACCCCAAACAGCCCTCCATGACAAGTTGGCTACCTACCTGTAAGTTTGTTTGTTGGGGATGTAATCTCTGACACATGCTTCTGGGTGGGGGAGTGCTCCATCCTGCTGAGGTGTGGGACAGGGGGCATGATGGGAGTAGTAGTACAGGCCTCCCTCCCACATACAGCCCTCCATGACAAGATGGCTACCTACCTGTAAGTTTGTTTGTTGGGGATGTAATGGCTGACACATGCTTCTGGGTGGGGTGGGGAGTGCCACATCCTGCTGAGGTGTGGGACAGGGGGCATGGTGGGAGTAGTAGTACAGGCCTCCTCTCCACATACAGCCCTCCATGGCAAGATGGCTACCTACCTGTAAGTTTGTTTGTTGGGGATGTAATGGCTGATACATGCTTCTGGGTGGGGTGGGGGAGTGCCCCATCCTGCTGAGGTGTGGGACAGGGGGCATGGTGGGAGTAGTAGTACAGGCCTCCCTCCCACATACAGCCCTCCATGGCAAGATGGCTACCTACCTGTAAGTTTGTTTGTTGGGGATGTAATGGCTGACACATGCTTCTGGGTGGGGGAGTGCTCCATCCTGCTGAGGTGTGGGACAGGGGGCATGGTGGGAGTAGTAGTACAGGCCTCCCTCCCACATACAGCCCTCCATGACAAGATGGCTACCTACCTGTAAGTTTGTTTGTTGGGGATGTAATGGCTGACACATGCTTCTGGGTGGGGGAGTGCCACATCCTGCTGAGGTGTGGGACAGGGGGCATGGTGGGAGTAGTAGTACAGGCCTCCCTCCCACATACAGCCCTCCATGGCAAGATGGCTACCTACCTGTAAGTTTGTTTGTTGGGGATGTAATGGCTGACACATGCTTCTGGGTGGGGTGGGGAGTGCCACATCCTGCTGAGGTGTGGGACAGGGGGTGGTGGGAGTAGTAGTATAGGCCTCCCTCCCACATACAGCCCTCCATGACAAGATGGCTACCTACCTGTAAGTTTGTTTGTTGGGGATGTAATGGCTGACACATGCTTCTGGGTGGGGGAGTGCCACATCCTGCTGAGGTGTGGGACAGGGGGCATGGTAGGAGTAGTAGTACAGGCCTCCCTCCCACATTCAGCCCTCCATGGCAAGTTGGCTACCTACCTGTAAGTTTGTTTGTTGGGGATGTAATGTCTGACACATGCTTCTGGGTGGGGGAGTGCTCCATCCTGCTGAGGTGTGGGACAGGGGGCATGGTGGGAGTAGTAGTACAGGCCTCCCTCCCACATACAGCCCTCCATGACAAGATGGCTACCTACCTGTAAGTTTGTTTGTTGGGGATGTAATGGCTGACACATGCTTCTGGGTGGGGGAGTGCCACATCCTGCTGAGGTGTGGGACAGGGGGCATGGTGGGAGTGGTAGTACAGGCCTCCCTCCCACATACAGCCCTCCATGGCAAGATGGCTACCTACCTGTAAGTTTGTTTGTTGGGGATGTAATGGCTGACACATGCTTCTGGGTGGGGGAGTGCTCCATCCTGCTGAGGTGTGGGACAGGGGGCATGGTGGGAGTAGTAGTACAGGCCTCCACCCCAAACAGCCCTCCATGACAAGATGGCTACCTACCTGTAAGTTTGTTTGTTGGGGATGTAATGGGTGACACATGCTTCTGGGTGGCCGGGGGAGTGCCACTTCCTGCTGAGGTGTGGGACAGGGGGCATGGTGGGAGTAGTAGTACAGGCCTCCCTCCCACATACAGCCCTCCATGGCAAGATGGCTACCTACCTGTAAGTTTGTTTGTTGGGGATGTAATGGCTGACACATGCTTCTGGGTGGGGAGTGCTCCATCCTGCTGAGGTGTGGGACAGGGGGCATGGTGGGAGTAGTAGTACAGGCCTCCCTCCCACATACAGCCCTCCATGACAAGATGGCTACCTACCTGTAAGTTTGTTTGTTGGGGATGTAATGGCTGACACATGCTTCTGGGTGGGGGAGTGCCACATCCTGCTGAGGTGTGGGACAGGGGGCATGTTGGGAGTAGTAGTACAAGCCTCCCTCCCACATACAGCCCTCCATGGCAAGATGGCTACCTACCTGTAAGTTTGTTTGTTGGGGATGTAATGTCTGACACATGCTTCTGGGTGGGGGAGTGCTCCATCCTGCTGAGGTGTGGGACAGGGGGCATGGTGGGAGTAGTAGTACAGGCCTCCACCCCAAACAGCCCTCCATGACAAGATGGCTACCTACCTGTAAGTTTGTTTGTTGGGGATGTAATGGCTGACACATGCTTCTGGGTGGGGGAGTGCTCCATCCTGCTGAGGTGTGGGACAGGGGGCAAGGTGGGAGTAGTAGTACAGGCCTCCACCCCAAACAGCCCTCCATGACAAGATGGCTACCTACCTGTAAGTTTGTTTGTTGGGGATGTAATGGCTGACACATGCTTCTGGGTGGGGGAGTGCCACATCCTGCTGAGGTGTGGGACAAGGGGGCATGGTGGGAGTTGCAGTGCAGGCTGCCTGTGCACATGCACCCATGGTAATGTTGCTAGGTACATTGGTGGTGTTTGGGAGGGGATGGATGTTGGATCTGTGAGACATGGTTTAGTGAGTGTGTGGTGCAGATGAATGGAATTGGTCCTTGGAGGTGTATCTTTGTAGTTGTGCAAGGCAGTACATAGCAGTGTGGTGGTAGTCATTTGTTTGTACTTACCAGCCTCCACTCCCCGGGTACTCCTGTGAGACTCTCTGGATGCAGTATGGCAAGCACCTTCTCCTCCCATGGGGTGAATGGTTTTGGTGGTATGGGAGTGCCACCACCAGTCTTGTCAGCCAGCTGACGGTTCTTGGTCCTCCTCTCTTTGACAACCCTCTTCAAGTCATGCCACCGCTTCAGGATTTCCTTTCTGGATCTTGGGATGGTCCCTACTGCATTGACCTTCTGGACTATCCTTGCCCACATTTGAGTCCTTGTGGCTAATGGTGTCTGTTGGACCAGGCTACCAAACAGTTGTGGTTCCACTCTGACTATCTCATCTACCATTACCTTCAACTCACTCTCTGTGAATTTGGGCATTTTATGTGTTGACATGGTGTGTGATGTGCAGAGGTGTTGTAGGTGCAGGGGTGTAAGTGGTGTTGGTGGTGGTGATGTGTATGGTGTGTGATGTACAAAGGGGTGAGGGGTGCAGGTGTGGAAGTGGTGGTGGTGGTACTGTGTGTGGTGTGAGTGGTGATGGTGTGTAGCTTTGCCTATCCTTTGTTCTCAGGTGTTGGGCCCTTCAGTTGTGGGTTAGTGCAGAGGATTGTGGTCAAGGAAGGGGCTGGTTTTATGCTCTGCTATGTGGGTGTGTCCACATGTGGGAGTGCTCTCAGGTGTGTTGTGTGGGTTGTCCTTGTAATTTTGTTTTTGTGTGCAATGTTGAGTCATTGGGGTGTGTTTTCTGTTTTTGGGTGGCATGGCTACTTTGGTGTGGGCACTTTGTGGCCTTATTGTGGGATTTTGGATTCGTCCGCCAAATTTGTCGCAGAGCGTCCACGGCGGTGGCTTTGCTGCAGCTCTTCCGCATGCTCTCCCATTCATCACTGTTAGCGATTGCGGCGGTCAGACAGAGCGGAACGTGCCGCGGGACCAGCGGGGATATCCTAATTTGCCGTGCGGTGTCTCCGCTATTCTTGCGGCGGGTTGGTGTTTTTCCGCAGCGGATCCGTCTGCCACGGACGTGTTTTGGCCATCTCCGCACGCTACGGGCGGTTTTTGTTCCCCCCGTACCGCCGCGGTCGGTGTTTTTTGGCGGTTGATCCTAATTTGGCCGCCGGTTTCTCCACTGTGCCGGCGGGCGGTTGTTTTCCGCTTCCATGGCGGTCGGGGTGATTTTCCGCCCGCTATCCTAATGACCCCCTTAGCCTCTGAGACTGTGGGGTGCTGGGATACGCATATGTGGAAGTACCACCTGTGCAACATGAGGAAAGGGATATTGGTCTAGGATATAGTACTATATAGTGGCTGCTACTTACTGGTCGGTAACGTTGCGGGGAATGGGCAGCATTTTGTTTGGTTGCAATTAGTTTTGACTTTGCTTCTGTCGTCATATTCTGCAGTCCACTGGGGTTTTCCTTAGTGTACCACAAGATTCTACCTTGCTGCACTAAGACTGCGTATGAGTATGACTGCATGTTGTTAATTTTCATTCTGTACAAATTTGGACTAGGATCGGGAAATGCAGTTTTGCGCGTGCATTATACAATAATATTTGTTTTAGTCCTATTGTGATGTGGATAACACTCACCATGCATGTAGCATTGGATATAACTAAGTTGCGAACAACCTAATGATATGCAAGCTATGCTTAAACCCTATTGCTTCAAAGTTAATGAATAGGCCCAGTGTTTGTGGCCAAGTCTTAAGGCAATATGTGCACTGTACCATTTGTTATATTTACTAAAGCTAATAAATAAAAACTATTTTTAAAAAATAGATGAATTTAGATGTAGCCCTGTGTTGAGGATGGGCTTACAACATTAAGGAATTATAGTATACAGTAACTTTGAATGTTATGACTTGTGATATTTGAATATTGTGATTTTTTGTGCTACTTGATTCTCACATCATCGTGGCAGGTGGGCTGCTTATCCTGCATTTATTGTCAATTGTGGTTTTGGTATTGTGGACTGCAACATGAGAAGGGTGGGGTTATCTTTTGTGTAAGTCGCCAACTTGAGATGTAGTGTTTTGTAATTGCTGAATGTATTATATGAAATGAAGTACTCTGAATTCAATATGATCATCGAATACTGGTTGCTAACACCATTATCAGAGCATAAGGACTACCCCTTCGAAATCCTGTTTGGGCAAGATGGTTAGGTTGTGTTGTTTAGTTTCCATGACAACCGCAACAGGAGGTTTCAAATGACCTGATACATGTCTGACAATTGTCAGCACTATAAATCTCCTCTGATTTACTTCCCTAGCACACTGGCAACTTGGACCAAGAGCGGTGTTGTCCCTATTGGACTTTGGTGCTCCCCGCTGAACCCATCTCTCTTTTGTTACTGTAAGCTCTAGTCAAAGTATAAAGAAAGAAAAGCATTCCGTTCAAAGAACGACAGACAAGGATCTCAAGTATGTAGATGTACTACAATTAAATAGCTACCACAATGCATCAGCTGGGTCTTCAATTAGAAATATCAAAGCATATAGGTTCAATAAGAAATGAGAAACCAAGGAACTCAGCAGAGTTCAAGCAGTGGCAAATCCAGCATACCTTCACAGAATGGGGAAAGGGTCTCCTCCATACATGGAGAATCTTCACTCTATTATAGTACTTTAGACCAAGAGTTTCATACATCCACTACATCAGTACACGGTTCACAGGCCTTTAATTAACGAAAGGCAAATGAAGAGAAACATTTAATACAGATTATATTCAGTGATTCTCTCATCATTCTACTACATTGGTTCAGGTGTTTCACAGCTTCTACACATAGAACATTAAATGTTACATAGTATGTTATTTAGACTGAGGCAGTTAGTTTGTTCTTGGAAAGGTACATGTCATCCGACCGGTTGGGAAAGTCTCCTTCTTATTATAGTAAAGCCTGAAAGTTCTTTAATATAGCAGAGAATAAACAGCAGAAATAATCACGTGGTGTATACAGCAATATCGCAACCAAAATGGACAACAGAAACTAAGTTGTCCTAGGTTAGCTAAAGCTCCTTTTAGCATTTTACACATTAAAGTTTGACAGTATACTTTCACACAATCCAGAATCATGAATAGTCCTTTGCCCCTTTAGTAATGTTTCTATGGGATTATATTGGATAATGTACATGAGGAGTTCTGAGGCTGAGGCTTGGTAGTTCGATTGGACACATGGCACATATATTATTGTGGAACTGCAAGCAATCATTAACACCTATAATTAGGAATATATAGGTGATTTATGCTATTAAGGTACCTTGCACGCTTATTCTTGGTATTAGTCTTAATGTTTCAGGCAAACCGGTGCAACCAGCTTTATAGACCCTTGCACTGATCTGAAAAATAAGAGAGACAAAATAAACAGGGTCCAATCTAGCAGAACTACAAATTGAACACAGTAATTAATTGGCAAAATAGCCCTGTTAGCCTTTTCAACACATATTAGGTATCACCACATTCTTATCACCAACTGGATTAGAGAAGGCTTGTTGTAAAACCCCTTTCCGAGAGGAAAGGGTAATCGAATTCCCCCAAACATTATCGGGGTATTGCAGAACAGGTTTCACCATAAGGAAAAATGCTTTCCTTGAGAAGAAAAAATTAAAATGCGCAATTGCACATAAACACCTGCTTTCGAAGTGTGGCTGTGTATTGTGTGCATAATTCCATATTGTGGAAATATTGGCATCTAAAATGCCACATGACTTTTCCAGTAGTATGTCCAAAAGGTGAAACACCGCTTTCCAGACATCTGACTATACATAGGTGTACATGCACACCTGTTGGTGTAGGAGTTTTTGTGATTCAGGACTATAGTTAACAGAGGAAACTGTACCTGGATGGGATTCAACAGAGAGAGATTAGGAGTGGATCAGAAAATGCGTCAGAAAATGCGACAGAAAAAGCAAAAAAACATGCACTATGATGGTGGGAAAAGGTGAAAATGTGCTTGTAAAAATACTGAAAGTAGTAGCAAGACACTCCCAATTTCAGAGCACTTCCTTTTCAAGGTTACTTATTTCGACACCCTGGGCAATGCACATGTTTGATGCCTACCCTCACCATTTTTGCGTACCAATGTAGCTATACCCCTTTTCAATGGAGTAATGAGAGTCAACCCCCCCTCCTGCTCGCGTAGTGCTATGTGACCATAACTGACCACCTACATGGCTCATGTCTAGAATAGAAACCGTCAAAATTTTGAACAAACCTTGTAGCTCAATTTAAATTTCGAGCAGTTGACTCTTTAGGTCTTGCCTAGGCAGCACATGTACGTTGTCTCTTCAAGACATGCTGTATCTGCAATGTATGCTTCGAGCCCAGCAGATCTTTTTCATTGGTTCCTCTTCCTGCCCTTTGTAAATGCTTGCTTTTGTTAATGAATATGCTTAGTAGGCCCTTCTTTTGGACTTTTGTAACCTCCCATGAGTATTGCCCCTGTTAAATGTGCTCTTACTCTTTCTGTTATTTATGATACTCTGTAAGCAGTCTTTATTTTGTTTGCCTGCCTCTGCTCGTGTTTTTGGATTGTTTTTATGTTGCAGAGTGCATGTGCACGCTGCTCGTGTTACACTGTCCGCATCTGTACACCTCCTGCTCCATTTGTTCCAGCCCCTCCCCGGCTTCTCTCCCGCCCTGCTTTCACGTCCTCCCAGTCCTGGGAAACCGTTGTTGCGCAGGTGCTGTCACCAGTCTGGCGGCGTTCTTTTAAATTGCTTATTCGCTTGTTTTGCAGCTCTGAACAAAACAAAGAAAATACAGTCAGTAAATGTGATAAACTCCACAGATGCCTTTGCAAACCACCACGTACCCTGTAGCACCGGCCAAGTGAAGTTTTCCAGGGTGATTTCCTCTAATGTGAGCTAGACGCTACCAGGTGGCATCCGCTGTCTGAGAACTGTCAGTATGTGCTGCTGTGACGATATCCCTTGCCGTATATTTTTACAATGCATATACCACCCACTGCAGTGTTCCAATGTATGGGCAGCACGATTCAGTTGGTGATAAGGAGGCAATACTCCACGATGCCTTTAAAAACTCCCAGCAGCCTGTTGTACACATGCACAGCTGTGGAACGTGTGTGTTCATCCCTCTCAACTCCCGGGCTCTGTAAAATCTGACCCCCGCCATGTCTGCATGTACTTCCACCAGCCAGGGAGCCTGACCTTACATACAGGGACAGGTACTTGGTGGTAACAGGTGTTTCCTCTCCATAATAGGTGCCCAGGTCCATCTGTGCTGGATGCTCTTCTGAGAATCTGATAGGTGTCCTCTCCCCCTGATGTGTGCCCCTAAGGTCTGTCAGGCGTCGTCTCTACCTGTAATGTGCCCCTGAGGACTGTCTTACTGCCAGGCTCTCTCTGTTCGCAACTAGTGCGGGGTTAAGTTAGTTTCATGCCAGACGTTCTCTCTCTGTCTCATCTAGATGGTCTCTCTTCTTCACATGTATCCTATATCTATGCATCTCCCTCCCAATACATGGGGTGCCCTTCTCCCTCGCAAGTGTCCCAGGTCTCTCTCTCTTCCAGGTGTTCTGGTTTCCCTGACGCATGCCTACGGTCTTACAATCTATCTACCCATGCCTTGTGGCCCTCCCTCTTCAGTGTTCTCTCTCTCTCTCTTGGAGATGTTCTCTCTCTCTGACAAGTACCCAAAGGCTATTTATTTCCCCATGCCCCCTCTCTTTTTTTTAGGTGTTCACACTCCATTACTGGTGTCCTATATCTATGCACACCTCTTCCCGTGCCAGTGTTCTCTCTTTCCCTGACAAATGCTCACGGTCTCGCTATCTCCGCATGCCTGGTGATCCTTCTTTTTTCCAGGCGTTCTCACTTTCAGGTGTTCTCTGTCAAGCGCCCAAAGTTTGTCCATCTCCCCATTCCTTGTGTTCTCTCTCTTTACTTTAGGCGTTCACTCTCCCTTACAGGTATCCCATATAGATCCACATCTCTCCCTGCATTCTCTCTCTGATAATTGTTTATAGTCTCCCTATCTCCTCATGCCTGGCGTTCTCTTCCCGGGTATTTTCTCTCTCTCTCTTTCAGATGTTCTCACTCCCTAACACATGCCCAAGACCAGTCCATCTCTCTCTCTCAATGCCCGGTGTTCCTTCCCTCTTCAGGCTATTCTCTCTCTTCTAGGTGTTCTCTCGCCCTGTCAACTGCCCTTGGTCTTTCTACCTATCTCCAATTGGCTTGTATTCTTTCTCTCTCTCTTCTATATGTTCACTCGCGCTTACATTTGTCCCTTATCTATCCACTTCACCCCGTGCCAGGCCTTCTGTCTCTTCCTGACAAGTATCCAAGGTCAGCCTATCTCCCTGTGTTTGGTGTCCATTCTCTCTTCTGAGTATTCTCATTCCCTGATAAGTGCCTGAGGTCTGCCTGTTTATCTCCCCATGTCTGGTATTCTCTCTATCTCTCTTCTAGTTGATCTTTCTCCCTGGCAGGTGCCCCAGATCTGCTCTCAATTATTGTCAGAAACAGTGGTTCCTGTGGAATAATAGAATCATATATAGATAATAAGATGCACAATCGCAATGGAAGGGTTAAAATGATGTCAGAGGGCGAAGAAACCACATACACCTATGGTTTTGGTTTGATACAATCGTATTTTATTTTTCACAAACAAAATTCTATATACAATGAAAAAGAAAAATGTGTGTAGTGTCCCCAGTGAGAATCAGGAACCTAAATTATTGGTGACATAATTGTGACAGTATTTTACAAGGTTTCCAAGGTATTCAAAAAAGTCGACCATTTAGCAACTCAATACACAATATACAGCAGCTATATACAATAATACGCACTGTTAATGGTTCGCTTTCTTTTGTTGCCGACGACGTTTCGACCCTATACGTGATCTAGGGTCTCATCGGGACCCTATGGATTTAGGGACATCTAGGAAAAGAAAAAATAATGAAATAAGCATATGGCCCATGTGCACGGCACAAATGCGACCAATTGGATAAAGGTCATAAAATTCAATGGTACCTGACGGGTAGAATGCAGCAGCCGTGAAGTGTACGTGCCAACAGTGGGTGATGGAGAAAAAGGAAAACGAGATACTCACAAGGACACCCAGCCGGGTACTGATTATGTGAGAAGAAAACACAGAGAAGAATATTAAGTATAGGGACGGCAGGCAAGATGGTAGAGGTGCTGTAAGGGCTATCTGTACTAATGATAATACATACTAAGGAAACCTTACCCCAAGTGAGAGTGAAGGCTGGCACTCTGTGGGTAGCTGAGCACTGTTACTGTGTTAATGATACACAGAGACGTGTATGAAGACGTCTCACTAATCGGCTGATTCCTGTTAATTACAGGATTCGTCTTCATTGAAAAATACTTGCTTCTATAGATGGGCTTCACACCATTGTAGGTAAGAACCCTTGGCCTTGCCCGCCATTGCTCCACTGCGAAATGCCGTTATGCAGTAAAACCAAGTGTAACTCTGTCCCCCCTGCTATTCTCAGGTACAGACCACCATATTGAACATTCGTGATTCACAGGTCAGCGCGACAGCACAGCTTGTGATTAACACCAATTCCAGGTAAAATCAGTCCCCAGAGGGACACATTTTATAGAACCACACCTTAAGTGCGCAGGCCCTAATTGTTTCCCATTCTTAACAGAGTTCCTCATCACCGTCTTCATACACGTCTCTGTGTATCATTAACACAGTAACAGTGCTCAGCTACCCACAGAGTGCCAGCCTTCACTCTCACTTGGGGTAAGGTTTCCTTAGTATGTATTATCATTAGTACAGATAGCCCTTACAGCACCTCTACCATCTTGCCTGCCGTCCCTATACTTAATATTCTTCTCTTTGTTTTTCTTCTCACATAATCAGTACCCGGCTGGGTGTCCTTGTGAGTATCTCGTTTTCCTTTTTCTCCATAACCCACTGTTGGCACGTACACCTCACGCGGCTGCGCATTCTACCCGTCAGGTACCCTTGAATTTTATGACCTTTTATCCAATTGGTCGCATTTGTGCCGGTACATGGGCCATATGCTTATTTCATTATTTTTTCTTTTCCTAGATGTCCCTAAATCCATAGGTCCTGATGAGACCCTAGATCACGTATAGGGTCGAAACGTTGTCGGCAATAAAAGAAAGCGAACCATTAACAGCGCGTATTATTGTATATAGCTGCTGTATATTGTGTATTGAGTTGCTAAATGGTCGACTTTTTTGAAAACCTTGGAAACCTTGTAAAATACTGTCACAATTATCTCACCAATATTTTAGGTTCCTGTTTCTCACTGGGGACACTACGCACATTTTTCTTTTTCATTGTATATAGAATTTTGTTCGTGAAATATAAAATACGATTGTATCAAACCAAAACCATAGGTGTATGTGTTTTTTTCGCCCTCTGACATCATTTTAACCCTTCCATTGCGATTGTGCATCTTATTATCTATATATGATTCTATTATTCCACAGGAACCACTGTTTCTGACAATAATTTACCCACCCAGGTTCCTTAGTGAGTTGGGTTCCCTTGTCCTTTTCCAGATCTGCTCTCAGCCTGACAGGTATTTTCTCTCTTCTAGTCATGACTCCCTGTTTCTGTCAGCTTTAGCCCGCAGACCCTCATGTGTCCTCTCTGCCTTTCAGGTGCCACAGGTTGAGTTCTGTCTTTCCATATCATCTCTGCCAAATGTTCTCTTTCCCCTACCAGATATATCTTTCTTTTACACGCTGTGTGTTCTCTACTAATGGTCACAGGTCTCTCTCTTTCCTCCCTCTCAACTGTCCTCAAAAGCTCCTGCCAGGTGTTCTCTCTTATATACAAGTGTCCCATGTTTAGTTCTGTCTTTCTACTCCAGCTGTTCTCTCCATACTACCTCTCAAGGGATAGCTCTCTCCTTCACACAGAAGGTTTCCTCGCTCACGTTCCAGGTTTCCCCAATCTATCTATGTCTCGCCCTGGTTCCCCAGTGCTTGCCAGATGTCTCTTCATACCAAGTGCCTAGGCATACCTATCTCTAGCCTTCTCATGCTTGGTTCTGTCTTTGCACGCCAAGTAGTTACCATAATGATCTCTCTCATCACATCCCAGGTGCTCTCTCTCCCTTGCCAGAGATCTCCGATTAGCTCTCTCCCTTTCTGTTAGGAACGCTCCCCAACCTCTGCCAGTGAATCTCTCTCTGCCAGATTTACCATGTCGCTCTGACTTGCTAGGTGCCCCAAGTGTAGCTATTTCGTTCTGCCAGATGTTCGCTTTATGCCTGTCTCCTCTGCAAGATATATTTTTCTGCAACTCCAGGTGTCCCCCACTTCCCAGGCATTCATTCATTTATTCATTCTCTCTCTCTCTCTTCTCTCTCTCTCTCTCTCTCTTATTTCTCTCTCTCTTCTCTCTCTCTCTCTCCCTCCTGACACATTCAACTAAATCGCCTGGTGTTCTGGTCCCTCCCAGATCTGTCTTTCTCTCTACACCAGCTGTAGGTTTTCTCACTTGCCACCTGACACTATACGACATAATAATATCCAAATGGCTCTTTCTTGATGTCCAGGGTAAATGTGAATGTCGCATATTCAAATGCCAAGATAAAAACTACGCATAAAATAAAATGTAATATGTTGGTTATTGTTAAACATACTTTCTTGCTTAGCGGAATGAAGTGCAGGGCGCAGGATGTTTAACGTGGCCTTCGGTGCCTTTGACGGTAGATGCTGAAAACACACTGATGGGTCTGCAGAATTGATATGACATTATCCAGGCATTTCAGTCATTCTGGTATGAACTATTGCAAGGAAGTGAATATGTGTATAACAAGCCAGGTACTAACAACCTAACCACGCGACTGGACCACATTTACTCCTGCACATTTTGCACTGATTCCGCTCCTGTCTTGAACGTAGAACCTGTTTAAGAGTGACTAACAAGGGACGGGTGTGTGCTTACCCTTGTATGTCGTTGTTACCATTGTTTGGACTTGTGCACTGGCTTTGTGGTGACAATCTAAGTTCGCCCAAAATGCACTCCCATCTTAGTTATGAAAGACTTTGGAGGGTATCTCCTGCCACAAAATTCTAGTTAACTCACGGACAAGTCCTTTTATAATCAGCTGCAAACTATAAATTGCATTTTAGAGTTGGCAACAAATGTAATTACTTCTCCTTGAAATCACATTCGGAATCCATTTTTGTTTACACACTGCTCTCTTCTGGGAATTTTACTTCCGCGTCAGAGGTCTTTTCCATAATCAACAAACATACTGTAACCTTTGTGTTGGGACTGCATAATAACTCTGTCAGCAATGCCTACCAAAATGGGTCTTCCGTTGGCAGAAGCTCAGGAAGTAAAAAAAAAAAAAAAAAAGCTATCCTGTTCCCAAGAGTAAATTTCAATCCCTGGCGGCACAGCACCCAGGATAATGTGCTGCATGGCTAAACACTTCTGAGGTCCCAAAGGCGAGACCTTTGGCTATGCCGATGCTTGTTGCTTTAGTGAGGAAGCGCATATTTGTTGCATCTGGCAGACATCACCGCAGCACTGATGTCATCGTCCATTTTCTTGGTGCGATGGAGCATACAAGCCTTGGCATAGGGAACCGGTCGCTCTTACGTAAACCTCCAATTCATATTCATTCCTGAAAATTGCTTTAGCGACAGAAAAGACAACATCGCAGGCTGAAAGCTTTCGACGCAGTGGCTTAGGAAAGGTTGCATTGGCCCTAGAGCAAATGATGAAAATGCCCCCCCTCCCCCCACTGCTGTATGGGTAGTAAGATGCAACCATAACCAGTGGGCCGTTTAGCAAATAGGACCTGGTGCCAGGGCTTTAAGTGGGCCGGGTCCCTCGGGGTCTCAGACCCGGAAGTAATTAAAACGTGACCTTGAAACGAGGCTCTATCGGGCCTTATATTCCTGTCCCTATCTTTAAAGGAAATATCACTGATCTATTCCTGAACTCGGACAGCAAAAGCCACTAACGGAAAGCAATGTCCCAGTGAACATTTTACTTTATTTTGCTTTCCTTAAGAGTGTTTGATTTTTGCAGGATGTTGCGTACTTTTTTCATACAGCATATGGTCCTAGGTCTCTATGTGAGTTCAGGTGTTGGTAGGAGTTTATAATGGGCCACGATTGAGACCTCTGGGCTTGAGGCTGAAAGCAGTGCAAGTTTCTCACAGTGTTTGTCAGTGAGCCATAAAGGTGTTCGGAACACATGCTCATCCAAACTTTGGCCTCTCTGCCGAGCGCAGAACGCTATAGTTAAGGGTGGCAATTCTAATTGTGATTCTATGTAAAAGTGTGTGAAGGAGGTACACAGGTGTCGAAATATATATATATATATATATATATATATTTTAATTTTTTAAAAGAACTTTATTGAGAAGATTTGCACATCCAGTTACAAGGTATACAGTCAGGAAACTGCAAGTAGTGAATGAAAGTACAGCTG
Organism: Calotriton arnoldi; assembly: GCA_963921515.1. Classification (NCBI taxonomy): domain Eukaryota; kingdom Metazoa; phylum Chordata; class Amphibia; order Caudata; family Salamandridae; genus Calotriton; species Calotriton arnoldi. The sequence goes on along the minus strand of CAWUFW010004969.1, from coordinate 1,306,703 downwards.
ATACGTCCATCACAAAAACAATTGCATAAAGAATCGTCCACATCAATGCAGGGGGAGGGACAACAGGGGTTAAAGCATGAATGGCCAAACAGGGTGCCCGAAGGAGCAGAGTGTGTGTAGGACTAGCCACATAGAGACAATGGAGAGCAGATGGGGGGGGGGGTGGGGGGCGACATCTACGAGCCAGCACCGGTGGCTGCCGCGGGCGAGGAGCTGGCGGGGAGAGGTTGCAGGGGAAGAGGCGCGCTGGCGTTGGAGATATGAGACAAGGGGTCCCAAGATATCATGCGGCCGGCTGGTTGCCGGCGCCAGATCCAAGAATTCGGACAGGAGCGTCTGGCAATGCGCAACATCCCCCAGCCAAGCGCCAACCCCGGGCGCGGGCCTGCGACCCCAATGCATGGCGACCCTACGTCGCGCAAGAACAAGCAGCATAGCAGTGAGCCTACGGGAGGCATCGGGACAGTGTTTCACAAAGCCTAAAAGGCATAGCAGCGGGTCAGGTGAGACTGGCGTGGAAGTGATCTCGGTAATGGCAGCGCACACATCATGCCAAAATGTGGAGACCTCGGGACACAGCCACGCGAGGTGAGAGAAGTCGGCAGCGGAAGCAGAGCAACGAAGACATTTATCGTTGGGGACAAGACCTATTCTATGCAACTGGGCAGGAGAACGGTATAACCTATGCAAATATTTAAAATGTATGAGGCACAGACGGTAGTTAGGAGAGAGTCGTGTGGTCTGTCGGCAACAGTACAGCCAGGTCTCCGGAGAGAGGTCAGTACCCAAATCCTCGCTCCACGCAACGCGCGCCTGGTCAGCGGAGATCGGGGATGCCGCCAGTGTAAGGGCATAAAGACTGGAGACCAGCTTACGAGGAGAGACTGAGGTGTAAACAAGGTCGAGAGCGGCCATTGAGGGGGGAAGCTGTGGAAACGTGGGGTGCAGTTCCCGACAGGTCGCTTTTAGTTGATAATAAAGCAGGGTATCCAAGGGACCGGATTCGGCTGGAAGAGAAAAGAAGGTGCCAGCGGGATAAAGATCTGATAGCGTGGAGAGCCCTAGGCTAGTCGCCCGTTTCGCCATTCCTGCAGAATGCAGGGATGGGAATGCAGGATGATAGGCGATGCTCATGGAATTAGCGGAAAGCGAGCTAGAGCCGGAGAACTTCCGAAGGCTGTCCCAGGCCCAACACAGAGTTTCAACTGTGTCTATTTCTCCGCGCGGAGGCCTCGCCGGGGCGAAGACGGCCGTCTGGAGCGGCAAAGGGGCCGCGAGATCTGCCTCAACCGCTACATGAGGCTGGAAGGGCGTCGGATGCAACCAGAAGTGGAGAAAGCTGGCTTGGGCACTGAGGGCATACAATTTAAAATCCAGGGCGCCCAGCCCACCACACGTTAAGGGAAGTGTGAGAAGTTCATAAGAGATTCGAGGCTGGCACCCAGCCCAGACAAGAGAGATGATGAGGGAGCGCAGTGTCCGAAAGAAGTGTGCCGTGAGTGGGATGGGGATATTGAGAAATAAGTACAGAAACTTCAGGAGCACCACCATCTTAGGGATGGCTATGCGTCCCGCCAGGGACAGAGGCAGGCGCCTCCAGAGGGGGATCTTAGTCTCCAACCAGTCGACCGCACGACCGAAGTTCGCCCTCCAAAGTTCGTCTGTGTCTCTGCTGAGCCAGATGCCCAAGTACCTAGTAGGCCCAGAGGCCCATATGAATGGGTAATCCGGGGTGAAAGGAACAGTGGCGTCTGTCAAGGGGAAAAGAATGGACTTGCCCCAGTTAACCTGCACCCCAGACAGACCCCCAAATCGCACCACCTCGCGGACCATGGGACGTAGATGTTCTTGGGTGTTGCGAACATAAAGTGTGACATCGTCCGCAATACATGGAGACGACCAGCGCTCGGGCCACAAATCCAAGGCCCCTTTGAGTGTGGTGCTGCCTGAGCCGGGCGGCGAGAGGCTCCATAGCCACAGCGAAAAGCACCTACTGCCCGCCACTGCCCGGCCTGGTTCCCCTGGACACCCCGGCCTGGTTCCCCTGGAAACGGGAATGGGTTCCGAAATCTGACCGTTAATCCAAAGGCGTGCAGTGGGGAGGGAATAGAGGAGGTGGACCTTACGCAGAAAGATCGGGCTGAAGCCTAAACGGGGAAGAAGATAAAAGAGAAAAGGCCACTCGAGAGTGTCAAAGGCTTTGGTGGCATCCAAAAGGGCAGCCACGGCCGGGAGAGCAGGGTTTATCTGGTGGAGGACAGCAAATATAGTGTGAAGATTGTGTGATGTGGACGACCAGGGATGAAGCCGGACTGATCGGGGCGAGCAATCAAAGGCATAAGAGGAAGAAGGCGGGAGGCCAGCAGCTTGGCGAATATTTTATCATCGGTGTTAATAAGCGATAATGGGCGGTAAGAATCGAGAAGCTCAGGGGACTTGTCCGGTTTCAAGAGTAGTGTCAGCAGGGCCTCACGAAGTGATGGAGGAAAGTGACCGCATTCGAAGGAATCATTATACATAGCAGCAAGGTGTGGGATGAGGAGGGGCGCGAAGGTCTTATAAAAGGAGGCCGGCAACCCATCCGAGCCCGGCGCCTTGTCACCAGGCAAACCGTTTATGGCCGCCAGAATCTCCTCCTTGGAAAAAGGTTCGTCCAGGTATTCCCTGTGGGACTTACCGAGCCAGAGAAGCTCAAGTGTATCGAAGTATTGGTCCAGGATATCACGAGAAGGAGCGAGCCCTGCGGTGTAGAGTTGAGAGTAAAAGGTGGTGAACCTGGACGCCACCTCAGCAGGGGAAGTGACCCGCTCAGTGCCCCCATCTCGAAGCGCAGTGACATAATTGGCCGCGTGAGGTGGCCGTAGAAGGTTGGCTAAGGTTTTACCCGGACGATCTCCCTCACCATATCGACGCGCCCTCGCCTCCCTCCCCAGAAAGGAAAGTTCCCTGTCGGCCTCATCATTAAATTCAGAGAGTTTGCCCCGGAGTTGCGCAAGGATATCGGGAGAGGGGTCGAGCGAGTGAGAAGAGTCCAGAGCTTTGATTTCCCCTTCCAGTCGAGCTAGGGTGCCGCGAATGGAGCGCAGAACGCCAGCCTGCTTAGAGATGCATTCACCGCGGATCACTACTTTGAAGCCCTCCCATAAAGTGGAAGGAGAATCCACAGAGCCAGCATTGAGGTCAAAGAAATTCGAGATTGCAGTTTGGATTTCGTCACAAAAGACGGAATCGCGGAGTGCATTGGAGGGCAGCCGCCAGGTGAACGCGCGCCTTTGGGAGTGTGGGGGAAGCAGGCTGAGGCAGACGGGAGCATGGTCAGAAAGGGTGCGCGCCATGTGTTCAACAGAAGCGACCCACAAAAAAGCGTCCCGGGTGGAAATCCAGAGGTTCAGGTGGGACCAGCAGCCAGCGGAACCCGAGATGCATGTACCCTCACGCGCTTCTGGATGAGTGTGCCTTCATGTATCAAGCAGCGAATTGTCAGACAGTATGGAATGAAAAAGGGATGTGGCGCGTGGGTGCGAGACGCAGGACCCAGATCGGTCCAAGGTGGCTGAGGGCGTGATGTTAAAGTCTGCCCCCCACAGCAGAGCCGCGGGACTCAGGGATGAGATGCGTCGCCAGACCTGCGCAAAGAAATCAGGGTCATCGGAGTTGGGGCCATAAACCGCCGCAAGGACCAGAGGTTGCGCCAGGAGGGTGCCATGCAGGATGACGAAGCGCCCCTCAGGGTCAGTGAGAACCTGAGTTGTTTGCCAGGGAAGCCCCTTACGCATGAGAATAGACACCCCACAAGAATAACAAGAATAAAAGGAGGAGTGGGTTTCGCCCCAGTGTCGAGAGCGGAGCCTGTCGGCAGTGGCGGGCAGTAGGTGGGTTTCCTGAATGAAACATATGTCAACTTTGTGACGGAGAAGGTGAGCATGCACTAATCGGACCTTGCGGTGGTCATTGAGACCGCGAACATTCCAGGTCCAGAGAGTGAGAGCTGTCATGGTACTGTGCCAGGGAGAGGAATGATGGATGTGGACCGGTGCACAGATGGAGTCAGATGTGATTGTGAGGGGATGCGCAGCAAAACGGACGATGCAATAAAGAACATGGTGCGAAAGAAATCGCTAGACAACAAAAACAACGAGCCTCGAAAGAGAGGCAACATACCCACTAGAACCACCCACCCGCCAGCCACACGAACCCCCCAATCAGGTTGAGAGACCAAACCCACCGACCCAGGGAGACCACAACTTGGAAGGGAATGAGAGAAGACGGAAATAAGGGGAATCATCCCGTGGAGGCATGGCTCGACTCGGCGAACACCCCTGCCCGAAGGGACAGGGTGGCCAAACCGATAAGCATTGCAGACAGTAGTTAGTATGAGGAGAACATCAGGGCGCCAAAGGGACTAACATGTCCAGCAAGGTGGCGGTCGAAGACCGCTAGGAACAGATGGGGGGGGTCGGAGCAGCAACAGCAAAAATATGAAGGGCGGCATGTCCAAAGTGGGCCGCAGGCGGAAGGCGACAGCAGGCAGATAAATTAGTGCAGGGAAGAATCGGGTATCTAATCCAGAAAATGATGTTGATGATGTCCAAAACAGGTCACTGTTCACAAGGAGACAAAATGAAAAACAAGCAAGAAATGGCCAGAGAAGTCAGTCATTGTCACTCAGGTTGCCAACAACAGTGGATTGGGAGCCAGCAGGAGGAGAGCGAGAAGCCTTGTCCAGAGTCTTTGCGAAGGACAGCACAGCCTTAGGCTCCAGAAAGACATGCACCTTGGAACCCTGCCATACCCGCAGTTTGGCAGGGTAAGCCAGGGAATAGGAGACGTCGTGCTTTTGAAGAATCCGTTTCGCCGGAAGGAACTCGCGGCGAGCAGCCTGCACCGCCATCGTGTAGTCGGGATAGAATGCCAGGGTGTTGCCTTGGTGCCGGATGTCGCCTCTCTCCCTGGCGGCCCGCAAGATGGCGTCACGGTCGCAGAAGTTCAGCAATTTGGCGATGATAGGGCGCGCCGGCAAGCCTGGAGCCGGGCGGGGGCCGAGGGAGTGGTGGGCACGCTCGATGATGAAAACGGGGGAGAGGACATCCCCAAAGAGTTCTCGAATAAGCTGCTCTACGAAATCTTCCATCTTGGAGATGTTGGAGGATTCAGGCACGCCTGTGATGCAGAGGTTGCTTCTGCGGGAACGCGCCTCCAAATCCTCATTCTTGTTTCTGATTACTTCGAGGACCTTATCCATTTGAAGAAGCTTGTGGCGATCTTGTGCGGCAGCGTCCTCAGCCTCCGAGACTCTCGTTTCAACCTGCAGCAAGCAAGTATCATGCGTGTCAACTCGGGCTTTGACGGCGTCCAGCCGAGTCGACAGTTGGTCGAGTTGGTCGAGTTGGACAGCGATGCCAGTGACTGTAGACTTGACGTCTAACATGATGGCTTTCAAGTCATCGTCCCGCGTCGGGGCAGCATCAGCCTGAGAGGCGGTGTCGCCAACATCAGCGACCGCGCCATCCTGGCGAGTTTGCCGGTGTTGGTCAAAAGCAATCTTGGGCTGCTTTGGATCCGTTTTCCCCATGGTGAGGCGCAGACCTGAGGGTGCAGCAGGGCAAAGCGTCCGTGCCAGGCGGGGCCGGGGCAGCCGGTGACGGTGAGATTCGAGGAGCGTGCAGCCCACGTCGCGGGACCCTGAAGAGGCAGCCAGGAGACCACAGGCGCCTCGGGCAGCAATGAGTGCTGGGATGTAGACTAGGAGGCCCAGACCCCGTGGTGCGACGTGCGCGCCCCCATCCCCGCCGCGCAACCGGCAGCGGCGGGATCCACCAGGAGATTAAGGCGTGAGGCAGAAGATTTTGAGGGGCGCCAACCCAGGCAGGCAGGGGGCATCAATGGGAAGTCTTGTCCAGGTGATGAACAGCGAGAGAGGCCGGGGGGCCCTCAGGGACGGCCCTCCGCCGGCGCCTGCCCCAGTGGACAGGTCGCCCACCAAGGAGGATGCAGGCGGTGAGCAGGACCGCTGGCGTCTGCAGGCGGAGAGCGCACGGCAGTGGAGGAAGGGCCCAGGGCAGGCCGTCAGGAGAGTTGATGGCAGTGGAGGGCAGTCAGCCAGGTGGCAGCGGCAAGCAGGCGGCTGGGAGGCGGAAAGTGGAAGGCAGCATAAGCGTCCCCAGTCGCAGCAGCGGTGTGATCAGGGCAGCCGGGAGGCCGCGCCGGGGGAGGGCAGAGAGCAGCGGGGAGTCGCGGGGAGCGCGCCGCCCGCGTCGCGAGGCCCGGTAGGGACAGGCTAATACGTCGGGCGCCCGGGGCTGGAAGATGGCGCCCGCTCTGTAAGAAGATCAGGGCCTGGCGGTACGGCACACGCGCTCCCAACCCTGCCGCACGCCGACCCCGCAGCGCCCACACTCACCGGCTCCGAAGGCGAAGGGCCGTAGGCAGGGGCCAAAGCAAAGATCCAGGCACAGGGAGTCCACGAGGAGAGGCGCCGATGTGGCTCAGGCCGCGCCAGCAGGAGGGCCCAGCCCACGCGCCCGGGCCCGGTAGCGGATCTCGGCACAGCGGCACCGGAGGAGGGCAAAAGTGGGATCAGACTGTGCCTCGAGACAAGGTGAGTCGGAATGGCATGGCGCCGATAAGTAGCAGCATGGGTGTCTGCAGGATTGCTGACGGATAAACGGCTTGGCCGGCAGAGCCCACTTAGAGTGCGGCCATATTGCAGCCGGCTAAGCCACGCCCCCACAGGTGTCGAAATATTGACAGGGATAATGTAAAAGAAAATGCAGTGCTCACATGTGGGTGGGTGTGTTGTGATGGAGGAGGATGAAGTGAAGGTGATGCACGGAAGTACATGCAGGAGAGAGTGAAAAACAAGTGCTGATGAGGAACAAGATGAGGTGTGAGATGTATTTTATTTATTGGTTTTGTATAGCGCCTGAATCACTCCCTGAGGGGTATCTCTGCGCTTAGGGCAAAGCTGCTGGCAAGCTGATAAAAGGTGATTAAAACAGAGTGGACTTAAGTAGTTTCCTGAAGCGCAGGTAGTCCGGGCATAGCCTCAGGTGAATGGGCAGCTGGTGCCAGTACAGGGGGGCGAGGTACAAAAAGGATTTCCCACCTAGTCTTGCTTTCCTAACCCTGGGGATTTGTAGAAGTGATTTGCTGCCTGACCTAAGAGTTCTTGAGGGAGCGCAAGGCTTAAACTTCCTAGAAATGTAGGAGGGGCCTTTGTTATGTAAGGCTTTGTGGACTGTGCAGCAGACCTTGAACTTGACGCGCTTGCGAATTGTAAGCCAGTGAAGTTTCTGTAACAGGGGAAGGGATGGGGTTTTGAACGGAGAGTTTGTGACGAGTCGCGCAGCAGTATTCTGAACCACCTGTAACCTGCTGAGGGATGACTCATTTGCAGAGACCAGGAAAGCATTGCAGTAATCAAGGCGGCTCATAACCATGGTCTGAATGAGGGTTTTCCGAGTGTGGTCTGGCAGGAGAGGAAAGACTCGTCGTAACAAGCCCAACACATAAAAGCAAGTGCTAGCAGTATGGGCGACATGCTCCTTTAATGTTAAAGCACGATCATGGTGAATGCCCAAGTTTTTGACTAGGGTTTTGGGATTAGGGCAAGAGCCGAGAGCTGCCGGCCACCAATTCGGGGACCATAGAAGAGGGGCGTCTCCAAAGAGCATTATCTCCGTTTTTCCAGCGTTAAGTTGAAGGAAATTACTTTTCATCCATTCAGCAATAGCAGTCATTCCTTCCGAAAAGGTAGTCACGGCCAGCGAGGAAGATTTCTCAAAGGAGAAGAGAAGCTGGGTGTCATCAGCATAAGAAATGGGCAGGAAACCATGGGACCTGAGAAGGTTGGCCAGGGGGGCGATATAGACGTTGAACAATGTAGGGCTCAAACAAGAGCCCTGGGGGACACCCTTGGTCAATTCCATTGTTTTAGACCGAAAAGGACCCAGATTGATGGTCTAAGTGCGATCGGACAGGAAGCTGGTCATCCACTGAAAGATGTACAGATGGAGGATTTCATAAAACTGTGGGGAGAAAAAGGGCGAAAGTTTTTAACATAGTGAGAGTCTACCAAGGGAAGTGGTGCACAGGAATGAATGAGAGTGATTGAGACACTCCAAAGACCACTAACCCTTCCACAGATCTTAGCAAAATTTCATTCATAGTCTCATATTTTCAGAATATTAACTACTGCAAGTCTAAATATTTACAAAATCATTGTTACTCATTTATTTGATACTGCTAACAAGCATTGGAAAAACCCAGAGGTCTGGCTTGTTTTAGTTGCATGTCTGTTATTGTGTAACATGGCTGGATGCGACAGAAAGATCGCACAGAGGCACCAAAATACTGGTTGGGTGGCACACTATGGGAAGTACAGGATTTTAGTTTAAATATTTCAAACCATGCCCTTATTTACGTAGGCTATGCCTTTCGGTAAGGCTTCCAAATTACACTTCTTAGGCCAAGTTCCTTTTAGAGACCGCCCTCTTTTTTCATCCCACTTAAAGGCCTGCCCGGTGCCACTGCACCTGCTGAACCATTGCTAGCTGCACCCCTTTTTCTATGGCGCAGAAGAAGACTCATCTGTTTTTTAGCTGACATTTACACACGTGTAACCTGAAAGAAGTATTGGTAAACACTGAAATGAATTTAAAAACCGTCTGGGCCATAACGGCAAGTCAGTGGCACTGACTGGTGAAAAGTGCACTGCAGTATTTAAGAAGGTGTGTATAAGAATCTTTCCATAAAAGCCAAAAATGGGCCTGAAGGTTTATTTGCGAACAACATAAGGGTAGTAAGTTCTACATAAATATTGCAGTATACTACACGAGGTGCCTGCAGTGTCATTTGTTTTATCCGATTGAGTAGAGCACCAAACTCCACAGTTATCAGCCAGCAAGCACTCGCATGGTCCACAATCTATGGGGTAGCAGGCTACCTCTCCACTGAAAGTGCTTTGGAGCCTCATCAACAGTATGAAGTGCTGTATAAATGCAACTGCAATGCAGCACACCACAACACAATGCATGCTTAGGCTATTATGAATGTATCCCAGAAAGGTGATAAATGTGTGGCCTCAAGCCTTAGGAGTGCATTTATTAGTAGAGATGAGCTTAATCTTGGTGTCAGGCATAAAGGTTCAACCAGAAGACGCCTTGGAAGGCAGATGAAAAATAATGGAGCTACATAAGTCAAAGTGCCACAGTGGCAAGTTAGGCACGCTCTTACCATGGTGCTCCCAGACATGACAGACATTCCGGAATCCTCCCCTCTGGAGGATCGGCTCCTGGACGGCCCACTGCTCACTAAAGCCATATCACTCACCTACAGGAAACTATGTAACAATCTGCCGGATAACTTTCACAAACTTAGGGAAAGGTGGCAACTTGACTTAGGATCTATCGAGGACGAAGACTGGCAGGCAGCACTGATGTCCCCCCGAGAGGCAGCCATATCACTCCGCTACCGACTTATTCAACTTAAAATCTTACATAGATCCTACAGGACAGGAGTTGTATTGGCGCGCATAGGCTCGAGGGCGGATTCGCTCTGCCTCAGAGGTTGTCAGCAGGACGCAACTTTCTATCATATACTCTGGGAGTGCCCGGGGTGCGACCAGTGTGGAGAGGGGCAGCGGAACAAATACGAGAGGCCCTGGGGAGGGAACACACCCTCACGCCCCAATTGGGTCTTTTGAATATATGGGAACAGACGGATCTCACGGAAACTGAACAACAATTCGCAACATTGGGGTACACCCTGGTCAAAAGGGAGATTGCTAGGAAATGGGGAGTGGCGGATAGGCCCTCAATCCGGACCTGGGAGAAAGAATGTGACAGGTGCATGGTTGCAGAAAAAGAGGTGTTTAAAGTAAGAGGGTGCCCCAAGAAGTGGGACAGAAAGTGGGGCAAGTGGAATGCCCACCGAGGAGCAGTTTGTGTGTCCCCGACAACAGAACTTGAACTGCTACGCAGAAGCGATCAACGTCCTAATGTCCATTGAATGTAATGACTGTATTGCCCAGATGAATGTAATGTACGATGAAATATGCCACGTATCCATTGATCCTTACTGTGACTTGTTGATGTTAAATGCAATAAAAACACTTTAAAAAAAAAAAAGATATAACTGTTAAACCAATTTCTATAAAACACAGAGAGGCCTCGAGCACAGTTCACAGTACATTATGCTGTAGAACGGGTGATTTTTGGGCTACAACCAAATTATACCGTTCATTTACAACTAATGTTAATTCTCTCATCTAAGTATAGGAGCCCAAATTACCAATCCTTTTTTCCTGGCTTTGCGACCCTTCGTGGCATATACCGCTTTTTCTAAATTGGAGATTGATATAAGACAAGTTAACCACTGTTGGAAAAGAGGGGGTTGCGGGTCAAGCCAGGCCGAGGCCATTACCAATTTAAATATCGCGACTGCAAGGAAATATTCTGTGTCTTCCATAGCTTCCTCATCAAGTATCCCTAATAGAATCAAATTTGGGGTCAATATTACTTCAATATTTAATTTGTTAAATAAAAAATCTTGAATTTCATTCTTAACCGAATTTAGATAAGTGCAAGAGGCAAACATGTGAACTATATCGGCACAAGGAGTGGCGCAGCGAGGACACTTGGTTCCCTGGCCCGTACTCCATTTTGTAATTTTAGCTGGTGTATAATATAACATAAAACAAGTCTTAAAAAATTGCACCTTCAGATTGGCCGACATTAAAACTGTTTGCGATAGCCTAAGCGCTTTTGTAAATTCGGCTTCAGAAATCTCAACTTTACCTTGCCATTTTTGATAAACTTTGTCAAGGTCATCCTTAACTTCCTTCATTAATAAGTTATATATTGCCCCAATACGAACATGATTCTGAGCTATTACCATTTCCATCAGTTCTTTTTTCTCAAAACCGATGGACCTGCCCCCCTTACGTTGTAAAAAATCGCTTATTTGCAGGTATTTAAAAAAACACCAAATTCTTTCTTCAGTTCCTCGAAAGACCTTAAGCCAGAGGGACAAAAAAACGAGCCGTTCCTATGTACCCCTGAGAGAGCCCAATTTTGTATATACCCATCCCTGAATGTTTCTGGTAGGATCGGGTTGTTCTGAATCGGGGTATAAAAATTCAAACTTCCGATACCCAATGTTTTCCGAAGAGCTGACCAAAGCTCCCCAAAGGCACTTAAACCGCACTTTTTCAAAATATCCTAGTTCTATTTGTCACCAGAGGCCCCCCAGGCCTCCTTTCCAATCAGCAACTCAAATATAGTAGGGGTGAATTGTGGGAGATCGCTCGAACATGGTTCCCTAAATAAAATACGGCTATATTGCAGCATGGTGGCCCAGTAATATAATTTTAAATTAAGGAGGGCTCACCCTCCTCTCTCTTTCGGGAGAGATATGTATCCCAGCGCTCTTCTGGGTTTAGAGTAGGCCCATAAAAACCTTGGGAACATCCTATCAAAGGCTTTTAGTCATTCATTCGGAAATTCCAAAGGAATAGATCTAAAGAAATAAAATATTTTGGGGAAGAAAATCATTTTTATAAGATTGCATCGCCCAATCATTGTATGGTGGAGGTTATTCAGCCTTGATAACTCATTACTAGTCTTTATTAGCAAAGGCTCTAAATTTTGCTTTACAATTTTGCCTACGTCAGAAGATATGCATACACCCAAATACACGGCTTCATCAACAACTCAATTATTTACCAATAAGATCTTATCGTTGGTGATAATTTGTTTTTTTTCCTTATTTAATGAAAAAACAGAGCTCCTCCCAAAGCAAAAGGCTTCCTCTTCGATTGCTTTAAGAGCACTTTCTGGGTTAGGCGTCACTACTGCAAGGTCATCTGCGTAATCTAAGATTTTGCTTTCAAAGCCCTATGAAATTATTGGAGGGATTCTGATGTTTTGGGCCAATTTATGAATAAGCGGATCGATATATAACGCAAACAAGAGTGGGGAGCATGGGCACCCCTGTCGAGTTCCGCAAGCAATCGAGACCGGTCCTGACAATCCCCCGGAGATGCAGATGTTAGCTACCGGTTTATAATATAAAGCTTTGATTCCCTGGATAAACCTTGGGCCCATGCCCCTTACTTGCATTAACTGCCAGAGAAAGTACCAGGAGACCCTATCAAAGACTTTTTCTGCATCTAATAATATCAGAGCCATTGGGTCTCCTGATACTAGTACTTCATCAAAAAGTGCGATGACTCTTCTAATGTGGTCTGTAGTGTCCCTTCCCTCGATAAACCCATGTTGTTGATTTACTACCAATTTCGTAATAATCAGAGCAAGTCGTGCAGCCAATACTTTAGAGTATATTTTGGAATCTCCATTTATTAAGGTGATCGGGCGATATGAACCTAATTCTACTGGGGGCTTATTCTTTTTTAAAAATACTACGATTTTAGCTATAGACCATGAGCCCGGAGGGGGAGCTCCATTAAATATTTGGTTAAATAGCACAGTCACCGGATCTTTTAATTGTAGCACAAAAATTTTATAAAATTCCAAGGGAATTGAGTCCACTCCTGCCGCTTTACCGGAGGGAAGATTAGAGATTGTGAGGTATATCTCATCCCATAATAAATCTCCTTCTAAAGATTCTCGCTCCTCAATAGGTAACGTATTTGAAGGTGTGGTTTTAAGATACTCTATGGTCTGCCTAGGTCTCTCGTTGGTATCTTCAGTATATGACGTTTGGTAATATGTTTTAAACGCTTCCCTAATTTTATTTCAGTCTGAGACTAGCCCATGAGCTGGATCTCGCACTTCTCTTATTTCAGTACTCATACTCTTTTGCCTTGCCTTCACTGCAAGGTGATGCCCAACTTGCTCACTGCAGTCATACGTTCTTTCCTTCCAGGCTGTATACTTTTCCGCTGCTCTTTTTATGAAAATCGACTCTATTGCTGCCCTTGCTGTTATTACCCCAAGTTGGGCTTCTTGTATATCCCCTCCTTGCTGCAAAACATTTATCAAATTTTCCTCAGACGCCGCTAAACTATCTTGTTTGTCTAGGATAATTCGTCTCTCGTTTTTCCCCCTTTTAAAAAAAAACCTGAGAGTCTCTCCCCGCAGGCAGGCCTTGAATGTATCCCACACTATATTTATCGCGGCACTGCCACTATTCTCTCTAAAAAATATTGGGATCCACTCGCTAATTTGCCTTCAATATTCTTCGTTGGCAAGCAGAGCACGCTCGAAACTCCATGTACTATGAGTTTCCCCCCCACAATCCTCGAACTTCTAATAACAATGGATTATGGTCTGATAAATACCGTGAGTATCATTCGATCTTTCAGGTTGAAATGAAGCTATTTGACACAAAAAAATAATCCAGACGGGCATGTGTGGAGTGTGGAGCTGAGAAATAAGTATAGCCGTGCTCCGTCGGATTCACTCTACCCCAAACATCAATTAAACCATGGTCGGTGTGGCCACGGAGCCGATGGAGACGGTCACGTGAGCTCGGAGCTCAGCGCCGACCCCACCGATTATCCTGCATAGAGAGCCGTCGCGCTGCCATTAAGCACCAGGATCTAGACTTCAAAGGTTCTGGACCCCACCGATTATCCTGCATAGAGAGCCGTCGCACTGCCATTAAGCACCAGGATCTAGACTTCAAAGGTTCTGGAACCCACCGTCTGCGAAACGACATCGAATCAGGCAGGCTCCGAGCGGCGACAGCCGAGAGAGGTGACGAGATCGGCCCGACCTTTACAAGATGGCGCCGATCGCGGCGATCCGGAGCCTGCAACGGAGATTGTAAGCTGCTGAACTTGCTGCCTTGCTGATGCCGAGGCTACTGAGGGAGAGATAAAGTCCGCCCGTGACACCGGAGGAGCCCTCGGGGAGCCGAGAGAAGCAGAAGACGCTGGATTGCTCCTGCTGGGGGAAGATCGCTGATTGGGGTGGCGCACCGCCATACCGCTGCACAGTGAAGAAGAAGGCGGGCCTGACGGAGCGCATTGGAGTTCCCCCTTTGAGGGTCGAACGGAGAGTGGTCTTTGCGGTGGTCCCTTCCACGGAGAGTTGGTGACTGCCCCTGGCCGGATTGGCCTTCGTGGCGCTAGCTGCCGTCGTGGGTGAGCCGAAGAGGGATCGAGGTAAGATCCGGTCTCGCCGGGAGATGATGGACCAAGCCGCACTCGAGCCTGGCGCACTGGGGGACTCATGGGGACTGGTGAACGCGGCATAGAGACAGGCTGATATCGGGCCGAGGAGGCCGAGAGAGGCAGCGGGACCGACCCGAGCCCCACAAGATGGTGCCGATCACAGCAATCTGGCAACTGCGGGGACGCTCGTAGAGCTGGTGGCCCTGCTCTCTCGCTGGTGCTGGGACTAGGAGAGGAGTTGAGAATCCGTCTGTGTCTCCGAGGGGCTGGAGGAAACAGAGGTCGCTGGATTGCTTCTGTTGCGGAAATTCCGCTGATTGGGATGACGCACTGCCACATCGCAACAGGGCTGGTGTGAATTGCCGGAGCGCATTGGTGTTCCCCCCTGGGCATTCGGATGAAGTGCAGGTATTGCGGTGGCTCCTTTCCCGAAAGGTTGGTTGGTCCCCCTGGCCTGATCGAGCTAGGCGACGTCAGCCGCCATTTTGTGCACGCCAAGGCAGGGATCACTGTTGGGCACGTTCTCGTTGTGTGACGACGGACCACGCCACATTTGGGCTTAACGCATTGAGGGACTCCTTGCGGCTGGGGAAAGCAGAGAACTGACCCGCTCTTCGCAGGCAGGAGCTGGAGGTGGTACTAAAACATGCAGAGGCGGCTGTGGAAGCCTCGAGGTGATCCTCCGGTCTGCTCGTGGGAGCCCAGACGGGTACAACGTCGCTTAAAAGGTGAGGGGCCCCTGCTGGACTGGGGCCTGAGCGGGGGGGCGGACATTTGGCTGTGGTGGCTATAGCAACTACTACCTACCCGGCTGCACTGCGCTAACTAGAGATGTAGGCGCGGTTACCTGGTGAACTCGGAGCCCCACTCCTGTAGAGAGGACTGAGAGGAGTGTAGGGTGCTGCTGGACACTAGCTGGGGGTGACGAAGCCCAATCGCCCATTATTCATCGGTGGGCTCCCCGTGGCAGATTTTGTGTGACAAGGAATCTGCGCTTTATAAGCACAATTTGGAGGTGCGTGACTGTCCTGAGTGGGAGTGGGGGCCGGCCTGAATCCCTGTGGTCCCGAGATCATGGGGAAACCACGAGGAAAGCAGGGGGGGGGTCCCTCCGGAACCTGAAGACTTGCCGTCGGACTGTGGGAAGCAAGGTTCCCCTGAGCCGCAACCTGAGACCCTGATGCAGCAACAGGTGGACCAAATTTTGAAGGCCATTACGGACACAAGGGATGCCCTGCAACAGGATATTGCAAATGTGGCGGCGGGGCTGGGGCTTCTTAGAGCGGAACACTCCAAGCTGGCTGACCGGGTAAAGCAAACGGAAGGGATTCTGGAGACCCTAGAACCGGCCCAAAAGGCACTGGCGGCCCAGGTGGGGGATATCACGCATAGACTCCAGACCTTGGAGCGGAG
This sequence comes from Calotriton arnoldi, assembly GCA_963921515.1. Classification (NCBI taxonomy): domain Eukaryota; kingdom Metazoa; phylum Chordata; class Amphibia; order Caudata; family Salamandridae; genus Calotriton; species Calotriton arnoldi. The sequence goes on along the minus strand of CAWUFW010004969.1, from coordinate 1,291,153 downwards.
GGCTGAAGATGCGGAGGGCCGCAACCGCAGAAACTATATAAGGGTGGTAGGTTTGCCGGAAGGCGTGGAAGGGGCCGACATGATTGGCTACCTGGAAGGCTGGCTGCGATCTGAAGTGGCACCGGAGGGTCTGACCCAATTTTACACCCTGGAAAGAGCGCATAGAGTTCCTGCTCGCCCGCTGGCGCCGGGCAGGCCTCCTAGGCCTGTGGTGGCACGCCTGCTTCATTATAAAGACAGGGATCTGTTGCTGCAAAAGGCTCGCTCTTCAGGCCCCTACAAGGTGGACAATAGCAAAGTGTCCTTGCTTCCAGACTATACCCTTGAAGTACAGCGCCGCCGGGCCTCTTTCTTAGCGGTGAAGAAGGCGCTACGCGATGAGGGCCTACAGTACTCATTAATGTTTCCAGCGCGTCTGAGAATAATTCTGGATGAGAAAACGCACTTCTGTGAGAACCCGGAGGGAGCATGGGACTGGCTGGAATCTTATTGGGCTGGGAATGGGGGTGGCGGGACGTTGCGGGAAATCAACAGTTGAAGATCCACGACCTCGAAGGTCGAAGCGGATGAGGCGGCGCCGCACTGGCCTGCAAGGACCATCAGCGTCTCAAACTGAGTTAGAGAGAACGGCTGCTTTGCAAGTAGTATCGGAACTGTCCCAAGGACGTTTGTACCCATCGGTAGCGGACACGGAATCGGAGAAAGGGTCGCTGGATACAGACACTGATGGGACTGGAACGGGCAGTGTTGCTATGCCACATGTTACGCCAGGGACAGCTGATGAGATTGCTTGAATGTGTTCCTTACTGTACTCCTCCCTTGCTGTCAATTCTGGTGGGTGAATGCCCCTCCCTTTTTCCCCTTTCTTGGCATTAGTCCTACAGCCGATCAGGAGGTAAAGTATTGATTGCAGAGATATCACATCGCTTGGGTGGCAGGCAGTAGCGGCCCGTGGAGGGAGTGCCGCGGGGCGGCGGGGCAGGGGAGGGGTAGGGTGGGGGTAGTTAACTCCGGTCACGGCCGACCGAGTAATGTAAACAAATAAATAAATAAAACGAATTTCGTTGCGCGCGCTGAAATGCCAAATGCGTTTCAGCGCGCGCAACGAAATTCGTTTTATTTATTTATTTGTTTACATTACTCCGGTCGGCCGTGACCGGAGTTTACTACCCCCACCCTACCCCTCCCCCGCCCCACCCCACCGCCCCGCGGCACTCCCTCCACGGGCCGCTACTGGTGGCAGGTTGCGACGGCTCTCTCAGAGTTGTGAGCCCCAAGCTGGGAGGCTCGCTTGATGATTGGGGTGTGGCGTAATATGAGGTCCGTTCTGCTGATCCGCTCTCCTTGGTTCGAGGCCGCCCTCCCTGTTGTTTGATCCTCTGTAGCTACTAGAGGATATAGTTAGATTTCAGTTTGGATGGGAACTAGCGTTTTAGTACCTGTTCTGGTGGGGTGGGGGTGTTGGGGGGATTTGTGGGTTTGTTTTGGGGTAGATGGGGTTCCCGGTGTGTCTATTCGGACTGGGTATGTGATTGTAGGTTTACGATTGCACCATGGGGGGCTTACTTGAATTGAAGTGCATTTCCTGGAATGTTAGAGGGATACACACAATGACGCGCCGCCATAAAGTACATGCTTATTTGGTGCGAAGAGGGGTCCAAATTGCTTTCCTCCAAGAAACACATTTCACTCGCACTGAAGGATCAGCCCTGCAATGCAGATGGAGAGGGCAGATCTATTGTACGACTTATTCGGCTTTTGCGCGGGGGACATTGATTTGGGTTAGAGCAGGGGTCCCTTTCAACCTACACAACAATTGGTAGACCCAGAGGGGAGATTCGTGGTAGTTGCGGGCCGCCTTAATGGGAGAGAGGTAGTCTTGAACAGTATATATGCACCCAACACGGAGCAACCGGCCTTTTTTAATCATTTGTCCGGGAAACTGGCCCCCTACCTGACCGGCCCAGTGATTATGGGGGGAGATTTTAATTCCATATCTGACATACACCTGGATCGCTCTCATCCCCCGCTCCCCGAGGCGCCCATTCATAGAATCTCCAAGGCTAGGCGAGATTGGCAGACTAGGTGGGGGCTGGTGGATACTTGGCGGGTGCAGCACCCGGGGGAACGAGATTACTCGTTCTTCTCAGCGCTGCATGAGCTTCATGTGCGCTTAGATGCATTTTTATGTTCTCTGGACTTGCATGCCGGGGTTGACCACAGCGAATATCTTGCCAGGACGTTGTCCGATCATAACCCATTGCTGTTGCGCCTCCATTGGTCTCAGGAATGCCCGGTGATCCCAACTTGGAGGTTGCGCCCAGAAGCTCTAGAAGACCAAGCCTTTCGTGCAGAGGTTGAGGCGGGAATCACCCAGTATTTTACTGAAAACGAGGGCACGGCTTCGTCGACAGCAGTAGAATGGGATGCTTTTAAGGTTGTAGTACGAGGGCTCTGCATAGCTAAAATGGTGGGTGTGCGGAAGTCACTGCTGCAGGACATAGACTCAGCGGAACAACGCTTGCGCGCGGCGGAAAGATCCCGCCCCGAGAACCCTGAAGAACAGGCGGAGGTATCCGACGCTAGGGAGGCAGTAGCGGTGCAAGTCGAAAGATTGCGCTGCTTTGACCACAAGAAATATCTGGCACGCGCGCACGCGGAACGCGATAAGGCGGGCACACTGCTGGCCTGGCTAGCTAATCCAGCCCGTCGAGGAACGATTATACTGGAACTGGATGGCCTGTCTGGAGACCCGGTTTACACCCAACAGGGGATTAACGACTAGTTTTTGGGGTATTACGCGGAGTTATATAGGAGTAAGTTAAGAATAGATGGGGACGCCATAGGGGAATTCTTAACAGACACGGGGTTGCCGCAACTGGACAAGATGCAGGCGGACCTATTAGGGCAGGGAATAACGTTGGGGGAAATTCGGAGCGCAATCAAGCGTATGGCACGTAATAAAACTCCGGGCACGGACGGACTACCGATAGAATTTTACTCAACTTACACTGATTTATTGGCCCCTAAATTAATGACTGTTTTTAATGAGGCTAAAAAAGCAGGAATATTGCCGTCCTCTACTCGCGAGGCCGTCATTATTCCGTTATTGAAGCCTGGAAAGCCTCCCAGAGATAAAGCGGCATATCGTCCCCTGTCCATGCTCACGACAGACTATAAAATATTGAGTAGCATACTTGCATCGCGTCTGCTTCCGCATATGGTGCACCTGGTTCATCGAGACCAGGCGGGCTTTATCCCAACCCTAAACACCGCCATTAATGTGAGGCGCCTCCTCTGTATCATGGAGGCGGATACTTACTCCTCAGACTCCGCTGCCATTCTCTCTGTTGACATCGAGAAGGCGTTTGATAGCTTGGAGTGGCCATACCTGTTCCAAGTTATGCGTAGGTTTGGACTTGGAGACGCCTTTGTGGCATGGACGGAAATATTGTATAAAACAGCTACAGCCCGGGTGCGGATGGGGGCTCTGATCTCCTCCTCCTGGATAGTGGGTCGTGGGACCCGACAGGAGTGCCCGCTCTCCCCCTTGTTGTTTGCGTTGGCCATTGAGCCGTTAGCAGCACGGGTTAGACTGGGACGGAGATATGCCGGTCTTGAAGTGTATGGGGTTGAGCAGTATATATCGCTCTATGCGGATGACCTACTTATGTTCCTGGCTGACACAGCGGACGCACTTGAGGGGGCGAGGGATCTGCTTCGAGATTTTGGGAAGCTCTCAGGCCTCGGAGTAAATTGGGCAAAGACGTGTCTCTTCCCAGTGACATTGGCGAGCGGGGGTCCGTCCCATGCTAACGGGATTAAATGGGAATATCGATGCTTGACCTATCTTGGTACTAACATTTATCATACGCCTGCTGATATGCTGGAGGGTAACGTGGGCAGGGCTATTCGAAATCTCCGGGGCAACATGACATTTTGGGGCACTCTTCCCCTCTCGGTAGCTGGGAGAGTGGCACTCTTGAAAATGGTGGCGCTCCCTCGGTTGCTGTATTATTTCAGAACCCTCCCAGTCTGGGTCCCAGGGTCGTTATTTAAACAGATTCAGTCTTTGCTCGTGGGTTTTATTTGGGCGTCTGGCAGGAGGCGGGTTGCACTTAAAACACTGATGCGTCCGAAAGTTGACGGTGGGTTAGCGGTTCCTGATTTCGAGACAATACTATTTGGCAGCCCAGCTGCAATGGCTCACTCAAGCAGTGGCGTTGGAATTCCAGGGTCCGGATGACCAGGATACTAACGGGATCCCGAGGTCGGTACTTTCTTCCATTATTCTCCAACAGCCGTTGAGACTCGGGACACTCTCTTGTGAGGTTCGGACGTTGAGATTATGTTGGAACCGGAGCCAGCGCAGAGCCATGATTGACCGGCCATATGCCCCGGAGATACCTCTGACAATGTGACCGGTCGTCCCACATGGGGGGGATTGGTCTGCATTGACTGACTGGGAGACCATGGGGCTACAAGTGCTGGGGGATTTGTATGAAGATGGTGCCCTCCTCCCATTTCAGACCTTGCAAGATAGATATGATCTCCCTCGCGGACATTTCTTGCTTCACTAGGCCCTCGTCTCGGCCATACAGCACCATTGGCGGGAAGGGTTATCAGAGCCGCAGACGTCCATGGCGTGTCAGTATGTAGTAATGGCGGCAGGAACCTTTAAGGCAGTTACGTGCCTATATAGGCGTATGACTGGGGAAGGACTGCTACCATTGAGGGAACTGCAACGGAAGTGGGAATTGGACCTGGGTAAGGAGATTCCTGAGAAGCCGTGGGCCCAGATCATTAAGAGGGCTTGGAAAAGCACTAGAAACGCCCGTTTCCAACTGGTCCACTTCTTTATACTGCATAGAGCGTATCTCACTCCTGCCAGGATTAATAAATATTTTCACACAGACACTGCGAAGTGCCCACGTTGTAATTTAGAAGGGGCAGAGTTTAAGTATATGATGTGGGACTGTCCGCACTTGGGGACATACTGGGGGGAGGTGGTAACGCTGCTATGCGTAGTCACAGAACGACAGATAACACTTGACATGGGCACTTGCTTACTTCACTGGTTCCCCCACACGCCCAAAACGAGAGTAACGAGCAAATGTCTTGATTTGGGATTATTGCTGGCCAAAAGGGATATCACAGCGCATTGGAAGGCCGCACGGGGCCCCAGTGTTCTGAGATAAAAAATGGAATTGATTAAATGGGCCACGAGCGAAAGCACACTTAGGTTTCAGTTAGCTAGACGAGCACAGGGAGATAAAGCCATGGAGGCCGCGAGGGCCTGGGAAGCGCTAGTGGTTTCATTGCAGGCACCGGAGATGGATTCGGGTGACAATTCGACAGCGGGTACACCGATGGTTTCACCTTAAAGTTCTGTGTATATTGTTCGATTGCTTGGGTGGATTGTGCTATTTATAGTGTTCTTGACTCAGGGAATGCTGCTCTTCACTGACTTTAATATACTATTGTTATACAAAGCTGATCCATGTGTTGCACCACTTTTTTATTTTATTTTTTTATTTTTTTATTTTATTGAAATGCTGTAGTACAAGACACACCGGGGACAGGGGTGGGTTGGGAGGGAGGGCGGGAGGAGGGGTTTGCATTTTTCTTTATTGGATGCAGAAGGGCTTTCTGGAAATTAATCTGTACCGAATCATACATCAGTTGTATATCCCATGTATTGAACATGTGTATTGATGTATCATATAGAAAATTTGTATTAATGTTCCTTTTATTGGAAGTGAGGAAAGTGGATGGAGCACTGCCTCGTGGCCACTGATGTTTACGAAGCCACTGTGACTTATTGATATTGGTCTTAAAAGATGTTTTGTTGAAAAATTCAATAAAAATATTTAAAAAAAAAAAAAAAAAATCAATTAAACCATGGTCTTTACACACACCTTCTAATGCTTGGTAGACTTTGGGCTTTCTACCAAAGTACTTTTGTTGACCTCCAAAGTCCCAATTGCCCAGGTAATGGTCGATGAGTCAGCTCATAAGATACCTGATTAATAGCAAAGGGGTCATTCATGTCTCGCCAGGACCCGGACTGCACAGGAAACTCTGTCGAGGACTGTGTTCAGTGTGCCAGAGTTATTGAATGGGTACCTAGTGGCTATAGGGAGTCCATGTCAGTTCCCTCCCACAGATGGAGGTGACGAATTAACGAACAATACCTTTGGAAACGGCCAGTATAGCCATTTTATTACAATTTAAATGATTGTGGCATACACACTTACAGAGTGACTAGTATTAATTGGTCCTGACGAATGCCTAAGGACTCCTTCAGGAGCCAAAGAAAGGCAGAAACATGTTGACCTCTGAAGGGGGATATTTGTTCTGAACCCCCCTGTCCTCTGTTCTTTTAACCCTTTCCAAGGACTCTACCTAATAAATTATTTGAGCCCTTGAGAAAGTTTTATATTCCCTGCACTTTTTCACAGCACTCTGTCACTCACTCACCACTAACATTTTGTGGCATCCCTTTGCCTAAAAACATCTCAGCTCCTCCCCCACACCATGACATTAGGTGGGGAGTTGTAGCCCACATTGGGGACCGGCTGGCCCCGATGTGCGGAGGGAGCCCAATGATGAAGCATGTCACCTTTGGGTGAGTGAGGGTTCTTGTCCGTTAAGGACATTTCTTTCCCACTTTCACTAAATTCCAATCCTATTTTGGGTAGAACATATTCTCAGTGAGTTTCATCATCATCATGTATACTACCGTATATTGTACAAGCAAGATGGCGTCTGAATAGGCTCTCTTGTCCCACGTCTCTCCTTACCTCCTCGGCTGTATGGCGGAATACAAGCAGGGGGGCATATAGCCCCCGTTGGTAGCTCTCCTCAAATGCTGAATCACTGCTGGAACTTTGTTCTCCCTCGTAGAGGATCCGATCGTCATTAACGTGGGAGCCTCAGGCATAACGAGCCCAAGACGCTCAAGACGCCCGGCGTGGTCTGAACGCCGTAGCGTTCCCGATTCCACTCAGGGTGCTCAGGCGGTTTGTCAGTGAAGCCTCCCGCACAGAACTATTCGGGCCGATGGCGGGCAGAGGCGCAAGAGGACCGGAACCGAAGTCCTCGGCGGCAGCGGTGGCGGGCTCACTTACAGCCACTAACTCTAAGGTGGCTGCGCACACTGAGCCCTCCCGGGAGAACAACACAGAGGGGAGGGGCAAGAAGAGAGCCGAGGATCCGACCGGCTTGGAAGCAAGACCTGCTCAGCGTTCTGCTCACGGGAACAACTACATCGCTCCCGCTGAGCGACAACCAACAATTTCGGAATTGTTTCCACTTTCCCACAAAGAAGGTATGAAAATTCAGGACACGAATACAGCTGCTCCATTCCCAAATGCTGTAGTCGTTCCTGCTCGAGAGCTTGCTGCCGTGGCAGAGGAACTGCTTCCCATTGAAGAGCAAAGAGCAAGTGGGGACCAAAGAGCAAGTGAGGTTAAGGAGCTTGTAATTGGCTCTAGTCAGGTCTCTGGGGGCGAACCACTTACCGAACAGTTGGCGACTAATCCCGGAAGTCATAAGAAGCCTGAATTAGGGGTGAGCGAAGACCTCTCTGATACAGGTAAGGCGAACTTTACCCCGCTAAGCAATTGCTCTTTTGTGGCTCTGAATCCAATAGCCTTCCCTAATCCCATAGGGGGTGGCGAGAAATTATTTTCTCTAACTGATGATTCTGACTCCTTAATGCCAGAATTAGAATATTCATCTCCCACACTGTCTTGTGCAACCAGTAGTAGCTCCCTAGACAATTCTGTTTTGCACAATAGACGGAAGAGCCGGTCTGGTGGTGGGATGGTAAAGAGGAAAACTCTGAACCTGTCAAAGAAACAGACGACGAACAGCAAGAACTCGGGCTCATGCCAGGAATGCTCTCCTCCTAAAGATGCCCCCAGGCTGAGATGGGATTATTGATCAATACAACTATTAGACCTGCAAGGGAGGAGAATGGAGGAGCTAAATACTGGGGACCCTACACATCCAACAGAAGAGTTAAGAGGACCTGCACCCAGCGGCTCGAGCGAACCCTCTCCTACCGTTATCCTGGCTACCATCAAGCAGATGCAGGAGGAGGTCCGGAACGACAATCGTCGGCTCGCCAAGCTTCAAAGAAACTACAGGTGCCATCAGAAAGATCAACAAAACCTGTTCTGAGATCTCAGAGAGAATGACTATGGTAGAGGTGCGCACTGAAACTCTTGAATCTGAGGTCACAGAATTGAAAGCTGCGCGCGCCACTCAGGACGCTAAGCTCTCAGACTTGGCATGGAAGCTTGAGGAGCACAGGCAAAGGGAAACAACCTGCGATTATTGGGAATCCCAGAAGGCATCGAAGGAGCCGATCCCAGAGGCTACATAGCCAAACTATTGAAGGTTGCCTTTCCCGAACTTGTAGGCTGGGAGTGGGAAAAAGAAATCCAGAGGGCACACCGATTTCCTTTAACCCTCAAGAAACAATATTCGGGCAATGCTGCTTACCCTGGGGTGGTGCTAGTGTACTTTGGTAATTTCTTATTAAGGCAGAGCATCTATGATTTGGCCCGCCCGAACTCAAAAAGACAGTTTGAGGGCGTCTCCTTCTTTGCACCGCCTGATTTTGCTCACCCTACAGTGGAGAGGAGAGGGCGCCTGAGACAATTGTTCTCCCTTTTTCAGAAACTAGGTGCCGAAGTGTATCTCAGAATCCTGCCAAATTGAAAGTTGTGTTCAAAGGGGGCACACTAAGCTTTTCTTCAGAGGTGCAGGCACAGGATTATTTAGATGAGATCCAGGGTGGGTCATGATGTATGAGTCTAAATCCTGGGTAATAACCTGCGCCAGGTGCGTCATTTGGGATTGGGTTTCACCAAACAACATACAACAAAAGATGGGGGGGAATAAATGAAAAAGAGGGAGGGTTTGGAGAAGGGAAAAAAAAAAAAATATATATATATATAAATATGTATATATATTTATTAAAGGAGGATTTACAAAAAAAGGTAAAAAGGAAAAAAAAAGAAGAGGGCGAAAACAACTCATCTCACTCTCATTGATGGCTGGATGTTTGGAAATATTGATTGAGGAGATCGGGGAGGAGGGGGTCGGGCGGGGACTGGGGTCACCTCTTTTAGATGCCATCACACAGCCAGGCCTGGTTGTTCATTGGTTGGGGAAGGGGCACGGGGTGGGGTGTTGGTCTCGGAGGGTGGGGGTGGGGTCCTCCACCCTGCCGGGTGTAGGACTCGGGGAGAGTTGGTGGGACGGGGGAAGGGGGGTGGGAGAGGGGGTCCCACTCGCGTAAGAGTAAATTTTTAAGTACAAGAAGTTGGATCAAAAAGGAGAACAAGCTTCGATTTGTTGGAAGTTGTTATCATAATGTCAAAGTCATGAGTCAAAGAGTCTTCTCAACCAAAGATAATGGGTGAAAATCAGAAGATACATATTGCCTCCATCAACATCTGTGGTCTGAATGACCCTAAGAAAAGAGTCTCGATAGGGTTACAGGTTTTGAACGCAGATATGTTTGTCTGCAAGAAACTCACATTGAAGCTTCACAAAGGAATGTATTAGACAGATTGGGCTATAGGCTTATAGGCGGGACCTCACAAGGTGCACGCATAAGAGGGGTCGCCATTTTGGCTCGAGGCAACTGGCTAAAATTTTCGCAAGTAGGGGTCGACACACAGGGTCGTTGGGTTACTGTAGTATGCCATACTCCCAGCGGGGATAAATTTACCGACTTCCAATGACACGGTGGTAACACTTTTGGTGAAAATGCTGAATGTTGGCCAGAATAGCATTACACGGCGGCTTTACCTGCATTTTTGGGATTTAAAAAAAAAAACTTCTAAGGCAAACCCTCCCAAAGCAGCTGTTTGTTCTTGGAAAACAAAAAGTCAATGTCCCTGATGTGAAGCAAGTTTTCTCCAAGAGAGTGAAGGAGAATGATGTCATTTCTCCCTGCCAGCAGCCACAGTGCCATGCTTGGTGATCCCAGGCAAGGAAAAAACAATCACGCCAGAAGCCAAACCCAGAAATTGAATAGGGTCATTCAGTTGCAATAAGGATGGTGATTCTGAGGCAGCGGGTCCACTGCAAAGGGATTTGTTCCCAAAGGCAGAGTCAACTGAGGCTCCACCTTTGGAAAGACTATAACTAAGCGGGGGAATAGAGAAATCGATGGACTAGGCAGCTTCTGATTTTTTGATGGATACATCATCATTTCCCGCTTTTAAATACCCCCCGCCCCCACTACTACAGTCAGTGCTGGCTGGCACAAATAGTCCTGAAGTGTTCATATGTGTTGTTTTTACCATATAACATCTTTCTCAGCTTGTAATGCATCCTCAAACATTTTTTAACACACAACGCTTTCTTTCATAGGGAAGAAACAATTTAAAGTAAAGAGCAAAAAGGAATTCATATTTTTTTAATAATAGTTTTCAAGGCTCAGGGTAGGGAACAGAACTGGCTTGTACATTTGACTGGATTAAATACTGAAAACTAATGGCCTTCATGGGCTGCAATTTGAGACCATGGAGGTTTACTGAGGGGGAACCAGAGCATACAGTGTCCCATAGAACGTTCATACTACAATTAGTAGGCACTGATCCGAAGGCAGAACAATAGTTTGATAAACTTGCAGATAGTAACAACGGATTAAGGCACAGAAATGTATGAAATGCCAGCATTGTGTGAGTTGCACAATATTGAAATAGTTGGTAGTCAAAGGGGTCTGTCCTTTAAGAGACATAAGGTTTCTCCAGTTTAGAAAATTCAACCACAGAGCTTGGGTTAGACAGAACTCCAACAGGACTCCATCTGCTTAATTTTTACAACTGACACTATTGTGAGAAATGCACCAGTTGGCTGGTTTTCACACAGTTGTTAGTAACGAGGGGGAGGGAATGTACCTGTGTGCTGAAGGCAATTCCATGTAGGGGGCGAAGCCGATTCCACGAAGACTCACAGTTTCACAACATTTGGGTTGTATTGATCAGCATGGGCAATACATCTTTCCACACTTACTGAATTTGTAAACCAATGGCCACCTCAAGTGGGAGGACGTGGTGCAATGAGTGTGGGAAAGCCCTCCCAGAAAACCCTATTTTTCAGAGGTGGGGGAGGGGTGGTTAGGAGAAGGGTTTCTTCCAGACGAAAAATGTACTCCCAGCAACGAAAAACGTAAAAATACGAATGTGATTGCATATTTAGACTTACCCTTCCACTCCAGACATTTTGCTCTGCAGTCAATCGGCAGTCATAGTTTAAAAGCCAACCCAAGCGCCAAGAGAACTATGAAAGCTATAGTTTGCCCAGACACAAAACATCTGAGCAATTTGTAGACGTCCACTGACGTCTGATATGATCTCTAGATCAGATGTTCAAATTCCAACAAAGTCTTTCATCCTCCAGGTTCAGTGAATTTAATGCCTATAAATTAGGCAGAAATAACACCTGCTATTTGCAGCACTCAGAGACCGCAAAACTGTTGTAGCAAGATGTACAATAGGAAGTTATAGTTAATAAAAACACAAGAGCACTTAAGGAACCAGAACACATATAATGCACACACTGTATATCAGGACGATCGAGCTTCTGAGTAGATAAATCATTGACATCTAAAATTGTCTTTTACATTGGAATAAGAAAGAAGATAAGGAAAGAGGTAAAGGGAACAGAAGAAATAATATGACACAGAGGATAAGAATGAAAAGATACAACGAATGGGGGAAAAGGTCATTATTAACATTACAGAACCGATGATTTGGGCTTGATACAGAACATGGTGATGCTACCCAGAAAAACTCAACAGATCTTTAGTAAACTGAAAAGGACAGATGGCCTAAAAGAGGGAGTGGATAGGCAATCAGGCCTCAAACTGCAGTGTGCCTTCCTTAACACTGCTCACATTCAATTTTTGGAAGACAGGATAGAGGTCTGTACAAAGATTAGATTCTTAAATTAATTTAACACTCAATGCTTTATTTAGTCAGATAAAAACTATCGATATGTAATAAAAAATGGACTTCCATAGAGTTTCAGTGATAACATAAAAGGCCCAAATTGTAACAGAAATGGAAAAAGCCAACACAAGTTGTGCAACACTAACATTTACTTTGTCGCTGCAGGGCTTACATTTCCAGATCAGTTTCAGTAGTCAAGGTTCATGTGATATATTTATAGGTTTCTCAATAGAACCTTCATTGGGAGTGCAAGGTGCAAATTGCTGTGGGCATGACGACCAACTTGTCCACTTCCGATTGAATAAATAGTGCATTAAAATTTACATTCATTTAAGGAACTACTATTTGAACAGACCTATATGCTGCCTTCCAAAAACATAACAGATCTTGTTCCGCTTATGCTTGTATCACACAAATAATTTAGCAATGAAGGCGGAATTTACTAAGCAATTTGTGCAAGGAAACCTGCACTCTCACTCCTAAATGTGTATACTCAAGCATAGCTGTAGTGCATAGTGTTGCAATATTACACATGCATAATTCCTACTCAAAATGCGTTTACTCAAGCATAGTTGTACTGCACAATGTTGTAAGATTATGCATGCATAATTCCTACTGAAGGGGTGGAGAGTAGTCATTCCAGGGTTGAATCTCCCTGGAAAGCTTGGGAACAACCCCAAACTCCTAATTATTTGTTGGTATTCTCAAACTCCTCTGCGACCCCTTCCCACATGGAAAATTGTCAGAGACTTGCTCGAGCTTTGTTCCAGTCAAGGGCAGGAGTAAATCCCTCAACAGGATGGGACAGGGGAGACAACATCCCCAAAATCGATAAGGGAGTAGGGAAAGGGGTAGAAGAAAAGCTACTGTGACATTATACACAAGCAATTTACGCATAATAATTAAACAGCATGAGATTTTACCAGCTGGAATGGCAACACATAAGCAGCCCACAAAAGTTGTCCTGAAGTACGTTTGAAAACCTGTAAATAGCGCAGCTTTCAAAGTGTCCTTCCGGAAAGTTTGGTAAAGTGTAAAGTCGTAAATCGGACATTTTTGTGGTTCTGAGAATCATTAGATACTTGGTATAGTGGTACCAAAATACTTACGTGAGCAAGAAACCCTCAATGTCATGCAAGGGGTCTACCCGTGCAGTAGAGTAACAAGAGCCCATGGGACCTAGGGCAAGCAAAGAAAATGGCCCCATTGATTGCTTTTGGCGTAGTAAATATAGCAATTATCAGATTTCAATGGGCCCTGGTGCCACTGCACCTGCTGCACCAGAGGTAGCTACTTCCCTGTACCCATGTCTTCATGTTGAACAGACTGAGCTTGCCTGGACTCTCAGAAATTCACCACAAAAGTTAGTGAGATACTGGGGGCCCTTCTTACTAAAAAGCTGAGGAAGGTAAGGAAATAATGGAAGTTCAAGTCTATGCGTGAGGCACACAATATTCAAGAATATTTGAAAGAGAGAATGAGAACAGTTTTCCATGTGGAAACAATCAAGCTGAGTACAACTGCAAGAAAGTAGATTATTCAATTTCGGTTTTGATAGGAGGCTGTGAGCGTGATTGGCAAGGCTACCGAATAAACGATTCCCTAACAATGTGAGAATGGAAAATATGAAGGCTTTCTTATCCCAAAAACTTACCACAAATAAATAGCAGGGGGACATTTTTAAAATAAATTATGGAAAGATTCTTTGGCTTCATGACTTGAGTAATATTTATTACAGCAGAGTAAATCCATCCGTTTAGGTCTGACAGGGAAACATTAACTCTCAGTTTAAAAGAAAATGCATTGTTGGAGCGAGGCTCACAGGTTTGCTGTGGCAAGCTTTTCCTTGAAATGTTAAAACATTCTAGCTTGGAAATAAAGAAGCCACAATCAGCTCCACATTGCATTTCAATTTTTCTTGTATCCATTTAGGGCCATCAAGAAGCACCAGCTGCTACTCCAGTTTGCCCTTTGCTGCCTTGGCACCACCCTTGCCCCTGGTCTGAGCAGCCTATAAGGCACAGGTTAACTGCTCCAATAGCCATGTTTGGCCATCCCATAGCCCTTCAGCAGCAAACCGGAGGCTGTTCAGGAGCCAAGAGCAGGACTATGGCTGAACCCGTGATATCACTGACAGCAAATGTTTTATATAATCACTCCAATTACCCCACGCAATTAGGTGAATAGACAGACTTACTCCAGAGATATATTATATTAGTGAAAAGTTGAAGTGGTGGGCCTCTGCAACCAGATGTTTGTTAGTGCCACAATAGTCAGTTGCTGCAGTTAAGTCATGCCTAGCAGTGACTCAGCCGTATATATTGTAAATATAAGTCATTACATTTTTTGCAATTCTGGGATGGATAGAAGGTATCCCTGTTCAAATAGAAAGCTAAATGTGACCTGAGGCCCACTCTGCCAAAACACCAGAACCCCATTGTTCCAAAGCGTCAGAGCCATGCTCTTCCAAAGCGCCCCAACCACACGCTACCAAAGAGCCACACGCTTCCAAAGTGTCAGAGCCATGCTCTTCCAAAGCACCCCAACCACACTCTACCAAAGAGCCACACGCTTCCAAAGCGCCAGAGCCATGCTCATCCAAAGCACCAGAACCACACGCTACCAAAGAGCCACACGCTTCCAAAGCGCCAGAGGCATGCTCATCCAAAGCACCAGAACCCCACTCTTCTAAAGAGCCACACGCTTCCAAAGCGTCAGAGCCATGCTCTTCCAAAGCGCCCCAACCACACGCTACCAAAGAGCCACACGCTTCCAAAGCGCCAGAGGCATGCTCATCCAAAGCACCAGAACCCCACTCTTCTAAAGAGCCACACGCTTCCAAAGCGTCAGAGCCATGCTCTTCCAAAGCGCCCCAACCACACGCTACCAAAGAGCCACACGCTTCCAAAGAGTCAGAGCCATGCTCTTCCAAAGCGCCCCAACCACACGCTACCAAAGAGCCACACGCTTCCAAAGCGCCAGAGGCATGCTCATCCAAAGCACCAGAACCCCACTCTTCTAAAGAGCCACACGCTTCCAAAGCGTCAGAGCCATGCTCTTCCAAAGCGCCCCAACCACACGCTACCAAAGAGCCACACGATTCCAAAGCGCCAGAGGCATGCTCTTCCAAAGCGCCCCAACCACACGCTACCAAAGAGCCACACGCTTCCAAAGCACCAGAGGCATGCTCTTCCAAAGCGCCCCACCACACGCTACCAAAGAGCCACACGCTTCCAAAGCGCCAGAGGCATGCTCATCCAAAGCACCAGAACCCCACTCTTCTAAAGAGCCACACGCTTCCAAAGCGTCAGAGCCATGCTCTTCCAAAGCGCCCCAACCACACGCTACCAAAGAGCCACACGCTTCCAAAGCATCAGAAGCATGCTCTTCCAAAGCACCCCAACCACACTCTACCAAAGAGCCACACGCTTCCAAAGCATCAGAGGCATGCTCATCCAAAGCACCAGAACCACACGCTACCAAAGAGCCACACGCTTCCAAAGCGTCGGAGGCATGCTCATCCAAAGCGCCCCAACCACACGCTACCAAAGAGCCACACGCTTCCAAAGCGTCGGAGGCATGCTCATCCAAAGCACCAGAACCCCACTCTTCTAAAGAGCCACACGCTTCCAAAGCGTCAGAGCCATGCTCTTCCAAAGCGCCCCAACCACACGCTACCAAAGAGCCACACGCTTCCAAAGCGCCAGAGGCATGCTCATCCAAAGCACCAGAACCCCACTCTTCTAAAGAGACACACTCTTCCAAAGCACAAACAAACTACTGACCCTCTGGCTTTAATTATCTATACTAAAACAAAAAACATTTTAAAAATATTCTGCTCTTTTTTTCCCATGTTTTAGTTTTTTTAGAAAAGGTGATTATAGCGGGACAATATAATCCACACTCTCTGACCATATTGGAGAAGACACATACCAAATAAATTAACTTCCTGAGAAAAATTCATCCATAGATCGTAAAACACAGTCTAAACAAAAATCTTCTACCTCATCAATACATTGCCAATCCATACGTAATCTTAAAAACCCATTAAATAAAAGATACTCCCCCTCCCTGACACCGTCCTCCTGGCCTCCCCCCTAAAGTGACTGTGCAAAACTATCATACCTTCTCCTAAACCTGAATAGCACTTCCCTGACCCCTTCAAAAAGAGCTTGTGCATACCCCGTTTCCTTCTACACCTGTGCCTACCCTCCACCCTCCTATACCTCACTATCCCAGCATCTCCAGTTTCTATAGTATGTAACACACCCATTCATCCTGGCATGAAACCATGCTTCCCATTGACTGACTTTCCTCCTTTTCGTTACCCATTGCTTAAAGCTGGTCCCAACAAGAGACTTCCAATGGGTAGTAATTAGTGACCGCGCAATCATTGTAATAACAAATCCATTTACTTCTCACTGATTCTACTAACCGCGCAGGGTCTGGGCTCAACGCTTAATCCCTTTAATATTACCTAGGATCTCTTTTATTTGGACGTACATATAAAAGTGATGTTGACTGTGGACCGTTTTACCCAAAAACTGCTTCTGTGAGGGCATAAAACTGGGGCCCACAAAAAAGTCCCCAATTTTCGGTATATGTAGATCTGCTCATTTGCACGTAATTCCTTTATATAAACCGGGAGACAGGAAACTGCAAAAACCTAGTGGTGTTTCAACATTAATATTTAATATACCCTGACTTAAAAAAATCTTCTGCCTGAGTGTCACAAATTGGGACAGCGCTTTGTGTCTCACTTTGTTTCGGGACTTTGGGTGTTTTTGCAAACCACAACAGATCATTGATATTCAGGGCTTTCAGCATCTGAAAAAGAAGTGAATTATCAAAACTGGAAGACTCCACTGACAGAGGGCATAACTGTAATGCCGAAGACGCCAGATAATAATGCTGTAACTCTGCGAGTCCCAGCCCGCCCTTAATCTTGGGCAATTGGAAAACGCGCACTTTAACTTGTGGGCGTTTCTGGTTCCACACAACCGAGTGTAACATCTGATCCGGTCTAAAAAAAAGGAATTGTCTATAAGAAACGGCTAGAAAAAGGAATTAAAACAAAAAAGAATTAACATCTTAATTAGTGTGATGTTACTAGTTATTGAGAGTGGAAGCTGCATTTGAATTTCCAAAAGATTATCCACCTTCCTTAGAACTGGGTTGTAATTATCACAAAAAAACTCTTTTTGTCTTTCAGAGAAATATAAACCTAAGTATCTCTTAGGACCCATCCTTGAATTCCTTTTCAAAGCAGGAGGGAGAACCTCTGAGGCAACATTAAAGAGTAAACATTCTGTCATAGCCTCATTTATCTTATAGCCTCCCAAAGGTGTAAAGACTTACTTATTTGTAGGGCCATATTTATATACCTGATGTGGGTGTTAAATACAAGGCCACATATAGCTTAATTATAGATGCCCCTAAAACAGGTGTTAAAACCTGTCTGCTTTGACGCAGTGCTTGGGCCAGAGGTTCAATAAACAGAGTGAATAACAGTGGGGAGAATGGACACCCCTGCCGGGTGCCCCGCTCCAACACTCCTGAATGGACACCCCTGCCTGTGCATTGTTGATAACCAGTTGGGCCCTCGCACCCTGGTATAAGGCTTGGATTGACCTCATGAATTGAGGGGGTACCTGAAACTTGTCCAAAATATGAAATAGACACTTCCAGCTCACGAGGTCAAATGCCTTGCCTGCGTTTAATAGGATAATGGCCACAGGGATAGAGTCTGCTGACATCAAATTAATAAAATCGGCCATAAACTAAGTATTTGTAAACAGGCTTCGACCTCTAATAAACACTGTTTTATGCGGAGAGATCAGAGCTGGGGTCACAATACTAATCCAATAAGCTAGAATTTTAGCATATAGTTTATAATCGGTATTTAACGGAGTAATTGGTCAATAAGACGTCGGGTCTGTTACAGATTTCCCTTTTTTGAGAATGTTGATCAAGACCCCTCTGAAAAAAGAGGCTGGTACCTGCCCACCTCCCAAAAGACAATCAAACAGTATAGTCAGAGGTCTGGGGAGAGTTGCTGAAAAAGCCTTATAAAACTCTGGGCCCAGACCATCTTCCGCCGGAGCCTTAACACTGGTCAGCTGTCCTATTACCCCAGAACCTCTTTCTCTGTAGTTGGATTTATTAACTTCATGGAGGCTTCAGGCATCAAGGAGGGCAAATCCACACCTGTAGGAAAACCCCTAATTTGTTGCTCTGTGGCCCCTTCTGCCCCACCAACCTTATCCCCCCCACCCACACCCTGGCAGTACAGGGTAGACTAACATTGGTAAAATATTTGCCTGATTTCCTCAGCCTTGTCCGTGAGTCGATTCATATGCAGGTCTCCGACCTGCAAAATCAAATTATGATTGCTGGATATTCTGGAGGAGGATAAGCATACAAAATTTGACATCAGCCCCATTTCATGGAAAATAGTGCAACTTGAAAAAATTATAGTCAATCACGATAAAGTTCAAATCAAAGACAAGTTACAGGAACCAAATCATAATGCCTCAACCATCTTAATTAATATAAACCAATTAAAAGATATAATAAAAAAATTGAAAACGGAGGGAGCCGCAGGGCCTAATGGGCTTCCGAACGCAATTTTTAAATATGATGTGGAATTTTGGGCAAATTTTCTTACTCCACTCTTCAACTACCTGTATTATCAAAATAAGATCATTAAATCATGGAGAGGGAGCATATTTCATCCAATATATAAAAATGGTAATCGCAGGGAGCCTGGAAATTACAGGCTTATAGCCCTGACGGATGTTGATGCAAAACTATATGCTTCCTGTTTATTATTACATTTACAGGGATGGATGGAAGAGAAAGGTATAATTCCCAAATATCAAACCGGTTTTAGACAAGGAATGGGTACTAGCACAAACCTGGCAGTAATTGCACTCCTTACGGAAATAGCAATTTTAAAGAAATCAGGTTTATTCGTATGTTATATCGATTTAAAATCGGCTTTTGATAAAGTCCCACGTGAACGACTATGGACAAAATTGAAAGGTTGGGGTATACCACAACAACTAATTAACTCCATAGTAGCCCTCCATAGTGAAACCTGGGCCCGGGTAAAGCTGGGGGATGGTAGTATAGCATCATCAAAGATCGATATAAAAATGGCCTGAAACAGGGGTGTGTTTTGGCCCCAAGCCTTTTAACTTGTACCTTGCTGATTTGTATACCCACTTGTCAAAAGTAAACGGCCATCCTCCGAAATTGGCAGAGGACCACATTCAGTATCTGCAATATGCAGATGACATAGTGGTCCTTAGCCAAACCCCCATTGGCTTACAAAGAGTCATTGACTATTTAACCAACTATTTTGATTGTCAGGGGCTGGAGATAAATATGAAAAAAACAAAGGTGGTGCGATTAGTAGGATCAAGTCTTAAAAAAAAAAATTCAAGTGGCTAGCCAAGGGTAAAGAAATAGAGGAAGTTGGCACCTACAAGTATTTGGGCATTAATTTAGGGCGATGTATGTCCTTTACTGATCAAAAAAGTGCAATAAGAGCAAAGGCACAAACTTTAATTTTTGCATACAAACAGCTACAAATGAAATTAAGTTGCCCGTCTTACAGCCATCTTTTAAAAACAATGGCAGCACAATTACTTCCAGCATTGGCATATGGTTTGGAAATATGGCACGGTCGGGAATTTGGAATTTTAAATGATTTACAAACAAAAGTGTATAAAGCAGTTTTTAACCTCCCTAGAGTAGTGTCACCAGCACAGATTCGTCTGGAATTTGGGCTACAAAATCAGAAATTCCAGAGACAACCGGTTTTTGTGAAACTATGTTGGAAACTTCGCTCCTCGGAACCCGGCACCATGAACAATCTCTGTTGGACAGAAATAAGGGCCCAGTTTGAACAAAAAAATCCGGATTCATGGGGTGAACATCTAAGATCAGCCCTGGTGGAATTGGACATTCAAGAGGCATGGGAGAGTAAGATGGAGAGGATGGCGTTTAATAGAGTGTGTAATGGCGCAGCAAAAAAATTATCTTTCTTAGATGACAAAAACACAGTGGCAAAAGGAGCGTGAGGGGTGAGCAGCCCTTTCAGAGCACCTTAAGGCCCAAGCTGCCATTCCATGATTTTATCTTTTCTAACTTGAATGTAGTTCTAAATATTTTAAAAGAGCGTGTTTTAAATATTCCCCTTTGTACTTTGCACATTTCACTTACCATTGGCTTGGTCTCCGACTCCCGGTCCGACACGGCGTTTTGCCGATTGATTGGAGGGAACCGGATACTCTTTTCTGCCTGGCCCGCCTGACTTCCGGCGGAGAAGGCAGAACACAGTCATTTCCCGCGCCGGCCAGCTATTTAGTTTGATGCTGGGCCGGACGCGCAGCGGAGCGTGAGGGGTGAGCAGCCCTTTCAGAGCACCTTAAGGCCCAAGCTGCCATTCCATGATTTTATCTTTTCTAACTTGAATGTAGTTCTAAATATTTTAAAAGAGCGTGTTTTAAATATTCCCCTTTGTACTTTGCACATTTCACTTACCATTGGCTTGGTCTCCGACTCCCCGGTCCGACACGGCGTTTTGCCGATTGATTGGAGGGAACCGGATACTCTTTTCTGCCTGGCCCGCCTGACTTCCGGCGGAGAAGGCAGAACACAGTCATTTCCGCGCCGGCCAGCTATTTAGTTTGATGCTGGGCCGGACGCGCAGCGGAGCGTGAGGGGTGAGCAGCCCTTTCAGAGCACCTTAAGGCCCAAGCTGCCATTCCATGATTTTATCTTTTCTAACTTGAATGTAGTTCTAAATATTTTAAAAGAGCGTGTTTTAAATATTCCCCTTTGTACTTTGCACATTTCACTTACCATTGGCTTGGTCTCCGACTCCCGGTCCGACACGGCGTTTTGCCGATTGATTGGAGGGAACCGGATACTCTTTTCTGCCTGGCCCGCCTGACTTCCGGCGGAGAAGGCAGAACACAGTCATTTCCGCGCCGGCCAGCTATTTAGTTTGATGCTGGGCCGGACGCGCAGCGGAGCGTGAGGGGTGAGCAGCCCTTTCAGAGCACCTTAAGGCCCAAGCTGCCATTCCATGATTTTATCTTTTCTAACTTGAATGTAGTTCTAAATATTTTAAAAGAGCGTGTTTTAAATATTCCCCTTTGTACTTTGCACATTTCACTTACCATTGGCTTGGTCTCCGACTCCCGGTCCGACACGGCGTTTTGCCGATTGATTGGAGGGAACCGGATACTCTTTTCTGCCTGGCCCGCCTGACTTCCGGCGGAGAAGGCAGAACACAGTCATTTCCCGCGCCGGCCAGCTATTTAGTTTGATGCTGGGCCGGACGCGCGCAGCGGGCGCGCCGCCGGCGCGCCGAAGGCGCGCCAAAGGCAAGCCCGTCTGCGCCCGTCCGCGCCAAGATTGCGACAAGGACGGAAGACTCTGCCCAACCGCACTCTCCCATAGTATATACGTCTGAGGCTTTGATGCAGCTTAATGTCAAACAAGCTTGTAGATGCTTATTATCTCTAAATAACGTAATGGGGGTAGTCAGCTGCGCATATTGCAGATTAGAACTCCCCTTTAAAAATATTGGCCCTAGGTCTATCACGGAAATGCATACCACCCACCTAAAAGGAGGTTTAATAAATGCCAGATCCTTAAGCAGGCACTGTCAGGATGTCAGAGATCTTATTATTGATCTACAGCTAGATTTCGTATTTATTACTGAAACATGGTTGAAAGACTGGTGTAACCCTGACATTGCCATTGCACTCCCGCCCAACTATACTATCCATAGGAAAGATAGAGTGGATGGTAGAGGAGGGGGCTGGCGATTATCCTCCGAGATACGTTGCATTGTGCTAATTTTGAGTTAGATACACTTAGGGGAGCTGAAAGCCTAGGCTTTTGCATCTCCCTTAATGCCTCTCTATCCTTTACGGGTGCTTTGATCTATCGGCCGCCGGGTCCGAGCACAGCCTTTATAGAATCATTAGGTGATACCCTAAGCCACTTTCTTCTTAGATATGCTAATTTCACTTTGTTGGGAGATTTTAATCTCCACCTGGAAGACAGAAACGAGCCAGGAGTGGAATTTTTCTCCAAATAAATGAATTATTCAAATTGCGCCAGTTGGTAGAAGCCCCAACCCATCGAGCGGGTCACATTTTAGATGGTGTCTGCTCTAGTTTCACTGTGCTCTGTGCAGGCACCCCCATCCCACAGATATGGTCAGACCATTATTTTATCCCCCTGGCACTTAAACTCCATTCTAGAAGTCAACAAGAGAAGACACCGGTCCACTCCCAGCCTAGGCGTAAATGGGCACAATTAGTTGCAGATCCTAGGTTGGCAAACATTGCCCAGGCTCATCTCCCCGTATTAACAGGGAATACTGTAATTGATTCACACCTTTTTCACACTTGATTAACTATTACAAGTAATGAAATTATGCCATTAAATAAATGTGACAAGATTACTAAATCAAAAATGCAAAAACACCTTGGTTTTCGCCCGCTCTGGCACAAACACACCTCCAATGTAAACATTATGAGCGCAAGTGGAGAAAATCTTATGATACAGGGGATAGACTAGCTTTCAAAATTAGTAGGAAACTCTATCATGCTCAGATAAAATCCGCTAAAAAGAGTACTACGCTAATAAAATTCAGGAAGCAAACCAAGGCCAAAAGCCATTTTTCTGGTTGTAAAGTCCTTTACTAACCCGAAAGCCTTACAGAAAGAGATTCCACCCTCCCAAGAATTGTGTGATAAAATCTCAGTCTTCTTTGAAGACAAAATCCAAAAGATTCAAAAGGATTTTAGAACCTCCCTGTCCTGGATGCTGTACAAAAGCATGATTTTGTCACCACTGCCTTTTCCCTACGAACTTTTGAACCAGTATCCACAGAACATACCCGTGAAGTTATCATGGCATGCAAATCAGGTTCTCCGTTGGATGCCTGCCCTCCTAGAATTCTCCATAAAATCATAGATATAGTTAACCCAATTATAAACAACATAGTTAACTCCTCGTTAAGTTCAGGCATAGTGCCTGACGAATGGAAGTTGGCGTTGGTAAAACCTTTACAAAAAAGCAAAACATTGATCCTTCGGTGCTTTCAAATCTCCGACCCATATCCTTACTTCCTTTATTGGGTAAAGTTACTGAAAAGCTGGTTCATAAAGAACTTACTAAATTCATTGAGACCGCTAACATTCTTCACCCCCAACAATCTGGTTTTCGCCCAAAGCATTCCACGGAATCGGCACTTTTGGAATTAACGGATACCTTAAAAATGTTAGCGGATAAAGGACAAAAGGCGGTCCTGATATTGCTCGATCTATCGGCCGCCTTTGATACCATCTCACATTCCATCCTCATGCAAAGGTTGGAATCCTGTGGTATTTCAGGTACTGTGATTCAGTGGATAAAGTCTTTTCTTACTAATCGTAGACAAGTAGTGACCTTGGGATCTTTCCATTCTGTTGAACGGTACATTACAACAGGAGTACCACAGGGCTCATCGTTGAGTCCGTTACTGTTCAACATTTATATGACCCCACTCATTTCTTTGATATCATCTTTTGGGATCAAAGTAACTTCCTACGCAGATGATACCCAAATGATTCTTTCGCTAGACAATAATTCCACAAATGCCGAACTTAATTTTAAACATTGTTTATCCAAGATTATTCAGTGGATGAAGGACAATCACCTTAGATGTAATACGGACAAAACAGAGATTTTGCCAGTAGGAAAAGATGTCCTATTCCAGCCACATGAGTGGTGGCCAGAGGGGACGACACCACCACCAGACATGGTGAAAGTAGCTAAAAATTTAGGAGTCCACTTTGACACTGCTCTATCCTTCCACCCACATGTAACGGCAGTAGCAGGGACCTGCTTTAGTCTTATTAAATCTTTGAAAAAATTCTTTGATTTAATACCACTTTCTGCTAGGAAATCAGTGACAGTGGCTTTAATCCTCTCGCGTTTGGATTATTGCAACAGCCTCCTAGCAGGAACAAAAAAATCAACTTTGAAAAGACTACAAATAGTACAAAATGCGGCAGCGCGTTTAGTGTTAAAGCTGCCTCGTAGGTCCTCGGCATCGGGAGCGTTGAAAGCCCTCCATTGGCTCCCTCTCCACAAAAGAATACTTTTTAAAATCCTTTTAATTACCTTTAGAGCCTCGCTTAGGTTAGGACCCAAGTATCTCTATGAGAGATTTACTCCTTATATTACATCCAGAACTCTCAGGTCCTCGTCAGCTAACTTCCTTAAACCACCTATATTTAGGTGTAAAACCAAAGGGGGAAAGACAATAGCAGCCTTGGGAACAAAAGCATGGAATAAGCTGCCAACTCATCTGAGATTACAAAATAATGAAACCCAATTCAGGAGACTGCTGAAAACATGGATATTCAGCTCCACAGACGAACTATGCCTTGCCCTCATTTAATCTCTTTGGGATCCTCCCTCACCTCTAACTAGCGCCAGGATGCTCCTTTCGGAGTGGCAGTTTGCGCTTTATAAATAACCCATTACATTACATTACATTACATTCTTGGACAGTAATAAATTCATATGTAAAACTAAAACCTCAGGATTACCTATCAGCGCACTTCAGATTATTTTTAAAGAAGAAGTACATGCTGTATCGGTTTGGAGTATATGAAACCAAGGATTTGCAACCAAGTTGGAAAGGGAAATATCTTAACACAACTTGTAGACTATGTGGATATCACAATGAATCATTATGCCACGCGATGTGTGTCTGTCCCACTGTCAGCGAAGCAAGAAGAACATTTTTAAAACCAATTTTAAAAGTCCTTAACATTCGTACTTGTAGACAGACTATTATTCGCTGGGTGGGGAGTCATCGAATATTCTAATTTGTCGAGGGGTAAAGTTTTTAACTTTGATTGACACATTGTTAAGAAAAGCGGATCTTGAACATACGAACTTGGCTATTAATGAGTTGGGAAATCCTGCAGATATATAGTCATAATAGGGTTAATAATGAGTTGGATGGAAAGAAAGAAAGGGAAATGTTTGTACATATTTTGACATAATGATGCATTTTATCGTGAATTTGTTTTAACTTCACATTTTAGTAAATTTAAGTGTTGTTTTTTATGGTTGTAAAAAACCAAATAAAGTATTTTTTCAAATTATGATTTTTATTCTCTTTGGCTCGCCAGGATAAAAACCGGCCTACACATTCTCCTTCTTTATATACCTGATGCTGAAACATCTCAATATTTATTAACTCCTTTTGGAGATAAAAAATCTCGGACCCTCTCCTTTATTTCTTGCCATCTATCTCTCTGAAGGCTATTGGAACTATCAAAGAATGAGGCATGATATGCTCCATCAGCTTCTTTCTGCAGAGAGTGAATTCTTTCGCTGTCCCTTTTAACTCTGAACACTGTCAGGGAGATAAAGACCCTTCTGACAGTACACTTAATTGCCTCACCAGACCGTCGATACCTCTGTCAAAAAGATCATTTACTAGAAAAAGCATTTGTATCTTCATGCTTATCTGCTTCAGACGCTCGGGCTCCAAGAGAAGGGTCCTGCCCATAATCCATCTAGGCACATTCTTCTGCAGGGGAACTAAACAGCTGTATACTACAGTTCAGTGGTCTGAAAAGTCGCCTACATGATGGGATATATCTATTGTGGACAGGGAAAAGACCCTAAAAAGAAATCGATCCTGGTAAAAGAGCGGAAGCATTTAGAATAGCAGGTAAATGATTTTAACCCTGCATTCTTTGATCTCCATATATCATGTAAACGCAAACAGAAATACAGATATTTAGAGATATTCTTTGTATACCTTTTATGCTGTGTGCTTGATGAGTTGGAGGAGTTCAGAACCGGGTCTGGTAAAAAATTAACCCCTCCCCCACCAGGATGACCTCCCTGGGTAGAGTACATAAGGACCATCTCAGTTTCTGAAGATGGCTGGGATCATCACTGACTGGCAGATAATAGCAATCAACATTAATCCTGCAGGTCCCCAACCATACTGGGAGAATGGCCCACTACCCTACCTGATCTTCAACTACCTGATGATATTTCGCCTGAAGATCTTTCCCCACCAAGGATGCAACACCCCTCTGTGTTGCTGAAGAAAAAAATGCATCTAGATGTCCCGCGTTCTCCTCTCTTCCTAACACCCAGTGTGTGTCCTGTAATAAAATAATGCTGGGCTTGAATTGTTTCAAACACACAATCTCCTTTCCGGGGTGGGGCGAGATATTCTCTACCTTTCCCTTCAGTCTCCCTACTAAACCTACACACACACACACACACACAAAGAAAAGGGAAAGGGGGAGTTCAGTGGGACCAATCTGCCCCTGGGTGCCGCTTCTTTTCCATTTTGGGAAAACCTACTGGT
Organism: Calotriton arnoldi; assembly: GCA_963921515.1. Taxonomy (NCBI): domain Eukaryota; kingdom Metazoa; phylum Chordata; class Amphibia; order Caudata; family Salamandridae; genus Calotriton; species Calotriton arnoldi. The sequence goes on along the minus strand of CAWUFW010004969.1, from coordinate 1,264,756 downwards.
TTTTAATACTGCCCTCACACACTAGATAGTGTCATGCTTCATCATAGGGCCGCATCTACATCAAGATGCAGACCAACGTCATTTGATGGAGCGAAAAAATATTTTTTCTAAAAAATAATTGAGGGGATTAATTCACACCCTCTATCCCCATTGGGATTGGGATCCCCTCAACACAAAAACGATGATTAAAACTACCTAGGAGAATGTTCAAAAAATCTTTATTCTTAACTTCTCCTGGCAGGGTTAAAAACAGTATCTTAGGGATGTATTGGCTGTTTAATATTCGTACCCCCTTCCATATAGTGTTGTTACACTATCAACATGTTTCGGCCCTCCTTGTGCCAATAACAGGTCTACCGGCCTTCTTCAGGATTAGGACCCCTTGCACTTCCTTGGGCTCCTTATTACCCTCCCTATGTCCAGTACCTTAATTTTCAGGTATTGGTATGGGGATAATTTTCTTATTTTTCTCCTTCGATTTTCCCTCTTATCTTGGGAACATCCCGAGTTTCTTTGCATCAGTCTGAAACCGGGGTAGTGGTGGAAACGTCTCCCTTAGTCCCACTTTCGTCAGGGTAGATGCATTACATGTCTGCCATCTGCTACCCTCCGTAGATGGTTGAATTGTTTCAGCCACATAAACGTGGCTGTCCTCTTAAACCTGATGTTGAGACCATTAGCGTTAAAGCTAACCAATGTTAAATTAACCATTAACTAAGCAAACCTCTCAGCCTTTCTATAGGACCTTTAACACATGCCCTGCTACCCCAGGCAACCAACTCCAAGCTGTAATCTCTAGATGAGGCCCACGGGGGCAAAAAGAGAAACCATTCCCATACTGCATGATCTACATACTCATATCCCCTCTGCTCTAATACCTCAGAATCATCTTTCCATGTTTCTTCTGCTCACCCAACCCTCAGCCCCCTCCCCACCCACTCATCTCCATCCCACCAAGTCCACCCAATTGCGAGGCAGACCCTCCCCATTCCTCCCTAACAACATAAATGCATCTTTATCCAATCATGGATGGGGCCTCTCTCCTACCCTTCCCTCACCTGCCCCAACCTACAAGAAACAAAAAAAGAGATTCAGAAACCATAATTGACAAACAGAAACACCACATCCTATCTGTCCAGCACGTTCAAAGATCACTTTGCAAACCATCTACCAAACCGAAGCCTTGACCCAATCAAGTGCCTCATGGCCAAACACATAAATACATGAATGCATAAACGCAAAACCCCAGTTGTCAACCTGCAACCCATCCTCCCAACTCTTTTCTATATTCCCTGAGAGAACCCCAGAAACGGATAAATACCCCAAACACCCCCCGGGGCACTAAATACAGGACCCTACGCACATCGCCCCATTTCATGGCCCCCCTTCCCAAACAGAGAGGTTTTGCGAGTATAGAGGAAATTTCGAGCCCCGGTTAGATCAGTAAAGTATTGACACTTCCCTCTCCAGTTAATCCTTAAATTTGCTCCACTAATTGATGCTGAAATAGCTAAGTCTTTAAATTCTGGGAGCAAGGCCCTGAACTCTTTCTGCCTCCTGGCCATCTCCCACACCAAGTCTGGAAAAATTGAGAAAGTAAAACCTCTATCGGAAGAAATACTTTTTTTGATTTGGCAGGCCTCGAGATTGACTCGTTATTCTGATAGTCATGAAAATAGGCATACATAGGGGTGCCTACCGAAACTCAATGGGCCCTCACTATTGAAAGATCTTGAGTCAGCAGCTCTGCGATTTCCCTCCTTAATGACTTCCTTAGTAATTGAGCCAGCCACATATCCATATCTGATTGCTACGACTCTGCGCCCTCGGGAACTCCTACTATCCGTATATTAGACCAACGAGACCAGTTCTCTAGGTCCTCACACTTTCTTGACAGGGACCTGATTTGTTGGTCCATTCTCCTAATATTAGATTTTGAATGTTCCTAGAGAAGCATCAGGCGATTTTCCATCTTTTGCTGAATAGTCATAAAGATCACAATTTTTTCATCTAAGGCGATCACTTTCTCTATTAATTTCTCCAGGTGGGAAGCTTGTTCAGTTTGGGTTTTCTTAGGTCCAGTGTGGCAACATGGTGGACAGAGCTAGGTTTCAGGGAGGCCAGCTCAGGGCTCCTGGCGCTACCTGCCGCCTCCTTGCACCTACCTGCATTTTGGCTCTGGGACTCTGGCACTCTACTCCCCCGGCGCTGCAGACTCTTGTGTAAAGAGGGTGGTCATCATCTTCAGTGGCGATGCAGGGGGGAGCCACGGTGAGAGTGCAGCACCCAGGAGAGAATGGAGGGACGTCAGGGACGGCAATGAAAGCTGGATAAAAAGCCGAATTGAAGAAGAGAGCTTGGGCGGTGCAGAGCTGTATTATGCTGAAACTGAGCTTTTGGTAACACCTTCCGTAGCGGCCCCTTGCTATTTTCACGAGCAACGCAGTTCTTTGGCAGCGGTTCATTTCACGAACTCCCTGCAGGCATCCCTGGCGGCTGGACTGTGGGATGAAGGCGAGCTAAGGGGAGAGACTTGGGGGATAACACCTGGTCGCCAGATTGGGGGGTGAATTTTTTGAGGCTTTTGGAAACAGCTGCAAGTAATTTGCCACATTGCTAGACAAAATGGAGTTCTTTAGGTTTTTCTTTAAGAGACCTTAGTTACAATTGCCTGCCAGCTCCACTCCTTTCTCTCTCCTCTATTCATTGCTTTTGGCAGCCTCCTGTGGTCTCCCATGGCAACCTCCCCATTTCTTTGTCTCTGTTCAGCAGTTTTGCCCCTGGCAGCGAGGCACCTCGGTCATAAGAAAAGCTCCAATTTGGTGAGTGCCTTTGGTTTTTCCTCTCACTGCACCCCATTGTTACTTTAATTTTCCTCACCGGGCCTGGAGGTAGGGTCCTGATAGATCAGGGTGTAGTATATTCTCTCTGATGGGGTGACTTTTGTTTCCACTAACTTTAAGAGATGAGCAGAGGCTTGGTGGCATGTAAGATGATGGTGGCTAAATCCAGGTGAGAGTCAGCAGGCCATCCAGAACTTAAGGAACATAAGGGGGCTGCAAGAGCTGGACTTATAACTGAAATAGGCTCTATCAGAAGAGGTAAAAGGTGGAGAGGTCAGACAGAGCTACCAGGGTATCGGAGCTTTAACTCTTCAGGGATCCTATCGGAGAAAGGGGATTCAAACCCCCCTCCCCCCATCAGGCCCTCCCTGTCTCAGAGAAAATTGCTAAAACCACTCAAATCATTGAAACCATCAGAATAGGTCAAGACTGTCGAGCTAGGAGGAAATGGGGGACAGTCTGGAGATCTCAGGGCCTGATGTAGCCCTGGAAGAAGAAATTATGTACTCTATAAGTAAGGAGAGTGTGGGAAGGAGGGGGAGCCCACAAGAATCTAGACCTGATAGGCCTGACCACTCTAATTTGATTGTTGACAAGCTGTACCCTCTATCTCTCAGGCCAAGAAGGATGTTTCAGTGGGTCTAATAATATCTCCCACACAACATAAAACTAGGACAGAACCGAGCCAGGAGAGCCAACTGGACTGCGCACATTATAATTTAAAGATCTGCAAGGGGGCTGGCAGCAATCAGATACAAACTTTGACATCCAATAGATACTCGGCACTAACAGAGGCCACAGAAGCCCACAGAGGATCAGGCCAGGAAGGTTCAGCTTCTCAAGTGGGCAAGAGAGTAGAGGCAAGTGAGAGGGTTCAGTTGGCTTCAGGTTGGAGGAGACTGGGCTCAGAGAATCAAGATGATTCAGACAGTTTAATCGCCTCGCTCTCCTCAGGCCACTCCTCCAGACAAATGCTTAAGTGTACCCTGATGTCGAGCAGGAAAATATTCTGCTCTATTGCGCTTACACCATGCCTGATTGGATAGCCCACAGAATTTAATCAAAGTCATAAGTCAAATTCACTTTATTCGATCAGTTTTCGTGCCAATCATAAAAAGCTCAAATATACAAAATTGAGTACACATTTAAACAATATTCGATTAAAAAGAAAAGCTTTTAAAAGAGAATAAAACCAGCATAAAATGACACAATGAATCATTCTAAACAAGTGTGCAATTTCCTAGTCTTTAACGAGAGACATAAAAGGGACGCAATACAATAGCAGACCAGATGGTCAGGCAATATTCTTAAAAAGAGCAGGCCCGGGCAACATTGTTTAAAATTGTACTTGTGCATAATTGGGAGTTAGAATTTTTTACGATGATCAGCGTAAAATTTACAAAAGAAGAAAATATGCAAATCAGATTGGGGCGACACGCCACCACAAGGACAGCAGGATAGAGCTTGATGGGAAAAGATGTCTGATGGGAAACCCAATATAAAAGGGATGAGATTTAATCAAAACCTTGTTAAAATAAATCTGTGACATGGGTTTTTCACCATCGACAGATAAGTTTGTTGTCCCACTGTCAGCAGGGGACTATCAAGATATGCTTGAACAGTATATTTGCTACTATTATTTTTGAGCCTCAATTCAGCCATAAGGGATAGGAAGCAAGTTTTTATAGTTTTTCTCGATGTGCTCAAGCATTTACTTGGTGTTTCGAATAAGGTTCCCAATCCCAGGGCAATTAATGTCTTTTTATATACACAATCCAAGGAATCCTCTGTACATGTTCTAATGTGAGGCAATCCGTAATGAACTGTTTTGTCAAGTTAACAGATTCCCTTCGCCATAATGAGTGCCACAAAAGGATTCGTGCCATACCTATCTGATCTGATATGTAGGGGACATCCAATTCAAGGTGGCAATTAAAATTTGAGCCACTATAGGGGAGACCCACCATTTTTTTCCAAAAGATATCTTTTATCGTTTGTATGGCCACCAAATTCACATGGCCCCATACTTCGGCTCCATAAGACGCTACTGAAGAGGATTTTGCCTGGTGTACTTTTTTTTTACAATATCTATCTGTTTCTAGCCTAGTTTCTTTGTGAAAGAAAGTATAGCAATGTTACTTTTTTCCAGCATCAACCCTCTATTATTCACCATTGGGGACCACATGCCCATCCTATCAAATGTCACACCTAGATAGGAGAATGTGTCCGTCTGTGCAATTATTTGCCCTTCAACATGGAAAGTAAAGGCTTTCTTGGATTTATGACCTGTCACTAGGACGAAGGACCTAGCCTCATTTGTTTTAAGATCCAGCTTTTCCATAAAATAAACATATGATTCTATCAGCTTCTGGAGTGCCCTACCCATGCTTGGAATTAAAACCGCATCGTCAGCATAGAGTAATTGGGATGCTGACTTTATTCATAGATGGGACATCCAGAGTCAAGGATCCAGAATTTAATCATTGGCATGTCATCCCTTCCTCACCAAATAATGAAATGGTCAATATCAAAAAGAGCAAATCGGGCAGCTAAAGGGCATTCTGAAAAAAACCACATAGGGAAGTCAAATGTTGCTGTAAAATGAGACCATTGTTTAATCTGCTTGAGGGGAAAGACAGTTTGCTACATTAAGAAAATAAATTGGATAATTGATGCCCACACTACATATCATTGCTTATGTTTGACAACCCATTTTCAAGGCCTGACACCCTTCAGTGCTTATTTAAATACAAAATCTATATTCAAATTTTTAGAGAAACTTGAAAAGTAATTTGAGCAAACGTCAAGTTAAGGAATGAGGCAATATCATAATTTTCATTGCTTCTCATCTTCCACACCAGGACTGATAAAGGGGGGATCACCTAGCTGTAAATTATTTAGCACGTACAATAAACAATTTTATATAGTATCAGAGCCCATTTTGGGGGCAGGGGGTGACCATGCACACAGGAGCAATTAGGTCCCAAACTGTGGTGGTTATGGTCGGGTGACACTGCTGTGCTGCTGTCCTGGAATCCATCCTACTACTGTTCGGCAAACTCGGCCAAGTACAACCACTTCCATACTTGACTCTCAGACTAGCGTGGGTGAGCATTCACAGGCTTCTCAGAGAAGCAGTGTCGGTGGCAAGAGCCTAGAGTTCAACAGTCAACTAACAAACACAATAAAGTACTATCTAGCCCAGTGCTAGAATTTAAAGTAAAATAAACTACTGTAATCACACAGCGTTACTAAATACTACACATTTCAAAGGTGGTTCACTTACAGGAATGTATAGCCCCTTAGGGATCTAATGAAATGCAGATATCCTGCTCATGCTCACTTCCTCTCCCTTTCTCTATCTCTTGTGTGACTCAGGAAAAGATATTGGTAGAAGCATAGGATAGGCACAGGTGCCGATCACTAGTGATTACCACAAAGATTTGCCTGCAGGTGAGTTCATTTGTCTTTTTGGCCAACAAGTCCATGCTGGCAAAGGTTAGCATTAGCAGCAACAGTTTTCTTCTGCTCACATTCAAGAACAGTGTCTCATTTTGCCCAGACTACCATGTTACCTGCTCAATGACCCTGGTGAGTGTCAAGCAGGGACACTGGGCTTCTTTTCCTATATAGTTTCTCCTTCTGCAGGTCCAGGCAATCTCCTTCAGGCTCTGAGCAAGCAGGCAGGCTTTGAAGTGCTTAAAATGACCTCAGCTCCTCTAATGAGTTGCAGACTTCAGGTGGTATCCCCTCACCTCTGGGAGACTGGATGCCCTACAAACACCAGCCCTGGTTACAGAGCAGTCTTTTGAGTACTCTGTGAAGCACTCCCTTTCTTGGTCATGATGGACTTGCATCTGGAACAAAGTGGGGCGGTTCGGAACCTACTTTTCTAAATATTTTCCAGACATGGAACATGGATTCTATATCACAGGCTTTAGAGACAGTTTGAATAGACTCTCCTTTAAATGTCATTTCCAGGCTGTGCTCTAGATATAGCCTGTGTGCAAAGTGATGGTTCTCATAGCTAAGAAAGGGGTGGCTGCAAGCATGAATATCCAAAACACAGGGACAATGAAGTGCAAACTCTCTCTCTGCACCTTCCTGCCATCACTTTCCTGAAGCAGTTATCAGATACAGACAAAATGGAAGGCCCGGCTTATAAACTTCTTTAGCATTAAGAACAGAAACAGCAATTCTACCCCTTTACCTCTACCATCAATTAAATGGCAGTGTACAGCAAGAACTAATCAGCAACCTTTTTCTAACAAGGCTTCCATGGAATTTCTAAAGGTTTGATGGAGCAAGGACTCACAATGAGACTTGCTCGAAAGCAATCCTCTCACAGTATTAATTAATTTGTATTAAAACCATGTAATGTCTTATTAATAACGTGCAAACACAAACATATTTATCTAGAAGATGCTTGCCTATGTGTTTCCACTAATAAGTAATCCTTGTCTAATCCAAAATGGCTGCTAAAACGCGGGAACTCTACTGCGCATGTGTCAACCATGACACATGGTATGACGTCTTTCTTTGCTTAGAGGGAATCTTTTGCTTCTGCGCAGTGTATGCTAAAATGGCCGCTTTAATGTTCTCACATGCTAAAGCTTTCGCATTGCTGCAATTAATAAAGTGGTATTTAACGCTACTAATGCGGGATAGTCATTTATAATTAAATGGGATTAGAGTAGAAGTAGGAGGTATACAGTGAAAACATTTATTTTTGATTTTAATATGTTTCTTTGATTTTCTATTAGTTCATAAAGTGGGCCTGGGTTGACTAAACGGCAGCTCAAGAAACCATATGACTTGCGCATGCGCCCTGAAAACTAACAAAGGAAAGCGATGAAGTCAACTTGGAAGATGTCCAAGGACATGACCCGCTGATCACCTTCACAGTTCATCCAAAATGTCCTACAAATTGATACATTTCGTATACACTTTGTATTGAAATTGTTGTGAGACGGGTGGGAAATAAAGCAAATGTATTAATTGAGAGGGGCGGTATTTTAAAACAATGGGCTTAAGAAAATTTAACTAAATTGACATGGTGTGAGGATCAACCCCCTGTCCCTGTCCAATCAGAATTAGTGGGCCCATAATTTTGAAACATTAATGGGAGGTACCTGGGCATAGAAGGGTATAATAGATATAGAATTAGCTAATTCGTTAGCGCATTAGGAGAACAGACGGACAGATGCGGTAGCAGAGAACCGATGCTATTGCAGAACAGAGCAGACTGACCGCTGTCCGAAGAGGTCCTGAGGTGGGGGCGGCGGACTCTAATAGAGGAAGACGCGGAAGAACCGAGGAGGAACGAAGTGTCAGAGAGGGGAACGACGCAGGCGTCGTTTGGTAGAGAGGTCACCTATCCTGTCTTGAACCTGGTCCGGAGGTCTTGGTCTTCATCCTTCTTGGGACCCATTTTTCCAACTCCTTGGCCAAGGGGTTTGGTTTTCACACCTCTAGGTAACTATAAATGCGTAATTTTAGTTGTACTGCTGTCTCTATCTTCTCCTTTCTGAGGGGCCGTCATTTATGATAAATAGGTGATTATATAGTGTGCTTCCTCTTTGATATGCGATTAAGTGCCATGTGGCTTGTATTTTAACTCTGCTAAATAATTTTAGATAAACATTTTAAAACTTCCGGAGTCAGTGGTTATTTCAGGTGTTTGATAAAATTATGTTTTGTATATTCTCATTTTAACCCCAGTTATCAAAGGTCCATTGGTAAGTCATTACTCTTCAATCAGAAAAGGTAATTGGTAGCAGGGATTTGATAAAGAGTACAACTGATTCCCACCAGCGGTTATTACTAGTTAGTGTGAATGAATGGGCCCAGGTGAGTATTCTGTGTATGAATGCTTGTTACTAGTGACCCGCTGGATCACCATCCTCCTCCATCCATGTCTGGATCATCACCCTCCAGCCACAGGAACACTGACAATAGACTTCCACTGTCTAAGGAAGCTATCCTTGCTCTCCACCTTGTGCCATGCTAACCCAAGGACAGAACAATTATACAATATTAAAATTATACGATATACAATGTTTCAAATTTTTACAATTAACAGCATAACTTTTATTTTGTCTTTGCTCTATACCTTGATATACATGTATGTGTCAATACATTTGAAAAAAGTGATTGATGAAAAATCTTGGATCAGTTATACCAGCAGAGAAATCTGCATCTTATTTATTGAATTCAATTCTTTTAACATTTTTGCTGAGGTTTTTTTTCTAGATGGCGGTTCAATTGCTAAAATAACTGCTAAAATAAATATTAATAGGGCTCAGAAGCAACACTCTTTGTACATATATAGGAAGAAGTGGTACAATTATTTTGTGAAAATGGCAATTACAAACATGCGAGATTCAGGGTAACTGTATACAATATTAAGCATTAATGTGAAGTAGAGAAATCTAAATTACACCAGTATAATTTGAGTAATTTTGTGTTCTGCTAGTTGTGCAAAATTTCTGAAATTATTCCATTATGCCAAGTTATGTAATTATGCCACAGTTTGCAGCAAAATTGTAGTATGGAAACAACATGAATAAACAGAATGAGAGCGGCTGTTGTTCGCAACTATTGTGTTTTCGTGCTACTTTTTTATTGCGAAATGCGTCCTCATGTAAAAAATATTCTGAGGACACATTTCACACTAGCTAAAATATAGCGCTGAAAGACAGATTTGCATTTGACGTCATTTTGCCCAATTTTCCTTAAATACAATGCGGGTTATTACAAGGGACTGCCATACTCACGGTCGGACCACCACCACCCCGGCGGTCTGACCGCCGTATTATTATGGTGGCGGTGGGACCACCACAAGACAGCCACCTCCACTGGAATCCAGGATCCCCCGGCGGTGCGGAAAGGGGCCTGAATATGCTAGTGGTGCCGATGCCCCTGAGCATATTATGACCTGCATTTCCACAGCTCATTTCATGGTGGGGACCTTGCCATGAAAAGCGTGGTGGAAATGCAGATAAGCGGGTCCTAACAGGGCCCCTGGACAAATTTACCCAATTGCACTTTCGTGCATGCACTGTGTGGCATGCACGACATGGTGCATGCCACACAGTGCACGTATGTGCAGCAGGCTCTCTCATGGTGGCGGTATGTTGTATAGGCTCTCCTATGAGCCTAACATACCCGCCGCCATGACACCGCCACAGCACCACCCGCCCACCCTGGATTAAACTTGTATTCCAGTGGGCGGGTGCACCACGGTCTTGGCTGTCTTCCTGGGACCGCTGCGATGGCGGTCCCAGATGAAGACTGCCAAACTCATAATAAGGCCCTATGTAATTACACCAAAGAAAATTATGCAAATCTTGCACATCCCTACCACTGACATGCCAAAAAAGCTCCTCAACAATAAGTGGCCACTCAAAAGCCATATTACATGTAGGGCCACCGCTGACCCCATATCCAGGATCATTTATACATACAGAAATCACTACCAATTGTCTCGAGTTTGAAAGATACACTCTAAGAAACCGAGTCTCATCTACTCTGGTGAGAGAAGGCAAAAACGAAGCAATATTTTTACCAAGTATCTTGCAGTATGAATTAATAGCAAGTTAAATGAGCTCACCAAATTTCAGTGTAATATAAGGGTTGTCTCTACGGAAGCACCCTTAGGAGATCCTTCGCTATAAAGAAACAGCATAATTGAAGCAAAATTGATAAGAGTAGAGGACGCTTTTTTCAGAAAGCAAATATTTTTTTCAAATAGATTTTTCCATACTGATAGAACATTTTATACTATTAGCAATATTAGCCAAACATGCAGTCAGAGCCTCCATGAGTTGTTCTCATTCAGTTATGCAATTGTTCTTACAATTTAGTAAAAATAACATCAACCTTAGCATCCTTTTTAACTTCACCTGGGAAATGTATCTGCACCGGCATTTTTGTTAACTCATTTCTTGATTTTAGATATGATGTGAAGGAGTTTACAAACTTTGTTAAATACATCATGATTCCTTGCTCAAAGTCCAGTCAAGGTACACTACTCATTTTCATTTATTAAGGATTGAATTTAATTGTCCGACAATAGTGTGTTATAAATGATCCATACTTATTTAACTCAAGATACCAATCAATTAACTCTTGCAGCTAAAGCCTTCATCCTTGAAAAAAATACCATATGGGAAATATGTTGAAGACAATTCTAGAAAATGTATCCTGCCCTTGCAAGAACTTATTTTTATAACACTATGATTCAGTCAGCAAAGAAAAGATTGATTGTAGTTTGGTTCTTTAATGCAATGTATTGCAACATTCTTAAAGCACTTACTATGTCTATGGGGGCACTGACGCACTTGCATGCTACACCGTGTAAGGTTTGTGGTTGATAGGGTGTGCCTTTGTTTTAATCCTATTTTGGAAGTGTTTCTATGTTGTGCTTGATTACTACAGAGCTGTGGTTATCATGTCATGGGACAGAGCACTTCAGTGTGATGGATGAAGAAATTTGAGGATGAGATGCAAACTTTGTGATTTAGAGTAAGCTGACAGCTTTGAACAGCGCTGCAGATTCCCTTTTATTATTTCTTAGGATCGCAGTCCACTCAGCAAGTTACAGCACTGGGTTATCCATTCTGAGATATTGTGTTTGAGGTTTACTGTTGTGAGCAGGCATATCTTGGAGCGAGAAATGGTGGAGAGATCTGCTGGGATGGAGTTTGTTAATATCATTCCATATCTGATTGTTACCGTGAGATGATAAAAAGTGACTGCAGTATGAAGCTTGTTGGGACCTCCAGTGGTGGACTAAATTAAAGTCCTCCATTGGCAAGCGGCATGTGGCAGATTTCTTCAGTAATTCAATGTCTGTTCAGGTGGTGATGTGTGGTTTAATTGCTGTGGACTGGTGCAGTTCCAGGTGATGGACATGCCCCATCGTAGTTTTATCTTACTTGAGTGTAAGAGTGTCAAGCAGTAAACAGGAATGTCTATGCAGCTTGTATGAACTACAATTGACTACCCAATCGCTAAGTGTTATGGTGTTAGCATTAGTAAGGGCTAGGAGCATTATATACTATATTGTATTTTAATTGCATTTATACTGTGCCTGCTATCCCAGACAAGACATTAAAGTGCCTAATGGATTATAGCCGACCAGGCTTCACATTACACTCATAATCTAACTATCCTGCACCAGGCAATAGAAAAACATCACAAACAATGCAGAAACTTGGAACAACAAATACAAGTATGTGTTCCAGGTAATGACACTTGCCTTGCAAAAGTGTGATTTCTCATCACACTGTGATTCTCTGAAACATTATTAATACTTCAATACATGGGATCCTGTAATCCTCATATAAAAGCCCATCTCTAGTTTCCTTAATACAGGCAATTTGTGAAGCATCTCGTCCCCTGTAATAAAGACATGATGTAGCCGCTCAAATGTAATAAGATATTACAGCTGAGTTCTGATGTCACACTGCCTGCAGCCAGAGCCAGCGGCAAGGGTGAAAGGCAGGTCAAGGAGCATAATTGCAGCCACAGTTTAAACAAGAAGAAACTGGGACTGGCTTTTCTTTCTTCTATTATGATTTTGCAAAATGAAAAGCGTTCAGCTAAAAGATGATGTTTATGGCAGCGTATATTTTTTTCCACACTATAACATTACAGGAAAGATAGAATCTCTTCGTGTTTCAACATATCATTTTAACCTGATTTACAGGAAACTGATCCTAATATCTTTTGACAAAAACTGTTAACTGCCTTTTGGTGTGTAGAAGACTTTCCCTCATGCGCGATCGTGAAAGAACATGATTGTTATTAGGTAAAGTAAGCATCGAATTGTTTTAAACTCCTCAATAAGAAAGTTGTTCCATTATCTACTTTTCACAATGGAAACATCCTAGCTAGAACGGTTAAGTGAACTGCCCTGCCCATACTGGCTGCTTTCACCTTTTAGCAATTCTTAAAACCTCCTTTGTGAAAAGTACTCTAGAAACAGCAAGGATAGAAAACATTTGTTTGACTTTTGGATCATATGATGAATGGCATGTACCAGATCTTTGGGCCTGAGTCACAAACACTATTTTTTTAAATGTAATGTAGCACTACAGTTGTATTACTTAGGTAATACAAAATGAGATTCACAAACTTATGACCCAAGATACTCGCCTCCTTTGTTTCTTAGCAGAGATCTGCACACACATAGGTATACAAATTAGCACTACGTGTGAGTGGGACCAAGGGGAGTGGTAAAAAAATGGGGAATAATAACTGCTAAATAGGAGCATGCTAATACAAAAACACATCTACAAAAGAGTATGACAGTTATAATTCACAAAGTACACTTCCAAAGACACTACAGATCTAAAGGTGTCAAAACAGGCTCAAATGTACTTTAGCCCATCCATGTAATGAGTCAAGCACCACGCAACCACTGGTACTGCAGCACACTTCGATAGAAAACAATGGAGTCAAGGAATTAAAATAGCTCCGCATGGTAAATAATATTAAATAAAGTAAGTTAGTTCAACATTTAAATATCTGTGGAGGAGAGCACCATCTCTAAATCAAGAGAGGCTGCGGTTGGAACTGTATCCGAGCTGAGATCAGCACAGTGAGCCGAAAATGAAGATTGTATTGCCCTGACTTTCTGGTTCCTACTAAGGATATTATGAATGCTTTTAATAAAATTATGGCGCACTGAACCTACTAAGGGGAATTATTTATGCTTTCTCTGCAGGACCACAGGTCCCAGCGTGCATTACAGACGTAAGCGCACCCAGCGCGGCCCACTGGGGGCCATCAGCGAATCAAAGCACGCTCAATAATTGATTTAAAGAGAACCGTCATTGCGCCAGATGAGAAAGTAGCTAATGCCTTTGAGGAAGAGGCGTCATGCCTCGAAACGCGTCAGGCTATTGAACTTTACTTACCGGAAGGTCGAGGTGATCTGATTGGGAACACTGAATGGTGGGCAAGCTGTCGAGTGCCTCCTCACAGCTCACGGGCATCTGATGGAAAAGATATGCACGGCGGCCCCACCGTGGAGGAGTGCACCATCTCTAAATCAAGAGAGGCTGCGATTGGAACTATATCCGAGCCGAAATCAGCACAGTGAGCCGAAAATTAAGATTGTATTGCCCTGACTTTCTGGTTCCTACTAAGGATATTATGAATGCTTTTAATAAAATTATGGCGCACTGAACCTACTAAGGGGAATTATTTATGCTTTCTCTGTAGGACCACAGGTCCCAGTGTGCATTACAGATGTCATCATTCATACTTTATTTCGGCCGCTAGGGCCATCAAAGTGCATCAATAAAACAAACAGTATATACATCTGTATTAAAAAACAATAAATACTCACAAAGGATTTCATATACAATGATCAACCCACAAAAGAAAGTGGAGACAAAAACACATAGCACAAGCTTCATAGATACAGCAGGGATGAAAGTTGTATATATTAAAACATAAACAATTAAAATACAACCAGCCAGATAAAAAGACATTAAAAAGAATCACATCGAGTGCATAAAAATATCCAGACAGTAAAATCTTATACTAAAATCTTATGATAAAATAAAACTGTGGGACATCAGTGCAAGGCCTAAAACCCAAACAAAGACCTACTCACCCAGTCACCAGTTCCCCTAAACCCCCAGAAATCACTTTATGTAAGCCCGACGGGTGTGCCACATACAGTTTAAAAAGCGTGATACGGCAAAGACAATTGGGGGATGAGTGTCATATTTTAGAACTCTATAAGCCTCTATGGCGCGCACAAACCCTAAATTTTTACATAGTTGGATTAACCAACGCTTGCGCGGCAGCCGATAGGCGGGGCAGAGGAGCAGAACATGTATTTCAGACTCCACCTTATATTTGCACGCAGGGCATTCACCAGTTTGGTCTCTCAGCCATTTGCTGGAATATGCTGCAAGTGGGAGGGTCCCCAACCTCAATTGCATATACAATTTCCTTGCAATTGGGGGTTCAACAAAATCTAAAAAGGTTTCTCTGCTATATACATCCTTTATCGCTAAAAATTCTACAGTTAAACGACCACTTGAGGTACTTTCTCGGATGGCCCTTAGCTTGACTACTCTGTAAGAATTGACTAGGTCCAACCTTGAGAGCTTGGCACACGATGTCTCAGGCGTGCTCCAGAGGTCCGGCTTGCCCATCTTGAGGGCAAGGTCCCTTATATGGCAGAGCCATGTAATTTTCTTTATATTACACATAGATAAAAACTCGGAGAGTTCATCCCTAAAAACAGACAGCTCTGGAGTCACCCACATCCTCCGCCAAAAAGCTAGGGGTCTTATAGCAATTTCTTCATCCAGCGGCCTCAATCCGAGGTCCATACGAAGGAAATTAAAGGGGTGCTGGGGGTAAACCTAGTACTTGTCGCATAAAATTATTCTCTACCTTTGTCAGGTTTCCAGTTGGACAATGTCCCCACAGCTCTACCCCGTAGAGTGTAGCACCCCTTGCCTGGGCTTTATAGATTTCCACAACAGGGGCAGCTGGTTTAAAAACAGAAGATCTATACAATTTCATTATACCACCAACTGTCTGTGTTAATTTAAGCCTCGCTTTATCTATTTGAGGGCCCCATTCAAATTTCTCAGCCAAGGTAACTCCCAGGTAGTCAAATATCCTAACTCTTTCCAAGGCGATACCATGCAGAGAAGGGTTTGGCCGGGTTTTAAGAGGAGGGTTGAAGACCATATATTTAGTTTTATCTAGATTGATCTCCAGCCCTCTTAACTTACAAAAGTTTGCAAAACCATCTAAAATGCGCTGAATGCCCATAGGCGATTTCGAAAGCAACAAAGTGTCATCTGCGAACATCAGCGCAGGAACCTTCCCTGAGGCTAACTTTGGAGCATCATTGTCCACAATTAATTTAAGATGGTTAATAAGATCATTAATAAATAAACAAAATAAAGTAGGAGCTAAAACACATCCCTGCCGTACCCCCTTTTCGACTGGGAAGCGAGAAGTAAGTTCCCCGTGCCTCCCACAGCGCACTTGTGCAAAATTATCAAAGTGTAGGCTCTTAATAGCTTTTAGAAGATATGGAGGAATCCCTAGTTCACTCAAAACCCTCCATAATTTTTCTCTGGGTACAAGATCGAAGGCCGACTTCAGATCAACAAATATCAGATAGAGGCTGCCACCCTCTATAGTCACTGTTTTCCAGTAAAGTAGTTGGAGTCTGAATATCTGGTCAACAGTTGACATTTTTGATCTGAAGCCGGCCTGATAGGGACTTAGTATTTGCTCTTCTTCCAGCCAACTCTGGAGACAGTCTAAGAGCACCCGACCATAAAGTTTTTGAGGGATATCAATTAGACTAATCGGTCTATAGTTGGAGGGTGTAAGGGGGCAACCTTTTTTAAATATAGGAACAATCTCAGCCCCACGGATGACGGATTACAGATGTAAGCGCACTCAGCGCGGCACACTGGGGGCCATCAGCGAATCAAAGCACGCTCAATAATTGATTTAAAGAGAACCATCATTGCGCCAAATGAGAAAGAAGCTAATGCCTTTGAGGAAGAGGCGTCATGCCTCGAAACGCGTCAGGCTATTGAACTTTACTTACCGGAAGGTCGAGGTAATCAGATTGGGAACACTGAATGGTGGGCAAGCTGTCGAGTGCCTCCTCACAGCTCACGGGCATTTGATGGAAAGTATATATATATATATACCAAGAGCTGTTGAGCTCGAAACGCGTCTTTGTTTTGTGCCCGTAATAAATCTGGAATTGGCAACCTTGGATCGGCGTGGCTCGTTGCTTGCTTGATAGTGCAAGTGTGGTGGTGGATATATATATATATATATATATATATATATATATATATATATATATATATATATATATGACCACCAATTGCTGACCTAAATAAAAAGTCAGCGGGACACATGCTCCGGGTACAAAGCGTAGGATTTATTTAGCTCAATGAAGCACTTCCCTGCAGTCCATGAAACGCTAAGGCAGACGCGTTTCTGGCCGGAATGGCCGTCATCAGTGCCGGTCCCACAGGCTGATAGATTCTCGTGGGCTTCAGAGACCACTCCTTTTCAAGTAGTCTCTCGACTCCTCCTCCCACAGGCAGGTGTGTGGATTGTGCTGAAGACACCAAGCCCACTGCATGATGGTAATTGCAGTCCTCACGTGGTTCCACATACAGTGATGTGGAGCTCTGAGCAACGATACTGCCCCCAAATTCTTGGCGCTGGACTGCACTCCACCGCAGGAGTCCTGGAAATGATGGTCCGGCTAACACCTCTGTTTGTACCCTTATCAGGCAGCACAATGCCGCCTCCTCTCTCCCCTCGCACAAATAGTCTCCAAAATGGAAATAACTCCGCTTGGGGGCGCCGCGATGTACTCCTCGTACTCCACCCAAAAGTTGCTGATTTCGCGGTGCTCCAGACCGAGAGGGCGTGTCCCCAGCCGGTATCAGCGGAAACCGGTTACACAAGACCACCAATTGCTGACCTAAATAAAAAGTCAGCGGGACACATGCTCCGGGTACAAAGCGTAGGATTTATTTAGCTCAATGAAGCACTTCCCTGCAGTCCATGAAACGCTAAGGCAGACGCGTTTCTGGCCGGAATGGCCGTCATCAGTGCCGGTCCCACAGGCTGATAGATTCTCGTGGGCTTCAGAGACCACTCCTTTTCAAGTAGTCTCTCGACTCCTCCTCCCACAGGCAGGTGTGTGGATTGTGCTGAAGACACCAAGCCCACTGCATGATGGTAATTGCAGTCCAGTATATATAAACACTGGTGGAGGTTGCAACTAAGTAGTTATAATTAGTTGTGCTTTTCCATGGAAAGAGCGTTTTTTGGTTTGCAAATAACTTCAGCACCATTTCGAATCTTAACAAAACTTTCCAAAACCAAAGTCCATCCACCTCTGCTCCTTCCTGAAAATTTACAGGGTGATCCGTCAAGCAGGGGCCAAGAAAAAGCTGGGTCCCAAAACATAAAATCCCCATGCATTTTCCATAGACTTCTTTAGAAAAGGATACAGCAAAAAATCCTGAACGAAAAAACCCCAAATTCAGCAGAAAGCTAGACTTGGTCTCCAGATTGTGCATAAATCCGTTCAGTAGTTTTGAGAAATTAAGAGTAAAAAATAATTGTATATTTTGGCAGTTGGGCTCGCAAGAGTCCCGTGATAGCTTGAAATCAAAAATGGAGACCTGTGATTGGTCGAAAGGCCCATTTTTCCCATGAGCCTTCATGCTCTTGCAGCAGCAAGAGGTTCTGCGAGTCCCGTGAGCACTCTGAATGGCTGGCTGTTGGAATGTTAGAAATGAAATGCCCGCCATTATTGTATACTGTGAAAAATTGGAGGTGTTGTGGAAATGAATTAAAAAAGTTATAAAAGGGAGCAGCAGAAAGGTATGCTGTCCATCTACATTTAGAAAGGAGGTGTCTAAGGCATATTGTAAAGAGGAGCAGATGAGTTCTCCATACTCTCCATTAGTATTAATTCATATTGTGGTGCTTGGTTTTGAGAGAAAGTGTATAAGAGTATTGTGATGGGTAGATAGTTAATTTTTATGGAGTTTGTTTGATCTCACGAACCTCATGCGAGACCTGCATGGAAAATTACTGGGCCTGCCACTCGGTGTTTTACAATCCCTGAGAGTCTTGTAAGATTGTATGGGGAGAAGTAGAAAAAAGGTCAATATGAACCAATAGTTCATAATAGTAATAACATTCTTATTACATGGTTGAAGAAATGCTGTGATGTGATTGGCTGCAGATTGTCCTTAGTGCTTTGGAAGAGAAGGAAGTCTTGTTGAGATGTGCTCAGCAGAAGTTAATTTATCTGGAGTTGAAAGAGACTGTGTGGTCATTTACATTTAAGAAAGAACTCCAACTTCAGGTATTTCAGCAATATATTTCAAAAAACCTTGTTGTGAAGTGTCAGTAAGTGTAGTAATGTTGATACACTTATTCTACACTATGTTTACTGTGTAAAAAGTTGTTTGAGGAGATGAAGATGTGTTAATATAGGTTTTGAGAGGTACAGATTAGAATGTAAAGAGATATGAACACGGTTTGCAGATAGTGTTAAAAAAATGTACAAACTGTGTGTACTTTTAAGTGAAGGAAGCAGTGTTTCACAAATTATAAAACAAAGAATGTAATAGTACAAGCTGTACTGTTGTTATGAACCTCATTGTACATATACTTTAGACCTATGAAATGTTTGTCAAAAGCTGTGGTGAGTGCTAGCAAAGGTGTCTCAAGAGGAATGTGTTACTTGATAAACCTTTATGAAATGAGGCTTGATGGCAAGTTATAATTTATTTGTGATAAAAAAAAGTGCACTGGGTGAGGGTGTATGTGGAATTTTTCAGGAGAAAGGAATAACAAGTTACTCATGCATTAGATGTAAATATGTGATTGTGGGGAACAATTCAGAAAGGTTTAGAAAATATGCTGATGTATCACTTTTATCAATTATTAACCGGTATGCAACATTAATATTTTTGGTTATTTTGTCTTTTCTTTTGGAGGAAAATGGAAACTTGTTTCTGAGGAAATAATTATCTGCTTATATAAGCAGCCAAGAAATGCCTTGTTAAGAGAAGCAGACTTATTGTGCTGTTCAGCAATAACTACCTCATAAGGCACAGTGTATTCAGGTTGAAAAGATGTGGAGTCGCCTGAACAGTTGAGAGGTTCAGCAGCACGAGCTGACTCTGGAGCTAGGCTTTGTGAACTGGATATATAAATATGCAGCTTTGCTGAGACTTTTTTGACACCTAGCCTGCCATTACATAGCACTAATCTAAAGACTCTTTGGCAGGCTAAGGTGGGTGAAAGACTGTATAAGAAGTGCTACTAAGATCAAAATCCAGTAGGCAAATAAAGTGAAAGGGGGGGAGGTTTAGGAGCGGTTTATGATTGCCAGAAAGCTTTTTATGCATTTTAAAGTTGGTTGCTTACCCTGTGTTATAGTTGTTTATATTTTATGTTAATATGATTGTGGTAGTTTTATATTGTTATCAAAATGTTTTGTTGACATAAAAAGGTTTAAAGTTATTTTGGATTCGTTTTTAATACTTATAAATTTTAAGTTTATTATTATGTAATATTCAATAAAACTGGCAGTTCAGTGTTCAGTGACTATGAATATGGTACTACATGAATATATATATGTCAATAGTACTATGCACATATTTTATCTTACAGAAACTGGGCAATAGAGAAGCCAATTATTTTGTTATGCATGTATGGATACTTGTGATGCAACGGTGAGGTGCTGCATGGTATAGTATAGGGAAGTGTGAAACAAGAGAGAGGTCTTGACACAGAGGGAGGTGCATGTTTTGACTCCAATACACACAGCTATCAGCTGCTGTGCACACCCTATTATGTATGGGTATTGCCACTGTGAGGCATTTGAAACTGAGGTAAGTATGTCTTCACAATGAAATATGGATACAAGTTGTCCAAGACACAGTTCTGAACAGAGAAGATACTCCATTTTATACTCTACTATGGACATTCATCAGTATGAAGTGAGGTATGTGCAGAAAAAACAGTTTCTACCCACAGTTCTGTTACTCAATGTGTTTTCATATCATTGTCTTTATAGTTGTTATGCAAGACAGACTTTTGAGCATAAAGGAAATTTCAACTCTACTTAAACTTGTACATCTGCCATACTTGGTAGAGCTGTGACCAGAAAGGTAAGCCACTTATCACATCCTAACTTGCACAAGCATTATCCAAGAGATAGATCAAAGGAGAGGCCTGTCTCTACCCACACTATACTACGCAGAGTTATCATGCAACAGACATTAATCAGGAAACAGGGTAGTTTCTCACATCCTATTATACATATCTGTCAGCAGGAGAAGAGGTATAAGTAGAGAGATACATTTTTCTCTAACCCTACTAC
The DNA here is from genome assembly GCA_963921515.1 of Calotriton arnoldi. Classification (NCBI taxonomy): domain Eukaryota; kingdom Metazoa; phylum Chordata; class Amphibia; order Caudata; family Salamandridae; genus Calotriton; species Calotriton arnoldi. Next base: position 1,243,978 of record CAWUFW010004969.1, on the reverse strand, counting down.
ACACACCTCTTACTCTGGTAAGATGTGTTAACAGAGAGGTGACTCCCCTCCCAGAAAGCACTGCTTATCGCTATTGTTCTAAGGAGAAGTATGAGCACAGAGGCCACTGGTTCACTACACCGTACTATAAATACAAGTTGTGCTGGAGATAAGTGTGAGTGCAGAAGACAATGTTTCCCTACATACTATTGTATATATTTGTTGCGCTAGGGAGAGCTGTTATTGGACAAGCAAATCCATTCCCACACCCTAATATATATGGTTATTTCCCTGGGGAGACGTGTCAGTGGGGAGGGCTAGTACATGTTAAACTTAGTATGGAATAGTGAGGTCTTAAATGTGAGGTGAGTATCAGCCACACCCTACTATGCATACTACTGAGCCCGGGGAAGGTGTGAATGGAGAGAAGCGCCTCTTTGCATCCTACTCTACATGCTAGTTATCTTCCTGCAAGGTCTCCGTGGAGAGGCCAGCCTATCACCATAGTCTAGTAGTGGGGAATGTGAGAGAAAAGTATTATAATTATGGAAAATGTTAATTTTTCCACTAAAGTAATTTTACAATCTTGCAGGATCAGATAAAAAAAAGAGGGGATGCAAACATCTGGTGCATATAAATTTTACATATTACAACAGGATATGGTCATTGAAAATACAAATTCCATTATGAAAGTACGCTCTCACGAGACGCTCACGAGCATAAAGGAGCAAACATTGCCCCCTCGTAGTAGACGTGGAGGACTGAGAGCCTGGATCTCTCGATCCTCTAGCGAGAATCACCCATGCTATGTATGAGAGCATCACGGCTCTAACAAGTATCTCGCAACAGTCATCAGGAAGAAAAAAAGGGTAACATAATATAAACAGCATACATAATGAAAGTATAGGGTAGTTCTGAAAAGAGTTTTTTAAGTAACATTTTTGAACAAGTGCATTTTTTCTGTTTTTTTACATTTTACTTCTTTTTTTTAAAAGAAAGGGTACACAAAAACTAAAAACTGGGAGTAACAAAACAACATCTCCTTCACAACAAAGTGGAGACTAAAACAGAAAAAATAATGACTGCCTAGGTAGGCATTTATGATCTTGCACAAGCTTGTCCTGTGCAGCCCTGTTTATTGCAGAAGAAAATATGATCTGTTTGCATAAGCACTAAAAAAGGGCTTTGTTCAAATAAGCAGGGTTGTTATCTGCTTGAGGGTTGAGTACCTGGGCAGGCAAAGTGTCACCAGGTTGAAAAGATGTGGACGCCCCTGAGTAGTTATCAAGCTCTACAGCACGGGCTAACCCAAACTGAGCAAGGTGTTGAGGGTGCATAGCCCTCAAATGTCGCCACATCCCAGTGGTACTCATGTTGTATTGCTTGTTCCTGCTGCCCCTGTTGACTCCTTTTTGCTTATTTTACATATGACACATTTAGAAGATACTGAGGATAGCATTCTGGTGACAGACAAATTGCAATGTCAGATTGCTAGCCAGAAAGGTCTAACCACAGCAAACCCCAATAGGTAAATGAAGCAACAAGGAAAGAATCTTTCTTAGATAAATAAAGGCATCCATGTGAACCAATCACAATACTTTCTTAGGATTTCTTTCCTCTCCCAGGCATCTTGTGGGTGTCTTGTGAGAGGTTCGCAAGATCGTAAAAACTGAAATCTTTCTTTATATCTGAAATGCAACAATACATCAACTGTTTTTCTACTTCAAACAACACTTCTCAGGTTTGATTTTTTTCAAAAGTTCAAAAAAACACTTATGAGCATAATTCTAAATGTATGTTCTCACGAGCTGATTGCGAGAGCCAGACAGGAAGTGCAGCCCCCTTGTAGCCCACGCAAGGGATTGTGCGTTCTGCTTTCGCGATCTTCATGTGAGAGCGACAAGTTTGTAAATAGAATAATTAATACAATATACATACTGTAATGACTCACTTATTTAAGATTGGTATTCAATAATAACTTGCCACATGAAAAAGAACACTGTACAATAGATTAGAACAAAATTTATAACTCTACCATCTCGCAAGTCTCCCACGACAACTACATATATATGAGACTCAACTACATATATACTGGAAACCCTCATTGAGTATGGTGTTCAATCTGTATAGAACTGCTCAGAGAATCTTAAAATAGTGAATGTCAATTCCAAAACAACTGCCCTAGTACCAACAGCTTTTAGCTGTATTAAACCCCTGACAAACACCAAACCAACTTTAAGAAATGAAGTTGCTATCAGTATAGAACTATAAACAATGTTTACTCAATTGAGAGAGTTCATTCTATACCACACTGTTTCCAAACGGTAAATGTCTCATGAGAAATACACCACAGAGTACTGAAAAAAACTACTAACAACAGTGTACGTTCTGTGCAACAGTTGTCAAAGAAGACACTATTTACTAAAAATAACTAAAATCTGAAGGTGCTAAAGATCATACTACCTGCACTCTTAATACTGTGGTGAAAATGTTACTGCTAGCCCTTCTAAGGCAAAACAAGCAAGCATACATAGGTTAGTACATGGTACACACACTCTTCCATGTAATGTAGAAATTTTCATGCTGGCATATTTCTGTCTAATAGCTGAAGACTGCTTACAAAAGTTAGTATATACTACGTAGAATCTTCTTTCTGTTGAAAACGTTTTCTGCGGGACCAAAACGTTGTGTGGAGTATAATGAATACAAGTCAACTGTCACTTGCACATAGAGCTACTGTTGAATGCAAAGATTTATAACATGCTCTACACCTCTACACAGCTATATAAAAAAATGATGTAGAATTAATATGGTAGGTACTCGCCACTATGTAAAATGTAAAACAAACTAGCACGTTCTTTGGATGATGTCATCAGTGATGTCATCAATGATGTCATCAGTGATGTCATAAAACATGTCATGAGTGATGTGAGGTCATAAGCAGTGCATGGCGGGAACGCAAGTTACAGTTAGTGCTGCTAACTATAACTGCTGAATTTCTGTGGATTTTTTTGTTCAAAACGTTAACGTTGTCTCTGAGAAATTAACTTAACTATAAAGTTACTTTAACCTTTATTTTTTCAGTGAATATATATATATATATATATATATATAAATGTATATGGATATAGATATATTTACAGGAAGTGTTTGCAGCCAGCTTAGCCGAGTCCCCCCAAAAAAACATTTAAAAAAAAGAAAAGGGGGAAGTGGAGGAATACCCTGACCCCCTAAACTTGGTCATGGGGTCCCACAGGGACCCCACCAGGCAAAATTGTGAAATGTGCGGCAAAAACAATAAAAAGAACAAGTACAGGCTCCAGCGCTTGTTTTGAAAAGGGCCCCTGGGTGGGCCAAATCCCGGCAGCATTTTATAAAGAAAAGGAGGGGGTTCTTTCAGCCCCTGGGACCACCACCTCCCCGGGTCTTTATTTAAATTTTGGAAGGGGCAGCGCGGACCCCCCTCCATAGGCTCAAATGAGTCCGGGTGACCACCACCTCCCGGGGCTTATTTTATTAAGAGTTGGTGGGGCTGCACGGACCCCCTTGGGCCCCGGGGACCACCACCTACCTGAGGCTACACATTAAATCCTTGGGGGAGCCTCACAGACCCCCACAAGCTCCAGGGACAACACCTCCCCGGGGCTTAAAATAAAATGCTTGGAGGGTGCTGCGCAGACCTCCCAAGCCACGGGGACCACCACCTTCACGGGGCTCACTTAAATATGGAGCGGGGGCACATGGACCCCTGTGCCATGGGGACCGTCACCTCCACAGGGCTTTTTTCTTATTTAAGGAAGGAGGGATAATGTGCGCCCCCCTCCCAAACCGTTCTCAGCCCTGGGAACCACCACCTCTTCGGGGCAGGCCTGTGAAAATGAAAGGAGGGGGCTGCGCGGCCCCCTTCCTGGAGCCAATAATGGCCCTGGGTAACGCCACCCTCCCAGGGCCGGCTCCTGCTATGTCCTGGGGTGCCCACCGCCGGGACATAGCTGTCTGCTGTGACTTGGTGGGAGCTTTGATAGCTCCCACCAAGTTAGAGAAACTCTCCACTTCCAGCAAATGAGAGCTGACAAAATGGTTTCTCTTGCTGGAAACAGACAAATCAATTGCTGCCACTGACAGGGAGTTGCATGTTTAGCAGCTCAATGTCTGTGAGAGCAATGTCAGCTCCCGCAGGAGGCAGGGAGCCGGCTGGGACCGCAGGCACCTTGAGGCTCTCCCCGCGGTCCCGGTAGGAAAAAAAGAGAAAGAGCCAAAATAAAGGCGAGAAACAAGCAGAAAGAGGCAGAATACAGGTCAGCAACGAGCAGAAAGAGGCAAGATAAAGGTGAGGAACGAGCAGAAAGAGGCAGAATAAAGGACAGAAATTGGCAGAAACAGGCAGAATAAAGGTCAGCAAGGAGTAGAAAGAGGCAAAATAAAGGTCGGAAACGAGCAGCAAGAACCAAACTAAAGTACAGCAAAAGCAGAAATTGGCAGAATAAAGCTCAGCAACGAGCAGAAAGTGGCAAAATAAAGGTGAGAAACGAGCAGAAAGAAGCAAAATAGATATCAGAAACAAAACAAGCAGAAAGAGGCAAATTAATGTCAGAAACTAGCAAGAAGAGGCAAAATAGCGATCAGAAACGAGCAGGAAGAAGCAAAATTAAGGTCAGCAATGAGCAGAAAGTGTCAAAATAAAGATCAGAAACAAACAGAAAGAGGCAAAATGAAGGTGAGAAACAAGCAGAAATAGGCAAAATAAAGGTAAGCAACTAGCAGAAAGAGGCAAAATAAAGGTCTGACCAAGGTCTGATAAAGATATGATGAAGGTGAGATACGAGCAGAAAGAGGCAAAATAAAGGTGAGAAGCAAGCAGAAAGAGTCAAAATAAAGGTGAGAAATTAGCATAAAGAGGCAAAATAGAGGTCAGCAACGAGCAGAAATAGGCAAAATAGAGATCAGAAATGAGCAAAAAGAGGCAAAATAGAGGTGAGAAATGAGCCAAAATAGGCCAAATAAAGGTCTGATCAAGGTCTGATAAAAAGCCAAAAAAAGGCGACAAAAGAGCAGAAAGAGGCTGAATAAAGGTCGGAAGCGAGCAGAAAGAAGCAAAAGAGAGGTCAGAAACGAGCAGCAGGAGGAATAATAAAGGTCAGAAACGAGCAGAAAGAGGCAGTATAAAGGTCAGAAATTAGCAGAAAGAGGCAGAAAAAAGGTCAGCAACGAGTAGAAAGAGGCAAGATAAAGGTGAGAAATGAGCAGAAAAAGGCAGCAACAAGCAGAAAGATGCAGGGCTGGACTGGCTGTAGCGGGCATCGGGCCGGTTTTGGAGCGGAGGGGTCTGGGTTTGTTACTGGGGACAGGTTTTGCAGCGATGCAGCAATATTGCCCCCCCAGGAACAAAAGCAGTAGTGTTAGTGGCTGGTTTTGTCAAGCAGCAGTGCTTCACGCTTGCACCCCCCCCCACCCCGGGTAGTTGGCCAGTCTGATAAAATAGTCTGCGCTGCTTTGGGTTCCCAGTCCGGACCTGGAAAGAGGCAAAATAAAAGTGAGAAACGGGCAGAAAGAGGCAGAATAAAGGTCAGAAGGGAGCGGAAAGTTGCAGAATAAAGGTCAGCAATGAGCAGAAAGAGGCAAAATAGAGGTGAGAAACTAGCAGAAATAGGGAAAATAAAGGACAGCAACGAGCAGAAAGAAGGAAAATAATGGTCTGATTAAGGTCTGAAAAAGATCTTATAAAGGTGAGAAATGAGCAGAGAGAGGCAAAATAATAGTCAGGAACGAGGAGAAAAAGGCAGACTTAAGGTCAGCAACGAGCAGAACAGGAAAAATAGAGATCAGAAATTAGCAGGAAGAGGCAAAATAAAGTTCAGCAACGAGCAGAAAGAGGCAAAATAGAGATCAGAAATTAGCAGAAAGAGGCAAAATAGAGGTGAGAAATGAGCGGAAATAGGCAAAATAAAGGTCTCATCAAGGTCTGATAAAGATCTTATAAAGGTGAGAAACGAGCAGAAAGAAGCAAAATAAAGGTCAGAAGTGAGGAGATAAAAGGCAGAAAACGAGCAGAAGAGGGCAAAACAGCACTCAGACACCCACTCACAGACCCACTCTGACACTCTCTCAATGACTCACAGACCCACTCAGAGACTCACACACCAACTCACAGACTTAATGAGACACTCATGCAATCACTCACACACTCACTGTCAAAGGTTAGTGGTTACATTTAGGAAATAACATTTTAAAAAACCTTAGAAATTCACTTAGAAAACAAAGGTTACAATGATGTTATAGTTAGGAAATAACATAAAAAAACTGTATAAATTCACTAACAAAAACAAAGGTTACAGGGACATTATAGTTAGAAAATAGAATTAAAAAACCTTTGAAATTTACTGAAAAAACAAAGTTTACAGGGGCATTATAGTTAGGCTCAGATTTCACTCATACAAAACCATTAAAATTCAGCAGTTATAGTTAGCTAAGTTAACTATATCTTATGCCCCAGCAATGCACTGCTTATGACTTTAGATTTTACATCACTCATGACATGGTCAGTGACATTACTGATGACATCATGGATGACATCTCAAATGACATCACTCATGACATCATCCACAGAACCACTCATACCCCCATATAACCTGTCATACACCCACTCACACACCCATATAAACACTCACAAACCCATTCACAGACGCATGCAACTACTGACACACATACTCACTCATGCAGCCACTCATAACCACTCACCCAAACAGCCACTCACACAGTCACTCACAGACCCATACAGCCACTAAACACTCATTCACACACCCATACAACCACTCACATGCCCATGACACAGTCACACACAACCACTCACTTACCCATACAGCCACTCACTCACCCATACAGCTTCTAACAGAGCTACTCACTTACCCATACAGACACTCACACATCCATCCACTCATCCACAAAACCACTTACATACCCATTTACATATCAATACAATCACTCACACGCCCACTTACTCATCTATACAGCTACTCATATAAGTACTTACTGTGTAAAACAGCCACTCACACATCCACTCACATACCCATATACCCAGTCTAACAACTACTCACTTACCCATACATCCACTTGCACACCCTGTCACACACCCAGAGTCATTCACACAGCCACTCAGTCACCCATACATCCACTCACACACACATCCTCCCATCAAGCCACTCACACAGCCACCACAGTCACTGATACAGCCACTCAGACACACACTCACACACCCATGCAGTCATTCATTCACCCATGCAGTTGCTCGCACACCCACTTATTCACCCATACAGCCACTCACACACCCACACAGCCACTCAGACACCCACTCACACACTGACACAGACAGTCATAGTGCGACTGAGATGATATATATTAGAAACAGTATCACTCATTGGTAGCGCAAAAAGAATAGTAATTTAACATATGCAGTACATTAGTATATATCTTTAACTCTCAAAAACTTTTACAAAACACTTAAACTCACTGGATGATGTCATCAGTGATGTCATTTGAGATTACATCAATGATGTCATCAGTGATAATACTGACCATGTCATGAGTGATGTAATATGTGAGGTCATAAGCAGTGCATTGCAGAGGCGTAATTTATAGATGGTTTCGGTAACTATAACTGCTGAATTTCACTGGTTGTGTACAAGTTAAATCAGAGCCTAATTAGAACGTCCCTGTAACCCTTGTTTTTGTTTAGTGAAAAAACAAAATATATATATATATATATATATATATATATATATATATATATATATATACACACACACACACACACAGAGAGAAATATATATATATATATATATATATATATATCATTTACCTGCTTTCCATAACCAATAGGAGAGTATAAATGGCTTGGGGCTATGCAACTTCGTGCACACAAGGCATTGAAAAAGGTGAGATGCCGCAACCGGTCTGCCTGTGAAATAAAGCTTTTTGAATTACTGGATGCGGAGTCCGAGGAGTGCGTTGTAAAACCCTGGTGAGGGATTTGGTGAGAATGTACTTACGTGATTGCCACAATCACGTCAACGGCACCCGCCCGCAAGATGTTCGGAGTAAGTGGCTTTGGAGGGAATATATATATTACCTACTGGCGGTCGCCAGTAGGTAGTTATAGTTAGGACCTATTTTCCATAGGAAAAGCATTTTTTGTTTTCCTAATAACTTTGGCGTCTTTTGACCAATCTTTGCGAAATTTTCAAAACTAGTGGGGCGCTCCGGTCAGCTCCTGTCTTGAAAGTTTTGGGGTGATTTGCGAAGCAGGGGCCTAGAAAAAAGGGGGGTCCCAAAACGTGTTTTCCCCATGTTATTTTTCATAGGAAACTTTAGACACGGCTACAGCCCGAACTGCTGAACGGAATTATACCAAATTTGGCAAAAAGTAGCCCTTGGTTCAGAAAGAGTCCTTTTGTTAAATGGTGTAAATCCGTTCAGTAGTTCCTGAGAAATTCAAAAATAGAGGTCGGAAAATCAATTTCCCATAGGAAACTTTAGACACGGCTACAGCCCGAACTGCTGAACGGAATTACACCAAATTTGGCAAAAAGGTAGTGCTTGGTTCAGAAAGCGTCCTTTTTTAAATGGTGTAAATCCGTTCAGTAGTTGCTGAGAAATTAAAAAAATAAACGTTTTGATATCTAGGGACGTGGTGGATTCGCGAACCCTCCCGACCACGAGCTTCACTGTGATTGGCTGCCAACTCTCCAAACCAGGAAGTGTTGGCAGCCATCTTGTGACTCGGTAGAACAGAGTCACAAGTAAACAGTGAAACAAGCATGAAAAACAAGAAAAGGGGGCAGGGTAGAAACACCCTGACCCCCTAGGCCTGTCCCACAAGGACCCCCAGGGCCAAAAAAAGCATTTTTTTAAAATATTTCGACGGAATTCGCGTTAGGGTCGCAAATCCCGCCGAAATTTAAAAAAAAAATGAAGTGCAGGCTCCCCCGCTTCATTTAAATGAGGCCCCGGGTGGGCCAGGTCCCGGGGGCATTCCTAATAAAATAATAGCGGTGGCCCAATCCCCCCCACGCTGCCCCGGGGACCGCCACCTCCCCGGGGCTTTGAAAATAAACCGCGGGGGCACGTGGCCCCCCGCAGCCCGCCACCTCCCCGGGGCCCTATTTTTTAATTTGAAAAGATGTGTGGGGGGGCTCGAGCCCCCCCACACGCCCCGGGGACCACCACCTTCCCGGGGCTTTTAAAATGAAGGGAGGGGGGCCGCGCGGCCCCCCTCCTGGAGCCCTCGATGGCCCTGGGGACCGCCACCCCCCAGGGCCGGCTCCAGCAGTGTCCCGGGGTGCCCACCCCCGGGACATTGCTGTTTGCAATGACAGGGCGGGAGCCCTGCGGCTCCCGTCCTGTCATTGCAAACTCTGCTTTGCTTCATTGAAGCGAGAGCAGGGAAACCTGCTCTTGCTTCAATGAAGCAAAGCAGAATTGCTTTTCCACAAGGGGAGCTGCATGTCAGCAGCTCCCCTTGTGGAAAAGCAATGCCGGCTCCCGCAGGAGGCGGGGAGCCGGCGGGACCGTGGGGGCAGGTCCCCAACGGACAGGCCAGGCCCCGGGGGATGGGGTCCCCGGGGCCAGAAGTGGCCCAGGAGGGGCCACGCGGCCCCCCTCCCCAATAAGTAATTAAAAAAAAAAAAAAAGCAAAGGCCGGCCTCGTCCCCCGGGGCCATAATTGGCCTTAGGATGGGGGCCACGCGGCCCCCTCCAAACATTAAAAAAAGGAATAAAATTCTGGCCATGCCCCGGGGGATGGGGTCGCCGGGGCCGAAATTGACGACATGACGACATTGCCATAAAATGGTAACCAAGGAAGTGTTTAGCCAACTTGACAAAGGCCGTCTTCCGGCTGAAACGTGTTGTTGGGGACAAATAAAATATTCGATTGTGGATAGGCGTGCCGCCGCTTTCCTCACCTGTGGATTGAATCTTGGATACATTGTGGCAGACTGCCGCCACTGCTGGCACCAATGCTTAAGGGCAGGCGAACGGCATTTGCTGGGCAGACACTTGAGTAAAGGATATATATATATAGATATATATATGTATATATATATATATATGACACAAGCGTCTTTTTACGAAAAATAGACAAACTGGCGTGGCAAGAGGACTGTATTCTGATGTCTATGGATGTCACGTCGTTATACACAAGTATAAAACACAAAGACGGCATCCGAGCTCTAGAATTTTTCCTTAACAACAGACCGAAATGTATGATACAACACACTAAAATGCTCGTGAATATGACCTCATTCTGCTTAGAAATTAATTTGTTTTTATTTCAAAATCAGATATACCAACAACTACGTGGTGTCGCCATGGGGGCCAGCTTCTCCCCAAGCTATGCATGTTTACACATGGGCTGGTGGGAGGAGCTGGTCCTCAGAGGCGATTACCATCAGGTAATGGCAGATCATGTTGTAGTCTGGCTACGAAATATAGATGATCTATTTGTGGTGTGGAGAGGAACAGAGGAAAGTGCCTTACAATTTGTGTCTTCATTAAATGAGAACGAAATCAATCTGAAACTCACAGCTACTGTTAGCTCAGATTCAGTTGATTTCTTTGATGTAAGAGTCAACATAACCAATAATAAATTGGTCACATCATTACACCGAAAATCAACAGCAGGAAATACAGTCCTTCACGCCACTAGTTCCCACCCTGTCCACCTAATAAACAGCATACCGTATGGAGAGATGTTGAGACTAAGGCGAATATGTAGTGATGAGCAGGAGCTAAGACTTACACAACAGGCAAGCAAAATGAGATTCTTAGAAAGAGGCTACTCTCGCAAAATAATTGATACAGCTATATCCAAATCCAATCAATTAAGCAGAACTGAACTTTTATTTGGCAAAACCACCGTATCTGAGGAGGACATCGGCATAAGGGTAGATGACAATAACGATCCTATCAGAATTATTGCAAACAGGAAAAACAGTTAAGGAGTATTGTCAAACGTAACTGCCCCTTAGTATTAGATGATTCAGTAATAGGACATCTTTTACCAAAAACACCTTCCATCTCCTACAGAAAAATTAAATCCATGGGTGATGCTCTGGTCAAGAGCAGCCCGGAAGTGGAAGAAGGGGCCTCATGGCGAAGTGCAAGAAAAGGTTTTTTCAAATGCTCAAGCTGCAAGGCGTGCAAGCACGGGGTGAACAGAACCACAGATACTACTGCGTTCTGTGATGAAGCAAAGAAAATAAACAAACACCTCACGTGTAAAACAGAGTACGCCATATACATACTGCAGTGCACATGTGGACTGCAGTATGTGGGCAGTACAAAATTACAAGCCCATAAGCGTATATTGTAACACATCAGGGCAATTAAGAACTTAGACCCCACATACTCTGTAGCAAGGCACTTTAATGAAGTACACAAAACCAACACAAGTGACTTAAAATACTTCCTTATTGATTCAGTCCCCACTCTAAGAAGAGGAGGAAATAGAGAACTAAAACTCAGAAGACTAGAGACTCGATACATTTTGGAATTAGACACAAAGAGTCCTAGAGGTCTAAACACCACCGAACACCTGTATACCTGTTTGTAAAATGTCATATGCATATACATGAGATTTAAGATAAGTAATTTTATCGTTTTATATCCCTTTAAGTCTTTTTACATATATATATATATATATATATATATATATATATATATATATATGTTTTATATGATATTTTAATGTTATCATCATGTATAGGACACAGTCATCATTATGCAACAAGTACTATGACCATGAGAAAGACATAAAAGGAACATTGGAGGATTACCATCAATGTAGGCTATTTTCTATCTTGACTCCCTGCTATTCCCCCTCGCTGAATTGAGTAATAGATGCATAATGACATGTATAGCAAATTCAACACTGCAAATTGATGATTTTGATGATGAAAATATCCATATAGACATTCTCCACTGCTGCTAACACAACAATAATAATATATATATTTTTTAAATGTGTATTTCACACACAGCACTATGCACTTTACAAATGGTTTTAGGCTTAGGAGGTGACACAATTTTTTTTAAACTGACGTTTCAAATGGATTTTATGGATGACAGTCTATTATATGTATTTTACTGCAATTACATCATGATTACAACTGAATTTTTATTGCAAATGTACAATCAGATATATTATGCAATGATTATAATATACATTCATGTATGTATTTCATTTATTTGTCCAATGCATTTAAGTGGCAATTCAAATTCTGATTATGTCTTTAAAATATAGACATATGGCGGCAATACATATAGTTGTATATTGCTGGCAGCACTCCCCGGGATGAGGGAACAAATCGAATCCATATAGTCTGTTTTCCATTTTGATTAATGAATTTTTTGCACATGTCACTTTAAAAACCAATGATCTGCAAAGGCAGCTTGTCTTGTGATCAAGGTAGAAGGCGGCCGAAACGCGTAATGGCGGACTGCTCACGTCAATAAAACTTGCAAGCACTGATTTTGGGTTTGTGTCCGTTTTTCTAAAGCAGGTGTGGAAGCGGATATTGTGGATATATATATATATATACGCTCACTTTTTCCTTCTTTTTTTAAGGAAAACATCACTCACGGGGGTCGTTTGCAGGTTTTATTATTCACGGCAAACCCAACAGACGCGTTTCGGCTAGCGCCTTTCTCGACACACACACGTATATACACTAACCACTGGAGGTCGTCAGTAGGTAGTTATAGTTAGCTCTGTGTTTTCACAGGAAGAGCATTTATTGCTGATAACTTTGGTGTCGTTTGATGAACCTTCAATTTCCAAAAACAATGTTCATCCCCCTCAGCTCCTTCCTGGAAAGTTTTGAGGTGATTGGTGATGCAGGTCCACGTAAAAAAGGGGGATCCCAAAACCAAATTTCCCCATAGACTTTTTTTAAAAGGGCTGCATACCAAACGGCTCAATGGAATTATGCCAAATTTGGCAGGAAGCTAGATCTTGGTCCAGAGAGCGTACTTTTTTGTGATTTGGTGTAAATCCGTTCAGTAGTTTTTAAGAAATTAAGGTTAAAAAATATTTGTATATCTGGACAGTAGGTTTTGAACGATTCTTGTGGGAGTCTGCCGAGCTCAACTTTAAAAAAAGTGCATTCTGATTGGCTTAGGGTATTTTTCCCCCTTATCCAAGCTTGCTCCCGCAGGATTGAAGGTCCAGCTGGAGTGAGTGCTCTGATTGGCTGGCCGCAACATGAACAAAAAGGTTGTGGCTGCATTACAGGACTCCAGGGACTTAGGGCCTGATTACGAGTTTGGCAGTCCGACCACCGCATTACCGTGTCCATGACCACTAGGAAACTACTGTGCTGGAGATCTCCCGTCCACCGTATTACAAATTACCTGCAGGGCCAGCAGTGTGGCGGCGGTGGGTAATGTATTCCCATACATATTGATGCATGTGTGTACATTTTGCCTACATATGTGTTGAATGCACACATATGCATGATACATATGGAAAAATACCACCTACCTCTTACCGGGATCTGACCCAAATGTGGACAGTCCTGGCAATGGGTATATAGTATTAAGTGCACTTACATGTGTATCGCTGAAGACGGGGTAGTTTTTCTTGGGGTGAAGATGCTGCTGTGTCGGGGTCCTGGAGACTGGGAACCACCTCGAAATCTCTTACTGGAAAAACCAGGACGGGGGGAGTATGCACCACCAATACTTCCTTTCTGATGTTTTTTGGGCGGCGGTCCAACAGTGGCGAACGGCTGGCAGACCAGCCAACTGGTAATACGGACGGCAGTCTTGCTCATCTGGACCGCCCTATAGTGGTTGCCTTCCCACGACTCGAGTCTCAGCAGTCGGCAGGCTGCTGCCAGCAGTCTAACCGCGGTCCCTGCACAGGCAACACTGCCAACTAGTAATACGGCAGGCAGACCTCCGCTGTCGACTCATAACCAGGCCCTTAGTCCCCTGTCTGGAAAATCAGAGAGAAAAGATATAAGGGGGAGGGAAGGGATAACCTGCCCCTAGCCCTTGTGGAGGAGGGATAAACTGCCCCTAGCCACGATTAAAAAAATGGATTTTGCTACAATCCTGTGGTATGCCCATGGGATTGTAGCAAAAAACCCATACAAAATGACAGCCGCCATTTATTTTCAAATTAAAAAGACACCCTGGGTGGGCCAGGACCGGGTGGTCAATAGCTATCATTATTTTGGGAGGGTGTGTGTGTGTGGGGCCTCCCTCCTTGAGATGATATAGGCCTTGGGAACCCCATCCTCCAGGGCCTGTCATATAATATAAAGGGTAAGGGGCCCCCTACCTGAGCCTAATGATAGGCGCAGAGGGACCCCCATACCCTGGAGTCAATTTTTTAAATAAAGAGAGGGGCTCCCTCCCTGAGTCCCCTCATTTAATATTTACTGCTCCTTGAAAGGAGCGCTTCATAATGCCCTGCAAGGGGGTTTTAAACATATTTTGTTCAGGTAGGTGGTGCTCCTAAAAGGCACAGGGGCACCACCAAGCATTCTTTTTATGTTGTAGTGGGGGCTGCAGGGAGTGCATCAGCCGCCCAGCAACATTGGGAAAAAAAGTAAGTCTTCTGTGTCATTGAATCTATGACTAAAGGACAACTTACCTATTCTTTAAAGCACTCCTAGCTGGAGCTCTATGCTCTTGATCTGGAGTGCAGAGCCCTCTTGTGTGGGTTCTTTGACTGTACTTTGCAGCTTGGAAATGTAAAAATAAAAACTCAAAGACATGTTGGTGTTTTTTTTTATTAATCTATGATAAAAAATGTATGATAATCACTTTTATTAAACATTACCCCATGTGAATTATTGAGATATATATTTAATTGTAATTATTGATCATATTTTAACAAAAACAATGCATGTGCTTTATATATGTTCATATCCTGATTTCTTCATAAATCCAATAAGACCGCTTTTAATATTTTGGTGCTCTGGTCCTCTGACAAAGTCAGTACGACTGCTTTACTTCAAATGACACCCAGGGCCTGGGCTCAATCAAGCGAGCTGCCCATGGCTCAGGTGCAGAGGGGGTGGGGTTGGGCAGCAGCGGAGTTGGGCGCAAGGTCTAGCCTGCGGCCAACCACACACTGCGTATGGATGAGGATCATGTGTGGCACCGAGTTGGCTGCCAGGAGGGTTGGACAGAGGGCCTGGCCACAGGCCTGGCCTTGCGGCCAACCCCAAGCCACGCATGGCCTGACTGCAACCCTGGTTGTCAGTAGTGTGCTGGCGGTGTCTGCCATTCATCCGCGGTCTTTGCAATTGCAATACTCCCATCTCGTAATACGGCAGTCGGACCGCCAAGCTCACTGTGGTCGAACTGCGGGTACGGCGGTCCATGGACCGCCAAACTCGTAATTAGGCCCCAAGTGCAGAATATGCTTCAAACTGTCAATTTGCCTTTGAAAGGGTCTAGATACACTCATTGGTGACAAGTAGCACTCTACAAATCCACCTTATATTACATTACATTAAAATACAAATAATGATAGCACTAGCCCCCGTCACTGAAGTAGTGAACCACTACATTTTACTAACAGAAAGCCCTTTCTATCAACAAAATGAACACAAACTAAGCCCCCAATGGATAATTTTGAACATACTTGGTTTGGCAGACTACAATGCTCTGGACATAGATACCAACCAAAATTCCAAATACCATGGTGGAATGTCTATGACAGCAGTTGGCACAGAAAGCCAAAACAAACAACACAGTGAAAGGATGGCAAAATGCCTTCCAATCCACACTAGAAAGAGCCCAACCTACACTCCATAAATTTATAGAAGCATTAGAAAAGGAGCAAAACAACCAACAACTACAAATGGAGCAATCGGTGACCCAAGTTTATTATTTATTTATTAAGGAGTTTTAGATAGCGCTGGCCAAACCAGAGGGTATCGGAGCGCTTTGCAACAATTTTAATGCAATAGTCACAAAGTAAGGCAGAGGTAAACATATTGGTTCGGTAGTCCCAGCGTGCTGTGCAACAGTGAGGTAGGGAGTCCTGCGATAACCTCGATGGGTGCACATTGTCTTGGGTTTGAACCTCTTTCCGGGAGGAGGGAACGAGGAAGGCTCGGGGAGCGGGGAAGAGGTAGGTCTTAATGACACAGTGTCAGGGTGCTGCAGAGTGCAGGCTTGTTCGCTTCGGCGTCGGCTCTCGGTTCGGGAAGGCACGGTTGAGGAAGAGGACTTTTAGGAGTTTTTGGGATTTTGCAAAGGAAGGGATAGCTCTGATATCAGCTGGGATGGAGTTCCATATTTTGGGTGCGCTCCCAGCAAAGGATCGAGTAGCGGTTTTTTGTTTGCGTGTCTTCAAAGGGATGACTAGTAGGGTTTTGGAGCTCCTGAGGTTCCTTGTCTGACCGGCCTTCTTGAGTTTGGAGGCCAGGTTGTCAGGTTTCCCTGTGTGCAGGGCTCTGTGCGTGAGACAGGCAGTTCTGAAACTGGCACGCATTTCGACTGGGAGCCATTTTAGTTCTCTGAGTGCGGGTGAGATGTGATCATATTTCTTAACTCCGGTGACCATTCTGGCTGCTGCATTGAGAGTTGTTTTGAGGGGAGCTAGGTGGGATTTTGCTGTACCGGTGAGGACTGCATTCCCATAGTCGAGTCTAGATAGCACCAGTGATTGAGTGGCTTGTTTGAGGTCCTTGGGCGGGATGAAGGGTTTTATTTTGTTGAGTAGCTTCAGATTGAGGAAGGAGCTGTTTGCGGAGTTCTTAATGTGTTTGGACATGTCGAGTTTTGGGTCTAGGGTGATTCCTAATGATTTTACAGAGTTAGTTAGAGTGATATTGCCATTGAGAGCATCAATTGCTTTTAGCCATTCTTCGATTTGAGGGTTTTCATCTTTGTTGGAGATGAAGAGGATTTCTGATTTATCTTGGTTGAGTTTTAGGTGGTTTATTGATAGCCAGTGTTGAACTTCTCTTAGAGTGTCATTTAGTCTCTGAATGTCATCAATGGAGGAGGTTTCCAGATAGATCTGGGTGTCATCAGCATAAAGGTGGAAGGGGATGTTGGCTTTTTTGAGTAGGTTGGTGAGGGGTTCCATGTATATGTTGAATAGTTGAGGGAGAGCATTGATCCTTGGGGGACAACTCTGCTGACGGGGTGTAAGTCGGACGTAAAGGTTTTGATTTTTAGCCTTTGGGAGCGGTTGTGTAGGAAGGAGGAGAACCAGTGTAGGACCACTTCATCTGCACCTACCCTTTCTTGAAGAGCCTTGATGAGTAGCTTGTGGTAAACCATGTCAAAGGCTGCCGATAGGTCCAGGAGAATGAGTAGGCAGCATTGGTCAGTATCTAGAGACTTGTGGATGTCGTCCACTACGTTAAGGATCGCGGTCTCGGTGCTACAGCCTATTCTGAAGGTTGATGCTGTCCATGTGCTGAGTCAGTTGTAGGAGAACGCACTTTGAGGATTTTGGATAGGAGGGGGAGATTGGAAACAGGTCTGAAGTTGTTCAGGTCATTGGTGTCGAGGCCTGGTTTCTTCAGTAGTGGCGTGACTTGGCCGACTTTGAGGCAGTCTGGTATGACGCCGGTTCTCAGGGAGCTGTTTATGATCTTGCACCAGAACGGGGCTAGGGAGAGTTTCAGCTTTTTGGTCAATTGGGTGGGTATAGGATCTAGGACGTGAGAAGCGGGTTTGGAGGTGGAGATCAGTTTGAGAATCTCAGCTTCAGGGATGGGGTTGAAGGATTTCCAGGTTTTCGTGGGGTGCTTGTGTGTGCTGACTTCGGTCTCTGAGGCTGGGCTTTTGCAGGAGGGATTAAGGTTGATGTCAAGTGAGAGCTCAATCTTGGTGATTTTGTCGTTGAAGAAGTTGGCAAAGTTGTCGCACAGGTCTTTGGAGGCCTGAACTGAGGTTACAGAGGGCTTGGAAGTTTGTTGCCTGATGATGTTAAAGAGTTCTTTGGGCCTGTTTTTCGCATTGTCCAGAGCGGTGCAAAAAAAGGTGTTTTTTTCGTTGTTGATGTGTTGTTTGTAATTCCTTCGGGCTGCTTTGAGTTGTTCGTGTAGGCTTGTGGAGGGGTTGTTCCTCCATAGTCGTTCTGTAGCTCTTAGTTGTCTTCTTTCGGAGTTGATGACCGTGTTGAACCAGGATCTGGATGGAATGTTCCTAGTTTTTTTTAATTTCAGGGGGGCTAATTGGTCTAGGATGGACGTCATAGTTGTGTTATAGTGAGAGGTGAGTTCCGTTGTGGAGAGATCATCTGTGGAGATAGGAAGGAGCGAGCTTACCCTTTCCTCTAGGTCGGCCATGGTGATCTGAGTTAGATTTCTCGTCCATTTGGGGGGGTCTTGTGTGGGAGATTGATATGTGATCGGTTGGGTGATGCGGAATAGGATAAGGTGGTGGTCGGACCAGTCGACGGGTAGGATGTGGTCAATTGTGACAGTGTCACGTTGGGCGATAATGGCGTCTAGGATTGCTCCTTTGTTATGGGTTTCATCTGAGCAGAGTTGGGTAAGGTTGTTGCTGTGTAGCAGCTCGTTCAGGTTTTGGATTAGCGAGTTGCTCTTTTCATTCCAGTGTAGATTGAGGTCGCCCAGAATTAGGTTGTTGTCGTCTTGGAGAAAACAATGCGCAATCAGGTCGGACAAGTGTTCGGAGAATGTGGTGGTGTTGCCAGGAGGATGATATAGGAGATGGCAGTGTAGTGTTTTGTTGTCAGTTGTGTTAATGTTGGCAGTTAAGCATTCGAATGTGTTATAGTTAAAGGTGTCGATTTCCGTCACGGACATGTTATTGTTGTGAATGATTGCTATACCCCCGCCTCTTTGGTCTTTTCGATCTTTGGTGATGATTGCAAAGCCTGGGGGCACAAGAGTGTCCATGATTGGTGGCGAGCAATCATTCAGCCAAGTCTCGGTGATGAAGGTTATGTCTATCTCATGGGTGAGGATAGATTCTGCTAGCTCTGTGGCATGTTTGGTGGCTGATCTGCAGTTTATGAGCATGCAGTTGGTGGAGGGTACCACTTTTTTGGGTTTCTTCCTTAGCGGGGCCATGGGGATGTTAGTGAGGGAGGCAGGGGGTTTTGGGGGTTTTGGAGGGGAGTGGTCCCTTCTGAATCCAGTGATCACCTGAATCTTGGAGTGAGGAGTGGCAATAGATGGGGTGTCGTACGAGGAGGCAAGATCTGCTGCTTCACTCGAGGACATAGCCTCACTTGTTCTTTTGGGTCTCTGCATCTGATTCGAGAGGGGAATTGAGAACCAACGGGGAGCCTTGGGAAGCCTTTGGTGTGTGGGGTTGGGGAAGGTGAGGGTAGGGAGGGGATAATGGGAAGGCTTTCGGAGCGTGGCGAGGTTAGTTAGGATTTCATTAAAGCCCTGGATTATAGTTGCTAGCTGGCTTTCGAGCAGGGTGATACGTTGCCCCGTCTCTTCCGAGGGAGGGGGTGGGGGGGTTCTGGTCATCCCGAGAGGGGGATGGCCTGACGATGCTATGTTGCCGTCTGGTTGTTCTTGTGCTGTTCGTGTAGGCTTTGTGCAGGGCCGTGGGTGTGGGGGGGTCGAGAGGTGGCTTCCAAGTTCTTTTGCATGTGGGTATAGAGAGGTAGTTTGAAGTCTTTGATAGCGTGTTGGGGTCGATCGTAGTTGTTTGGGGGAGGTTGTAAGCGGGGTTGGGGTGACGGTTGAAGGGGGGAAGGGGAGCCTTGTTCGTGTTGGCAGAGGTGAGGGTGGTGTCATGTGGCTCAGAGCTGGTGTTGTTGATAGAGGGAGCATGAATGGTGGGTGTGCTCAGCTGGTGGGTCCGGCTGTCAGGGGAGAAGGGGTGGGTTGGGCGTGGGAGATGTGCGTGAGAGGGGGCACTCCGAAGTGAGGGGAAGAGTGAGTCAAATGCCTCTAGGTTGTCATTGTTGGCTTGGATCAGGACAGTGCCGTTGGCGTATATGGTCACAGAGGTGTTTCCGTTACGCATCGTGTGGTTAGGGATTGAGATCGTCAGTTTGCAGCTATGGGGAGTGTTAGTAGTTTTGGAGATGTGGAGTTGTGATCTGAGGATGGAGTTCCACTTTTCGGGTCTTTCAGTGTGGAAAATGAGATCCATTTTTATCTGGCCTTTGGAGGAGCAGTGATATATGTCCACAAATAGTGATTCTGGGTGTTGTCTAATCAGTTTGTGTTTGAAGTTTTTTTTTGCTTTGGGTGAGAGGTTGTGGGGGTAGCTAATCGAGAAGGAGTTCGGGCCGTGCGGTTTAAGGTAGTTCGGTGTGTGGGGGCTGGAGTAGGTTGGCATGATAGAAGGCATTTTGTCTAGGTTGGACGGGCGGCTAGTAACTTAGGGGTAGGTTGGGTAACGTTTCCACTGGGGGAGCCACCATCCTAGGGACAAGTAATAGGAGATGGGCGGGGGTGTAGTGTGGTGCTCCTACTGTATATGGGGGTCCGTGCGTCGGTGGATGGCTGATTCTCTGATCGGTGGGTGCGCCTACTGTATATGGGGGTACGTGCGTCAGTGGATGGCTGATTCTCTGATCAGAGGGATGGTGAAGGCGGTGGAGGTAGAGAGTGCGGAAGAGGACAGGCGGTGCGCATCCCGGCGGGTCAGGGTCAATTGTTATGGCGGTCAAGTCTGGTATAATGCTGCCAAGTTGCACCTAAACTTACCAAACAAGCCAAAAGAATATATAACAGGCTACAATTTAAAGTCAAACCTTTCATAAACAACAAAGGAGTAGATTACTTACAAATAATAGCCAAATGCATATTATAAAATAAATACTAACCAGCAAAACTCCCACAAAACCATACCATATTCTTCACCAACAGGACACATCATTTTTTATATGAATAATTAACATTATATTTTGTTACATCAGTCAAAACATTAAATAAAACTCCAATCTTAAATAAGACTGATAATATAAAGTAACATATAAATTATTTATATTAAATATTTATATTTCACCAACCAAAAAGCTCAAAGAACAAGCTCAATCCATTACGTATAATAATTACAACACATAAAATACACATTTTCAAATAACAATCACATAATTATTATTATTATTATTATCATTTGTTAGGCGCTACGAATCATCCCCTAGGGGATCTCTCGGTGCCATAGCATCAGATAACAGTTTGCAAAGCTATGCCAGGGTTAAAGATTGAACAGCAAGGTTTTGAGAAGTTTTCTAAACTGAGTTAAATCAGTACAAGAGTGAATGTATAACCACAGTCGATTCCAATGGTGGGGAGCCAAGAAAGAAAAGAAGCGACTGCCCAGTCTGGTTTTATGAATACGTTTGGGACACAACAATAGCTGTCCACTAGATCTAAGCTGCCGGGTTGGAATATACGGCTGTAATTTATTTTTCAAATAGCATGGTCCCCTTCTTTACAAGGTTTTAAAAACCAGACATAAGAGCTTCAAGAGTGCCCGCTTTTTTATGGGGAACCAATGATGAAGGCACAGTAGAGGTACGGATGGGGAACGTGGAGGAAGATTGAGGGTAAGGCATGCCGCTGTGTTCTGCACCACCTGAAGCCTGGAAAAAAGGCCTTCGTTCATACCGACCATTAGGGAATTTCCATAGTCCAGCTCACTATCAAAGCCTGGATCAGGGTTTTTCTGGCAGGTAGAGGGATCGAATGAAACACCTTCCTAAACACGCGCATCAGGCCGAAACACGTGCCTGATATGGTTTTAACATGTTCATCCATAGATAGGCCGTCATCCAATAGGACACCTAAGTTTTTCACGCATGAGTCGGAGGTGGTCCCAGTTCCGTGGGCCACCAATCTGAGGACCACACTGAGTGGGCTTTCCCAAACAAGAGAATCTCAGTCTTGTATGTATTAACCTGGAGAAAATTCGCTGTCATCCACACAGCAATTTTTACCATACAGCTTTTTACTTTAGCCTTAGTGAGAGTTGGATTAGTGTCCGTATTGATGATCAACTGCGTATCATCAGCATAAGAGATGGCGTAAAAGCCACATGATCTAATGAGCTTCGCCAGAGAGGACACATAAATGTTAAAAAGAGTGGGGCTCAGAATCGATCCCTCTGGCACCCCTTTATCTAAAATCATGGACTTTGATATATAAGAGTCCAGCTGCACTACGTGGGTTTGTTCTGATAAACATTCTAACCATTTTAAAGCGTTACCACAGATGTCAATCTCCCTCAGTCTTTGGACTAGAATCTGATGAGAGATGGTATCAAACGCCGCTGATAGGTCTAAAAGCATTAGCATGGCTGGGGTTCCCTTGTCTAATGCCAGCTTGATGGTATCAGTGACTTCAGTTAAGGCTGATTCCGTGCTTTAAGAAGCACTGAATCCTGACTGAGAGAGATCTAGCAAATTGTTGGCCTCTAGATAGGATGCCACTTGGTGATTCACCAATGACTCAAAGATTTTGGAAAAGAAAGGTAGTAGTGAAATGGGTCTGTAATTCAGAATATCCATAGGATCGGCCGAAGGTTTTTTAAGAATGGGTCTGATCCTTGCTGTCTTCCATTTCAAAGGGGGGATGCTGTCTTTAGTGAGAGGTTACAGAGGTCTGTGATGGGGGCTATCAAGACAGGAGCCAAAGAGGTAATGACATGTGGGGGAGCCAAGCCTGCTTTGATCTTATTTTGCAGGACCTGCACTTGGTATGGGGTGACTAGATTAAAAGATCCCAGAATAGGAAGATTGGGATTTGTCTTGACTGCAAAGGGGTCACATGACACCTTTGTTTCATTATTATGGAATGATCTATAGATATTATTAATCATTTGTTCGAAGTGATCTGCAAGATTATCACAGAGCATTTGAGATGAGGGGGTTGAGGGGCTGCCTACACTTGGATTCGTAGATTGTTTTAGAATTTTGAAAAGCTCTTTTGAGGAGTTTTCGCATAGCTGATTCTATTCCCTAAATGGGTTCTTCTAGCACTTACACAAATAATAAAATATAACATTTCCCACCCACAACAAATAAATGAAATATGACTTACTGTTCTGTAGCTGCAGATCATTCTCTGTAATTACGGAATCAAACGTATAATCCCAAAAATGGCAAAATATTTTCTAAAAAGCCCCAAAAATGTTTAAAATAAAACCAATCCAATAGAGATCCCTCTAAGCACTCCAAAGTATCTAGGAAACATAAAAAAAATGAAAAAAGTGTTTTTAAAAAATGCTCCTGGAAACCCAGAAAAAGGAAGTCAAAGTAAAAAAACATTGGTTTATTATAAACCAAAAGAGATCTCCTTTAAAAAAACTGTTAATCCAAATGCCCATAGGACACATTTGATGGAGCAGGGAAAATATAAAAATTTAACACCTAACAAATTTTATATAATTAATTAAATAAAATGTTCGTTTAAATGTATTAATCAACACTGTATGTATGGGAATGGTAATATGCCAATGTGTGTGCTAAATAATCTATTAATGGATGTCCGTGTGTCTAAATTATAACGTAAAAATAAATGCGTACTAATTAAAAATAAATGCATGTTATTGTGCTTCATAGAAATAAAACGTGTCGTTGCAAAAACAAATAGTGATGGTAAGTAAGGAACAGCTTAAATGTTGCTTTCTGCTAGGTAACAACTAATTGGGGTACGTAGACGACGGGAGGGAAACGAAAGGGATATTTTTCTCTATTTTAATTATGTTTTGTTTGCCTCAAATTAGTGCTTCTAAAAGTATAACCGAGTGGCGATGATAAAATGGCCGCCAGTGGGAAGATGTGCGCAGGCGCAAGGGGACACATGACACGGGATGAAATCGGAGAAAAACTGAACCTCGTGAGGTTTCTGAGAGGCTAGGATGCAAGAAATGGTCAAGGCTGGTGTGACCTAATTGAACTGATAGTGTGCCATGATGATCAGCAGAAGACCCGTGGGAAACAAGTTTAAGAGAAAGGACAATGACTGCGGAGTTCTCGAATGTGTCGAAAGAAGTTACAAATGAACTGATCGAATCGGATGGAAAATGTTTGAGCGTATGGGAAAGGAAATGATCCAAGGACCCTTGAATCCAAGAGAACTTGATTAAAAGAATGAATAAGCTGACATGCATGGACCAATGAAAGAAAAGCGTGATATTAATGTTGCAACAGTTAGTTAGCAAAGTTAGAATTAGGGTATAAGAGGGCCTACTCTTAGTGGGAGGGGTTCAGTTATTCTTGATGTCAGTCGTGGTTGCAGTCACAGTCAGGAGAGGAGTTGAAGAGTCGTGTTGGTGGCTTCCAGTGCTGGGTGGTCCTGATCGATCCCTTACTGAGCGGGAGATGCTGAAAGACTGTTAGATGAGACGGGTTGCAGGTAGCTGATGCTGACGAGCTGAAGTTGCTGTTGCTGTCTTAATTTTCCAGTTGAGTATGAGAATCAGGTTATTTCCAATTCCTAACTTAGGTTAGAAATCATTAGGCTAAATTAGGAAGCTAGGCAGGTAATTAGGGTTTTGGCTTCATGACAAAATTTTCCTTTCTGCAATAAATTGATTATGCTTAATAAATATTGTGAATTTAAGAATGAATAATTGAATAAAGTATTAAATTTCTTTTCATGCTTTTAAAATTATATAAAATTTAAGATTCTTTAAACACAAAATGACTCAGTGGTTATTTTCCTAAATGATTGTGACATCAGTAATTGGTTATTGTGATTCAGCTGGTCTTAATCACTATGAACTAATTTCTTAAATGAATGATTCATCGACAAAACAATGAGCAGGAATATCTTAAGAAATAACTAAAAGAAAGCGACAAATTAAGGTAATAAGATATCCTGGCTCTTCCAGCGGTACATAAAATGGTGTTCTCCATTTAGTTCTCATGCTTCTCCTAGGAGTACAGAATTTCATAAAGGTGTAAAGGAAATCCAGGAGTGTGCGTGTGTGTTAGGCGATGTTTATGGGCCCCATCGTCATGTGGATATGAGAAATATAGTTTGCCCCTGGATGACCTATAAGTAACCTGGGAGGAGAATAGTTTTTATTGTACGCGCTGCATCAGATTTCTTGGTAGCAGAGTTATGGTTTTCTATAGATTAGTTTAGTGATTATTGTTTATTGATTATTGATTATTTTTGATGACTAACACTATATGTTGAGTCACGTTATGTTATATGTAAGTTTTCACGCTTCTGGGATGTAGGAAGTGGAACACGTGTGGCAAGAGAAGTCACATGGAATTTGGTACATGGTCTGAATTCATTTTGGTAATAACGCAGGTTGTGTTATGTTAGGGATTTCTGTGTGAAAAGGTGTGTAAATGAAATAGCAAATCACGTTTACTTGTGAAACTTTGGCCTTAATTCTCAGGAGCCTAGTCTCCACATGTGTCTTATCCCCAGAGAAACGAGTAAATTGTTTGTTTGAAAGAAGGGTAAGGTAGAGGGAAGTGCTACTTTATCGGCGAGAGTAAATAATTCTGTGGTAGGGTAGAGGTAAGCGCTGCCTACTGGAAATACAGGATTCTTGTGTAAAAGGACAAAGCTGTCACTTTGTTTAGCGAATCAGACTATGGAATTGTTTTATTTGTTGTAACTAACGGAGAAAACAGTGAAAAGAAAATTGCCGATAAATTTTGTAAAGGAGGGGTAAAGAGTAGAAGTGACGTGGAAAAGTGCCGCGCTAGGATTGGATAGTGCGCTAGTCACGTGAACACAGAGCAGGAGTGACGTAGAAAAGTGCCGCGCTAGGATTGGTTGGTTCGCGGACGGTGGGAATTGTTCTGATTGGTACGTTAGTGTGAGTCGCGCTGTAATTGGTCGAAGTTCCGTACACAGAAACAGCGTTAGAGTAAAGAGAAAACAAATAGAAAACATGCCGTATTACGAGTATGAAAGGGAGAGAACGTCATGGACGACGAAATTGAAGAATTTCTTTAAGAAAGACAAAAAGGTTGTGACTAGAGAGGGACAAGTAATTCCTCCGCCGAAATCAGCAGCTTCACATATGATGCTGAAATATGGATATCATACGTGCATATGGTTGGAAAATTGGGTAAAATATACAAAGAATGATGGAGCATTGGCTTTCCCTGAAAATGGATCATTTAATGTAGCGGTTTTACGGAATTTAAGAGAAAAGATGTTTAAGTTGGAACCTAGACCTAGACCGACACAGTTTGAGGCTTTAACAGAATGGGAAGATGAGATGTATGAGCGAGAAAGATTCAGAGGAATGAGAGATCATGAGTTTATGCCTGGAAGATTGTGGGGAATGAATCATGAGGACAGAATAAAACGATGGAGATGTGCTAACATGACAGGAGGTTTGTTTCCAGCTTTTACAGTTGAGGAAGGGACTAAGAAAAACGGACTGAGAAAAAGAAACATATAGAGAGAGCAAAAGTATATGCATGAGAGCGAAACGGATGACGAGTTGCTGGAAGATATATTAAATAGAAATCCACCTCCGTATCAGCAGAGTTCTACAGTGGTGACACCAAATGCGCCACTAATAGAGACTATGCGAAATAAAAGTCCGGAAAAGAGAATTGAGGTAAATAGGTCACAAGAACAAATGAGAACTTCTCAAAATGAAGGAATAGAAAGCGACAATGCAAGCGAATTGGCAAGGACAACAAAAGAACTAACTGAGAAAATTAGAGAATTAACGAAAAATATGGAAGCAGTTACTGTGCCTGTAACAATAGGTCCAGTAATACCAGTTTTTGAGAATCAGAAAATTGATGAACGATCTTTGGTGATTCCCTTGAGTTCACAATTTCAGAGAGAAAAGGAAAGAATGGAACACAAGTCCAGGTACAAGTAATTTGGCTAGTACTTACAGACCAAGTCCACCTGACAAATTTAACAGTAAATGAGTGCAATGGTAGGAAAATGCCTATGGTAACTGAATCTGCAACAGAGACGCCTGAAAAGAGTGGTAACTGGATAGAACTAAATAATACACCCATAGGTCCGACTCCTGATGAGTTAAATGAGTGGATGAAAGCTTTTAAAATAAAAGAAACAGAAGAAAAACCATTAGATGTGATCAGATTGAAAATAGATATGGAAGAATTAATTCTAGGAACGATTGGTACTGAAAAGATAAAAAATTATCAGGATGATGAAATAATGTTTCTGTGCAAAAGTATAACATGGAGAGCAAAGAATTTACATGACAAACTAGAAGAAGTGGCTAGTGAGATTGGAATAGATTTTGCAAAAGTGAAAACATTGCAGAAACCATACAGAGTAGACTTTTGTGAGAAAGATATTGAAAATTTGAACACAGCAGGAAGGCTGACACAGATAAAGGAGTTGATTGTGTTGTTGAGAAAATGGGGTGATGTGGACAGATGGAAGGTTAGATGGACAAAGAAGAATGAGAAAAGTATAGACAAAGGTTCATTGGCTTTTATGATAACTGAAAAAGAATCTGTTGTCAAAGAATACCCCATGAGAGAAACTCCAGGTGGTAGTTACGTGCATGTTCCCTGGACTAGGCAGGACATACTGTCATTTACAAATGACTTTCCAAAGTTAAGAGAGAAGCCAGTTGAGTGGTACCGACAAGTAGAAAGGTTTGTAAAGGTCTCAAAGGTGTTGTGGATAGATTTAGATGGATTGTTTGACATAGTGGTACCAACAGATTTGTGGTCAGAATGTAAGATTACAGTTGACTGGCCAACTACAGAATATCCAAGAGATCCTAAGACAGGAGCTCCAGGTCCGGATGTGATGAAGAAGTACGATAAGGTGATTACCTTTTTGAAGAATAAGATTCCTCCCAAAGAGACAGATTGGGTTAAGATTGATAGAACTACACAGGAAAGTAAGGAGTCTGTACATGCATATTATGAGCGACTGTTATTGGTTTTCAAGCAGTATAGTGGTTATGAGGAGTTGAGTGAAAAGGACATGAGTCATTTTGTATACCGATTTGTGTTTGGCCTGAAACAGGAAATAAGTGATATGATTAAGCAACACATGATAAACTGGCAGAATGGAAGTGTAGATGAGGTACTGAGATATGCTAAGTATTGTAGTGATGAAATAGAGAGTAAACAGCGTAAGTTGAAAGAAAAGGCAATGTGGGCACAAGTGAAAGTGGCAGAAAAACAAGAAGCTCAATTGGACAATAATAATGGAAACGAATCAGGACAGAATAAGATGCGACCAAACATAGGTAAAGGAAAAGGTCAAGTGAGTCTAGAAGAGGCAAAGAAGAAATGGCCATGTCATAATTGCGGAAAATTAGGGCATTGGAGAAATGAGTGTAAGTTCCCACCTAAACCTAATCCGGAACATCAATCATTAACTCCACAGGTGCAGAATGAGGTAGTTGTTCAACAAAGTCAGGTGCCACAACCACCACTTCCCAACACTGTTAACCAGCAAAGATACAGTACAGAAACAGGATTCTACGGAGGAGAGCAGGTAACACAGTTGCCGCGAGCAGCTAACATTTCTCAGTATTGGTTGCGTCAGAGTGAGGATGACCCGGATGAAAGATTCTGACGGTGCGCAGGAGAGGGGAAAGAGTGCGTGCTTGGCGCAACTCTAGAGGTAGATCAGTCTGGTCCCTTTGTGGATGGAGAAGTGAATGGTGCAAACGTAACATTCCTTGTCGATACTGGAGCTACCCGTTCTACTGTTAGATCAGTGGAAATTCCAAACCTTCCTCTCTCAGGTGAATACATCCAAGTGGTAGGAGTAGCCAATCAGCAGATTAAAACCCCACTTACTGAATTGGTGGAAGTAAAAATTGGTTCTTTTAGCAAAATGCATAAATTTGTAGTGTGCGATTGTAGTCCTGTAAATCTTTTAGGTCGTGACCTTTTATGCAAGATGAATTGCACAATTTATTGTACGCCAGATGGAATAGGTTTTCAGACTTCAGATGAAGATGTTTTGTATAAAGTAACTTTGATGAATCAAGAACCTGAAACGAATGGTTTATTTCCTGCATTTGATGCAGAAAAACTTCCAGAAGAACTGAAAAGTGCAGTAAAAGAAAGTGTGTGGGATTTTACAGGAGAAGACATTGGATTAATGAGAGAAGTTGATCCCGTAAAAGTGACAGTGAAAGAAGGGATAATTTATCCAAACACGCCACAGTACAAATTAACTCCAGAAATAATTGAAGGAATAACTCCTGTGATAAATAAGATGATTGAACAGGGAATTCTGAAAGAAATCATGAGCAGTCCATGTAATTCACCTATTATGGGACTGAAAAAGCCAAATGGAACATATAGAATAGTACAGGATTTGAGAAAGATCAACAAAATAGTTGTACCATGTTGTCCAATAGTGCCAAACCCTGCAGTAATTCTATATCAAATTCCACATGAAGCTGAGTGGTACACTGTGATAGATTTGTGTCACGCATTTTTCTCTATTCCTTTGCATCCAGATAGCCAGCCATTATTTGCATTCCGGTTCGGAGAGCGTATTTTGGCATGGTGCCGAATTCCTCAGGGGTATACAGAAAGCCCCTCAATTTTTAATCAGATTCTAAAGAAATCTCTGGAAGATTTAAAAATGCCAGAAAAATCAGTGATGGTGCAGTATATCGATGACCTATTGGTGGCATCGAAAACCAAAGAAGCATGTGTAAGTGACACAATTGCTTTACTGAACCATTTGGAGAAAAGAGGACATAAAGTGTCCCCTTCAAAATTACAGTTTTGTCAGAAAGAAGTCCAGTATTTAGGGCATAAAATTGAGAAAGGAGTGCGGAAAATAGCGACAGAAAGAGTAAGAATGATTCAAGGAATGAGAGCACCAATGACTCAGAGAGAGGTAAGAATGTTTTTGGGAATGGTTGGATATTGTCGACAGTGGATAAGTGGATTTTCTTTGATTGCAAAACCCTTACAAAAATTGACAAAGAAAGATGTAAAAGACCCTTTTGAGTTAAACAAAGAAGAAATGAAATCTTTCAAAGAATTGAAAAAGAAACTGTGCGAGGCCCCTGCTTTAGGCATGCCTGATTATGAGAAGGATTTTGAGTTGTACTGCAGTGAAAGAGATGGATGTGCATTTTCAGTACTGGTACAAAAACACGGGACCATGAAAAGGCCAATCGCTTATTTTTCAGCTGTTTTAGATCCTATAGCAAAAGCATTGCCTGGATGTCTGAAAGCAGTTGCTGCTACTTGTGTAAGTCTGGAACAAAGTGAAGGTATAGTGATGGGGTATCCACTGAGAGTATATGTTCCCCATTCAGTAGAAATTCTTTTGACAAGAACAAAAACACAGTACATGACACATAGGGTCGATTCCGATTCGGGCCGGAAATCTCTCCGACCGAGCCGGACCCGGAGAGATTTCCGACCGAATCGGACCCGTGCAGTCCGACCGAACGAGTACGATGCGTCACGTATGCCATCGGACACGAGTCGGTCGGACTCCCATTGAAGTCAATGGGAGCCGGTCGTACAACGCGTACGCGGGCTCCCATTGACTCAATGGGTGCGAGGCGGACAAGTGCGCCCCTACAGCGTGTACGCCGCGAAGCGACTCGCGCCGTACACGCACAGGTAGGGGGACCCATGGGTCCCCCTGTGTGCGACTCGCGCGGCTACGCGTACAGGGGGTCCGACACGGACCCCCAAAGTACGGCTCCGACTGCTCGTTCGAGCCGGAGGCGCGGCTCGGTCGGACGCGCTCGAGGCGCGCATCGTACTTACCCGGCCGGAGAACGTCTCCATTGCGCGGTGCGAGTCGAGTCCGAGCGAGTCGGTCGGAGCGGTTCGAGCCGGAGCGAGTCGGTCGGAGTTGTCGGGACGCCCGGACGAGTCGGTCGGCGACTCGCATCGTACTCGCTCGGCCGGACCCGCGTACGATTCGGTCGGGAAACAGGCTCTCGAATCGGCATTTCCGCGAGCCGAATCGATTCGGATGCGCCTACCGGCCGAGATCGGAATCGGCCCCATAGTCGGCTGACTAAGTACGAAAAAGTCATCTTGAGCGCTGAAAATGTGACCATAGATAGATGCATGAATGTGAATCCTTCTACATCATTACCAGATGAAGAGAGTATAATTGAACAAGACGAAGTAGATCATGATTGTCTGAATGTGCTGGAATATTGCACAAAACCAAGAGCTGACATAAAAGATGAACCGTTAAAGGAATCTGATTATGTCATGTTTGTGGATGGTTCATGTTTACGCACAAAAGAAGGAGTGTTAAGCGCAGCTTACGCAGTATGCACAGTGGCAACTGTGATGGAAGCGTCTTGTCTGAAAGGAGTTAGGTCTGCCCAAGTTGCAGAACTAATTGCTTTGATTCAAGCATGTAAATTGGGGAAAAATGTACGAATCACGATTGTGACCGATAGCCAATATGGTTTCGGCATCGTACACGATTTCGGACAGATTTGGTCACAAAGAGGATTTCTGACATCTGCAGGAACACCTATTAGAAATGGAGATTATGTTAAAAAACTGCTTGAGGCGATACAGTTGCCTAAACAAATAGCTGTAGTGAAGTGCAAGGCGCATAAGAAAAACGAAGACTACATAGCGGTCGGCAATAATTATGCTGATGAGATCGCTAGATATTGTGCGGAAAACATGGCGTCCCTGAACAAAAATAGAGAAAGGGAGCATGTCTCTTGTCCTTTGCTTTTCACTAATACAGTCGAAACATGGGATGAAGTAAGGCAGTTACAAGAAACAGCAAGAGATGAGGAAAAAGATTACTGGATAAAAGCAGGATGTAGAAGACAGGAAAATAATGGTGTGTGGGTATACAGAGATGAAAGACCAGTTATGCCTGATAGCATGATTGCAGACATGGCACGGATGTACCATGGACAAGCTCATATTGGGAGAGATGCAATGATCAGACTTTTTAGACAAACCTGGTATAACCCAAAATTCAGAGCCATTGCTGAAAGTCTTTGTCAAAGATGTCTTATTTGTCAACAGTTTAACCCAGGAAGAAAAACAGTAGTGAGTCTAGGAACAATAGGACGAGAAGGAGGTCCATTCACAAGAATGCAGTTGGACTTTATCGAGATGCCCCCTAGTAACAGATTAAGATATGTTCTAGTGGTCGTCTGTTTGTTCTCTCGTTGGGTGGAGGCATACCCCACAAGAAGGAATGATGGAACAACAGTGGCAAAACTTATGCTGCGAGAGTTCATTCCAAGGTATGGTTTTCCAGTCACGGTTGAGACAGATAGAGGAACACATTTCCAAAATGAGTTGATCCAATTGATTTGTGAAGCACTGAGTATTAAACAAAAACTACATTGTGCTTACAGACCAGAGGCTTCTGGGGTAGTAGAGCAGATTAATGGAACAATTAAAAACAGGTTAGGAAAAATGTGTCAAGCTACAGGACTCAAATGGCCGGATGCACTGCCTCTTGTTCTGATGACAATCAGAAGCATCCCTGAAAAGAAAACTGGACTCAGTCCCCATGAGATGATTATGGGACGAGCAATGAGACAAGCACACGTACCCGTCAACAAGTTATTAACTATAACTGATGATCTAGTACTGGATTATTGCAAGGGACTGGCTGATGTGGTGCGTTCTGTGTTTCATCAGGTTGGACCGGATGCGACCACTCTTGAAAGAAAACCAGCCCACGACTTGAATCCAGGAGACTGGGTCCGCATAAAAGTCCACAGGAGAAGAAACTGTCTAGTTCCGCGTTGGGACGAGCCAAGACAGGTAATCCTAGTGACAACGACTGCCGTCAAGTGTGCAGGAGTGAAGAACTGGGTTCATGCCAGCCACACAATCAGAGTTCCAGAACCTACAGATCGACATGTGAGTCGGCGTCTGGAAGTGTGGGATAAAAGTTTAACGGCTGGGACAACAAAGATAAAGGAAAGGGTGCCAGAACTTGAAGATCGACCTGAAAGTCGACATCTGGAAACCCCAACTGCAAACACCTCTAGAGAAGAAGAGGAACAAGAAGAAGAAGAAGAAAGAAATTCAGAAATTCCAGAACTTGAAGATCGACCTGTAAGTCGACATCTGGAAATATCTGACACAACTTCAGGACTCTGATGATTCAGTTGCAAACCGGGAAGAATTCCGAAGGAGAACTTGGGGTTATAAACCAATTAGAGAAGAAACTGAGCAAGAAATTGAGTTAGATGAACAACCAGGTACAAGTTATGGTGGAACTCCTTCAGAAACAATATTAATAGATGAAGTAGGGAAAGAAGTACACAAAAGATTAGAAAATCGAGAAGAACCCCGAGGAGCAATAGGGACAGATAGAGAAACAGAAGAACAGGGAAATTTAGAAACAGAAAAGGAGAAAAACACCAAATCGGAAGAACACCGAGGAGGGACAGTAATAAGGGAAAACCAAAAGGAGAAGACAGATCCACCAGTAGGAGATGACGAGATTATAAGTTTCAAAATAAGAGACAATAGTGAGACAGTTGAAACAGAAACAGAAGAAAGTGGAGGAGAGGAAAAAGCAAAGACTGAATCAAGAAAAAGAAATTGGAAATCAGAAAGAGAAGAAAGAGAAGGTGAAGCCAAAAGGCCAAGAAAAGGAGATAATTGGCCCAACAGCTATGTAAGAAAATTGAGATATAGAATAATAAGAGCGGAAGACGAAGGTGCTGAACAAGTAAATGAAGTAACAAGTCAAAAGGGACAAGAAAAACCCAGTGGAAAAAGATTACAAAAGTCCAAAAGGACAAAGAAAGTGAATTCAAAATTTAAGTCACCTGAGTGGCTGTATATTGCACTAACTGATTACAAAGAAGAAGAAGAAAACACTCACGGAAACCAGAGACTGAGAAGTCGGATGGGCAAAGGTGAGATGCAACAAAACTTGAAGTGAAAACTTATAGTGCTTCTGCCGGACATGACAATTTTACTGGATGTGACAAATCACCGGATGTGACAACGAAAGAATTCTGGAGAGAATTAAAGAAAGTACCAAGCAAAGACTTTTTGAAAGCAGAGTGGCATCTAAGTCATTTCTGAGGTGTAGTGACACAATTTTCTGAAACTTAACAAATAGAAAAAGAAAAATGGAAAATAATAGGGATAGAAGAGATAAATGTGAATTTATAAAGAGATGGTGCAAAATGTGCTGCTTTTGTACAGGGTTATTAATGACCATATGGATAGTTTTAGCAATCACAATTCCTATTAGTGTAGCTGTGATAGAAGCAAAAAATGATACTAAACTAGAAAAAGAAACTAGTATTAAAGAACCAGTTATTTTAAGAAGTAGTGCAGAGTTGCATAAGGATAGGTCAGTAACAGATTTTTCAAAGAATGTTTTTACAAAGTTGTTGTATGAGTACGTAGAAACAATGGACGTAAGAGATTGTTATGTTTGTATGCAATTGCCTGCATCAGTATCAGAAGGTGTGACTTATCATCACCTACCTCTGACTTATGGAATAACATGTAGTGTAATAGCGAGCTTATTTTATAAAACAGGTAGATTAGAATCTTATTATACTGATATAGATAAGATTTTTGCAAACATTCCAGTAGTACCAGAACTTAACAAAGTAAAACCAGCAAAAGTTTTAGGAGAATTCTTTTTAGAACATAGAAAATTAACGTTAGAAGAAATAGTTAGTAACAACCTTACCTGTGAGTTAAAGAAAGAAGAAAAAGTATTTTTAGAAATGGTTGAAGAAAGAAGAATGAAATTTCAAAAAGAAGCAATAAAGAGGAAGGAAAACGCTTATGGACGTTTGAGGAAGGAAATCATGAAGGGAAAAGATAAATGCAGCAATGACATTAGACTGGCCGCAAACAGGAAAGTTGTGCATTAGGAGAAATAAGACAGTCTATGACAATTACTTTGTAGGTTCCAGTATCTGCCATGACAATTATCAAATTCTGGGAGGTTGGGGATTCAAAGGTGGAAAGGACCCAATATTTCCAGGTATCTATTATATTTGTGGGAATAGAGCTTATTACAGGTTACCGGACCATTGGTATGGAACTTGCTATGTAGGCCTGGTCTTTCCAAAAAAATTTCACATGGACAGAGAAGAAAAGGGAACATACAAGATGATTAATAGATTTACACGTAGAAAGAGGGAAAGTTTTTCAGAAATTGTAGGTGATATTTTTGGAGCATTGATACCAGCAGTGGGAATATCTTTGAATGCATTTAAAATTCGGAAGTTATCCACAGTAGTAGATCGTTTGTCTACAGATACTGCGGGAGGGTTCTTAATGGTAAATACCGAAATGGTTGCCATGAGAGCTATGGTGATGCAAAATCGGCTTGCCCTTGATATTCTTTTGGCAAAAGAGGGTGGAGTCTGTGGAATGTTGAAAGTCCAACATTGTTGTACTTACATTCCTGATAACAGTGAAAATATACAGAAGTATATTACAAATATTACAAGTTTGCACAAAGAATTAGTTCCACTGGAGGTTGAAAGTGTTTTGGGAAAACTTGGTAGAGGGTTTTCCTCAGTAGCGAATTGGTTAACTAGGATGAGTAGACTAGTGATAGGGAAAGTTATAATAGTAGCAACAATAGTAATATTGTTAGCCATGATATTGAAAATAGTAATAACATGTATAAAGAGAAAAGTAAGACAGAATAAGATAAGAAGAAATAACAGATTAATGAGAGAAAGAGAGAGAGAAATGGGTGAAATTGAGTTGGAGAAAATGAAAGAAAGCATGTACAAAGAGACTAAAAGGCAAGATGAAGAAGAAACAGATGTATAAATAACAGAAAGCAAAGGATGAAAGACATGCTGCCTGAAAAGAAGTATGACTTGGGTTTTATGTGGTGATTTAAAAATCACCAAAGGGGGATTGATGGAGCAGGGAAAATATAAAAATTTAACCCCTAACAAATTTTATAAATTATTAATAAAATGTTCGTTTAAATGTATTAATCAACACTGTATGTGTGGGAATGGTAATATGCCAATGTGTGTGCTAAATAATCTATTAATAAATGTCCGTGTGTCTAAATTATAACGTAAAAATAAATGCGTACTAATAAAAATAAATGCATGTTATTGGGCTTCATAGAAATAAAACGTGTCGTTGCAAAAACAAATAGTGATGGTAAGTAAGGAACAGCTTAAATGTTGCTTTCTGCTAGGTAACAACTAATTGGGGTACGTAGACGGGAGGGAAACGAAAGGGATATTTTTCTCTATTTTAATTATGTTTTGTTTGCCTCAAATTAGTGCTTCTAAAGTATAACCGAGTGGCGAGATAAAATGGCCGCCAATGGGAAGATGTGCGCAGGCGCAAGGGAACACATGACACGGGATGAAATTGGAGAAAAGCTCAACCTCGTGATGTTTCTGAGAGGCTAGGATGCAAGAAATGGTCAAGGCTGGTGTGACCTAATTGAACTGATAGTGTGCCATGATGATCAGCAGAGAGCCCGTGGGAAACAAGTCTAAGAGAAAGGACAATGACTGCGGAGTTCTCGAATGTGTCGAAAGAAGTTACAAATGAACTGATCGAATCGGATGGAAATGTTTAAGCGTATGGGAAAGGAAATGATCCAAGGACCCTTGAATCCAAGAGAACTTGATTAAAGAATGAATAAGCTGACATGCATGGACCAATGAAAGAAAAGCGTGATATTAATGTTGCAACAGTTAGTTAGCAAAGTTAGAATTAGGGTATAAGAGGGCCTACTCTTAGTGGGAGGGGTTCAGTACTTGATGTCAGTCGTGGTTGCAGGCACAGTCAGGAGAGGAGTTGAAGAGTCGTATTGGTGGCTTCCAGTGCTGGGTGGTCCTGATCGATCCCTTACTGAGCGGGAGATGCTGAAAGACTGTTAGAGGAGACGGGTTGCAGGTAGCTGATGCTGACGAGCTGAAGTTGCTGTTGCTGTCTTTATTTTACAGTTGAGTATGAGAATCAGGTTATTTCTAATTCCTAACTTAGGTTAGAAATCATTAGGCTAAATTAGGAAGCTAGGCAGGTAATTAGGGTTTTGGCTTCATGACAAATTTTCCTTTCTGCAATAAATTGATTATGCTTAATAAAAATTGTGAATTTAAGAATGAATAATTGAATAAAGTATTAAAATTCTTTTCATGCTTTTTAAATTATATAAAATTTAAGATTCTTTAAACACAAAATGACTCAGTGGTTATTTTCCTAAATGATTGTGACATAAGTAATTGGTTATTGTGATTCAGCTGGTCTTAATCACTATGAACTAATTTCTTAAATGAATGATTCATCGACAAACAATAAGCAGGAATATCTTAAGAAATAACTAAAAGAAAGGGACAAAATAAGGTAATAAGATATCCTGGCTCTTCCAGCGGTACATAAAATGGTGTTCTCCATTTAGTTCTCATGCTTCTCCTAGGAGTACAGAATTTCACAAAGGTGTAAAGGAAATCCAGGAGTGTGCGTGTGTGTTAGGCGATGTTTATGGGCCCCATCGTCATGTGGATATGAGAAATATAGTTTGCCCCTGGATGACCTATAAGTAACCTAGGAGGAGGATAGTTTTTATTGTACGCGCTGCATCAGATTCATAAAGTAAAACAGAAAACCCACCCGCAAACAACATTACAGTCCCAAAAGTACATATACATTACACTTAATCATCATAAAGCAAGTAATATAACACAGTATAACATAACATATCAATACATTCCTAAGACAGTATATGAAAACTGAAACCAACACACTAGTGAAAAACACTAAAATGACTACAACAGAGGCCCTCATTATGATGTTGTCGTGGAATCGGGACCGACCCACTGCATGATTAGGTCGCACACTCCGATTTCTCTATGGGAGCTGGTGCTGCAGCCGTAAACCGGCTGTAGCACAAGCTCCCATTGGGAAAATGGGAGTGATTGTTAATCCCTGCACTGCATGGCAGGCACCTGCCACTCGGTGCAGAGATTAACAGGGGGCACCATAGGTGTCCCCCAGGCATTCAACCTGAGGCCGCTGAGGACAGTCAGTTTCCGTCAGGCTTTTCATGTCGGAAAGTACGACATGAAAAGCCTGTCAGAATCCAACATTGTTATTCCGAGGGCGGAAACGCTGTCCTAATGGGATTATGTGCCGGTTCGGACTGACCGATGGGCTCCTTGAGCCTGTTGGAATCCAGCCGGAATGACTGGTCGGTTTGAATTCCGACCGACATCCAAATCGGCCCCTAAATGTAACAGACAAACAACACTTTACCTAACCTCTAGACTTCCCCCTAGACCACTCTACCTCAAAACCCTAAATAAAACCTTTAAAAAGGTCTTACCTGTTCTGACTAAAAGAACCACCTACTGCGACCTTGATCCCGGAAACCAGACTAAAAATTACTCAGACTACAAAATAGAAGGTAGAGATAAAAAATATGTCCGCTAAATTAAACTCAAAATAAAGACTACCTCCCCATAGAAATGAATGGGAAAATAAGTAAAAAATGTTGCATAAATGTAATAAAAAATTATTAAACATGTAAAGCATCAAAACATGCTGCACAAAATGTAAAAAAAATAGTAAAGTATAAATTAAATAATAGTATAAAAAATATACAATTATTTAATATAAACTGAAAAACGTATGTTAAAAATATGCATATGAAACAATTTAAGAAATATTAAATAAATGTTAAACAATAGGAAAAATACCTTAAAAATGAACAACATACAATGCTATTTAAACATGATTTACATTGTTTATGTAATATTGAAAATGTATTACAAATAATTTTGTCACTCTATAAATGTTTTAAACTGGAATCATGTTTAAAAGTGTAAAAATATACATTAAATAAACTTTGAACAAATAAATAAAAATTAAACAAGATGTTACATTTCTTTATTGTAAGAAAATGTGTAAATAACATTATTTAGTACAAATATATAACTAACTGCATTTTAAATTATCATTCTAAATACCAACAATACTAATTAATGAAATAAACTACTCTTACTACATAGAAATACAGTTTTTAAAAAAGTATTTCACACTAAGGGGTCGATTTCGATGTCGTTCGGTAAGGCATCCGAGAGCCTTCTGGAGTCGAACCTTACAACCAACTCGTACTGGAATCTAATTTCCCGAACGACGCATTACGATGCCCAAAACCCATTACTTACAGAACAACTCGGTCACTCCAAAACCGACTGGATATTTCAAACGAAAAGCTTTCGTAAACGCAGAATGGAGCCGTTCTGAGCCACTTCCGAGTCCGAATCCGACTGCCCAAGTACGATGCGTACTTCCTATGCGCCGAATTGGTCGGACCAACCAACACGTCAGAGCAGCCGGAAGGGGAGTATTTCAGCTCCGAATCGCGCCACAACACGATTCCTGCAACCAAGACTGTGCAGCTATGTATCCCATCGTGCATGTCATCCATATACTCTACATCTATGATGAATACTACAACCCCAACTGAAGCGGTTGTCGCAGACGGTAAGTTAGACACCTACCCCTACACAATAATGCAACTATCCCGCGAAAGACAATATAAGATAAAGCAGGGGCAAAACTAGAGGTAAATGTAGGGTGGAAAAGACTTCCAGCAATGTAGAGCGAATTTGGGGGTTGGGTGGCTAATACCCCCAGCAATGTAGAACCAATTTGGGGGGGCTAATACCCCCTGCAATGTAGAGCCAATTTGGGGGGTGAGTGGCTAATACCCCCAGCAATGTAGAGCCAATTTCAGGGGTGGGGGGGCTAATACCCCTAGCAATGCAGAGCCAATTTGAGGGGTGGGTGGCTAATACCCCCAGCAATGTAGAGACAATTGGGGGGGTGGGGGATAATACCCCCAGCAATGTAGAGACAATTTGGGGGTGGGGGATAATACCCCAAGCAATGTACAGACAATTTAGGGGTGTGGGAGGCTAATACCCCCAGCAATGTAGAGACAATTTGGGGGGTGGGGGCTAATGCCCCCAGCAATGTAGAGACAATTTGGGGGGTGGGGGGCTAATACCCCCAGCAATGTTGAGCCAATTGGGGGAGTTGGGGGGGGTAACACTCCCAGCGATGAGCACTTGAACAATGTAACTGGTGCTCATGCAAAGTGCCTTAATACCTACGGTTCGAGTACAAGCTGCAGAAAATTCCCAAAAAACAAAGCCAAAGTCACTTTGCAGAAAATGCATTCTCACACTGTGGCAGCAAAAGTAACTGGCAACTTTATGGTTTAAATTTCTTTATTGTATTTAAGTAGTGATAGACATATGTAACGGGTGGAACCCCACCAGCTGTGATAATTACAACAAAATACTAATCCCGCAACCCCCCCACCCACCCACCCAACCCGGACCTGGTTGCACTTACAAAGAGATAAGAAAATAGAGCCATTCCCTCCCACCCCCCGGCCCACATCAGCGGTTCTATATTTAAGCTGAGGCCGACTCTGATAGGCGGAGTAAGCGTAAGTACTTAGGGCAAGTAAGTTCACGAAATTCTGTCATGAGGAGGGTTAAGAAGGGCTTCCAGATTTTGGGGAACGCTGAGCTTTGATTCATCTGTGTGAGGGTGATTTCCTCCATCCCCATTATATACTAGAGTCTATGTAGCCAGCCTAGGTGAGTAGGAATATTTTGAGTGCCCCAGTGCATTAATATGTTCTGAAGGGCCGCTAGTAGCGCTAATTCTATCTGTCTGCCTCTGCGGGACTTTAGTGGAAAGGTGGGTGCGTTTGGGAGGCCTAGAGGGATATAAGCCGGGAATCTAGGGATTTCTGTGTCTAGGTGCGAGTCTATGTCTTTTAGGACCTGATCCCAGTAAGTAGCTAAGTAGTGTTCCAACGGAGCCGCATTAGCGCCAGCAGTCAGGGGAATTAGATGGTATATGTTTATGTAATCTATTAGGGGTGAGATTCCAATATGTTGTGATTTTAGTGGCCGTTTCAAAGCCTGGGATATTACGAGCTGTGTGTCGGGCGCCGCGGTAGTAGATGTCGTCCCATTCCTTCATGGACAGCTCCCTCCCTATCTCTGCCTCCCACCGCCGTTGACCCGGAGATTTCGTGGTTGGGCGTTCAGGGGCCAGTAGCCTATATAGATGGGTAATAAGGTGTGTGTTTGGCGTGCTAGAGAGAAGCCAGAGTTCGTATGGGGTGAGGTGACGTTGTGCCCCTGGCCGGTCTGTGGGTTGCATCACCCAATGGCGAATCTGGGTGTAATGTACGCAAGAAGGGTATGGAGTTCCTCTGAGTCAAGGTAAAAGAACAGGGAGATACTAAAGGTGGGAGTAACACAGGAATAGCCCCACACTGAAGATAAGAGGGAATTCCCCTTTTCGGAACAAGAGCTCTCACACACCTAGCAAGCTAGGTGTCATGCTTCATCATATGAGCCTGCCCCTCGTCAGGTCGGCGCTGCAATACCTGACGGGCACCCAGTACGGGGCTCTTTGGTGGGGATCTTTTGTTCCTGCCGTAGGGTGCAGTGGGGGTGAGGGGGCCTAGTATGTGTAGATGTGAGAAGGAAGTGAGTTAAAACAGGTCAGTTAGTCCTAACAATTATTTATTCAAGAAGGTAAACTGCCTGATTAAAAATATAGAGAGTGGCGGTGAACTAGAGGCAATGTATCTAGCTATATAGGTCCTACTCTCGGTCGGTCAACATGTATCGCGCCCTGGGTGTCAGGAGGATCTAGGCGCTTCTTCAGGACCAGAGCAAACGCTATCTACACAACGTGATAAGTGAAAAACGACATACCACGTTCTCAGGTCAATAACCTGCAGACAAAAGAAATAACAATGTTTTTGTAGTGAAATGTAAACACTGTACATGAAATGTATCTCATAGTTGGACAGACATTGGGTACCCCAGATGCCATGCACTGGCTATCTATGAGAGGGCAGAGGGTCATATTCGCGGTGTAGGCAGAGATTAATGTATTAGGGAGTGTAGAGGTCAAGAGCTCGCGACAGTAGTTCCCAGGTCCATTCAACAGAGAAAGATCAAAACAAACCCGGATCATAACAAACAATAACAACAAGAAATTAGAATTAATGGAGAAAAAGTTATGGTCCATTTCTGGTGTGTCCATTTAGTCACTAGTGGGGTCATGAGTGCGGCCCCCCCTCCCTGCCTGGGCCTGGCCCCCCTCCATCCCTGAAGTGTATAAGGCAGGAATAGAGAGAAGAGAGAGCTGTCAGCGAAGAAGCAGGAGTAGGAGATCCAGAGGAGAAGCCCCCCTCGTCAAGGTGACGCAGGTCTCGAGGAGGCCCCGGACAATGTGTCTATGACTGCCTGCGTCTCTCTAGCTATCGTATCAGGATCCAGTCGGTGGCCAACCAGGGAAGTGCTGGATCTTCCCCTAACTCGGTCAGAATTTCCGTCTGATTCTTCTCTGCTGTTTCGTGTGGGATCGGGAGAGTCACTTTTCAGGTCCACTATACGACGTGCTTCCTCCAGGTATCTAATTTGGTGTAGTTTCCCTTGATGCCGGAAGATGATACAGAAGGGGTGCCCCCAGAAATAGCACACTCCCACTGCACGAAGGTGTGTGGAGATAGGGCAGAAATCTTTCCTTTTCTGGAGGGTAGTTGCCGCGAGGTCCTGGTAAAGGACAAGGTGACTGCCTTGATACTGCAGGGGGTGTTTGGTTCAGGCCATCTGGAGAATACGCTCCTTTAAAGGGAAGTCGTGAACGCACGTGAGAATGTCCGGTGGTGGGGCTTTAGGTGAGAGTTTAGGTCCTACTCTGTGCATTCTGTAGAGTTCGATGGGTACCTCGGGACCAGCCTCCAGAATGGTTCGGAATAAGTCCTGCACGTAGGTGGTGATGTCCGCCCCCTCGCTTCTGGAGGGAACCCCACGGATCCAGATATTGTTCCGGCGGGATCTGTTCTCCAGGTCCTCTGTGTTGGCTTGGAGGTTCAGGTTCTGGTCTCTAAGGTGTAGGATCTCCTGTTGAAGTTGTTCTAATTCATCATTCGTGCTCGTTTCATGGTCTTCCAAGGTGGAGACTCTCTCACCCAGCACATCCAGATCCCGCCATGTGGCCTTTAATTCTTGGCGACCTCCTTCCTGAAAGAGTGGAGGTCCTCATACAGGGAGGTGAACAGTGACTCCAGGTAGGAGCGGGTGATCGGTTCATCCATGGCCACGGAGTCAGAAGGCCCCTCAGGCACCCTTGAAGGCATATCCCCCCCCTGCTCCTCCTGCGGGCTTTAGTAACATGTCTTTGAGGTTGTGGCCTTTTTTCCCTCTTGCATTTGCCATGTTGGGGGCAGAGGGAGTGGCAGGAGTTGGGCAGCAAAGACGGAGGTTATCGTGCGTCCGGGCAGTTGCCCCGTAATCTGGGTGCCCTCTGCTTGCTGTGCACCTGGGTTCGCCCGGCCGGGCAGTCCACACCTCCAAGTGCGCTACCTAGGGCGTAAGGCCCTGGTGCCGGCGCCGCCCCAAGTCCCAGTCCACCCCGGCCTCCCCGGTTCCCCCAAGGGTGGTTATCGATGGGTGCTCCGTTTACCTTCAAGCAGCTGATGGCGCAGACTCGGGGGCCCGGGATCAAGTGCGTTGCCTGTGGTGTCTCTCTCAAGGCCAAAGCTCTCCCCTTGGTATTGTTGCTCAGCGGCATGGAGACCAGTGAGCCTTGAGATTTGCCTTGGGGTCCAAATATGCAGGGGGACCAGCCTCCGGGCGAGCAGCCACCAGTCCAGGCCCAGCACCCGCCACCATGGTACGAACTAGTGAGATAGCTGTGTCCCCTTCCAGCAGCGGATCCCTTGTTCCTCCCACCGCAGGCGGGGTGCTACCCAAAGGGCCGGGGGGGTCTCACACATTCGCCACCACCTAGGTGTCAATTAAAGGCCCCCCTGGGCCGCGTCTGTTATCTCCTGGTTGGAGGGGCTCGTCAAGTCCAAGCTCGGCACAGGGCCTCCGCTTCGTCTGCGCTAGGTGTGAGCTCACCCCTCACGTCTCTTTCCCCACTAGGTACAGGGGCAGGCTGACTCCCCGGCAGTCGCATCTCACTTGGGCTCCTCAATTCACTGCGTTCCGGCCTCCATAGGGGCACCAGCGGCCTGCCGGTCAAGGCACTCGCCGGGACAACCGTCAGGTCAGGGCCCGCCTACGGACACCGCGGCCCACGGGCGGTCACAACCTCGCTGCCAGCTAGGCGCCCAGACCACGATGCTCAGGCGCCCCCACC
Source organism: Calotriton arnoldi (assembly GCA_963921515.1). NCBI lineage: Eukaryota > Metazoa > Chordata > Amphibia > Caudata > Salamandridae > Calotriton > Calotriton arnoldi. The sequence continues at coordinate 1,199,940 of CAWUFW010004969.1, read as the reverse complement.
ACTCCGCGGTCTGAGCTGGGAGGCCGCTCCAGGCATTCTGAGCGGCCCTCGATCTCCTCCTCTGTTCTGGCGGACTTGCCCAGCTTCTCAAGGGGCGCGGTCAATTTCATTCATTCCAAAGAAAAATCCTTTCTCGTAGACAGCTGGCTCGACAAACTCACGGCTCTAAACTGCAAACCGTCCATCTCCAACTCTGTTAAATCCCTGGATATTACTCTTGACTGCCATCTAAGCATGAAAGACCTTACCATTGCCTCTGCAAAAAGCGTATTCTACTCGCTGAAAAACCACAAAAAAGTCAAAGCCTTCATCCCATTGAAGACCTAAAAACAGGGGTTCAACCCATTAGTACTACCCAAGCTGGACTACGGCAACGCAATGGTTACGGATGCCCCAAAATCTTACCTACCCCCATTGAAAGCCAAACTCCACGCTGCAGCTAGACTTATATCGGGGAAAGGCTCTTTGATCACATCACTCCCATCCTCAAACAACTCAACTGACTGCTAATTGAGGCTAGGGCCATACTAAAAACTGCCTGCATAATTCAAAAGCCGGTCAAAAGAGACCTTTATGAAGCTCAAACAGTCTACTCTTGATTCCTCAAAAATTTAAGAGAGAGAAATCTCGCACATGCTCCTCCTATGGGAATGCTCATAAAATCTGCAACTCCTTGCCCCAGGACCTGCGGGAAATCAAATCTTCCCTCACTTCAAGAATAAACTGAAGCTTCTTCTCCTCAACAAATACCTAAACCCACCTCCTTAATGTTCCTCTAGAGGCCTTACCCAGCTACCTCAGAACTACATTGTCCATCTTTATTACTGTTCCTCTTGTTTTGCCGTTTTTACTGTTATTATGTGCTTTTTAGGTCTCGCCTGAGCCAGCGCATGCGCTGCACTGCTAGACATTTAGTAACTGGCTTTTCAAAGTGCTACCAAAGGCTTTTGCCGGCCTCCAGCGTGCGGTTACGCGTGCGGTTACGCGCGCGTGAACGTGCACAGGCCATCTGGCTTTTGTAATGGCTCATTAAGCCTTACAATGCTCCTCCACCCCCTCTGTCTCTCTGCTCTCACTACCCCCTCCCTTCTCCCCCTCCCTCTTCGTCAGCTTCAGCCATCTGTCTTTCCTATGCCGTGCGCACCACTCGTAGGCACCCTACCCCCTCCCTCTTCGTTAGCTTCATTTTCACAGCGCGCGATATTACTTTCACGGCCGCGTCAGTTTCACGGCCGCGCGGCCAATGCTCTTTTTTTTTCTGCCGGGTTCCACACTACCTTTTTCGTGGCTTAGCGCGCTCTGCGTTTTTTTAAAATGCATTTTTTTCTGCATGCGCCCGATTTTTATTACTATGTGTTCAAGATCACCGCTGCGCACGCCTCGCTGCTGCTGCGCTAATCTTAAATAATGGCAGCTGCTTCCGGAGGCCGCAGGACTTTCTTTTGTTCTGCCGGGTTCCACACTACCTTCTTCCCGGCTTACTGTGCTGCTACATACATGAACAGCATCCGGCCTCATGCAGGGGGTGAATTCCAGTCTGCTGACTAGGTTATGTTAATTTTAGCCCCTTCAGGAAGTCCTGTCCATGGGCGTGGCACAGAAATACTTCTTTTAAACCAAGGCGCAGCGGTAACTAGCATTTTATTTACAGAACTCACACATTGGTAAGTTTAACCAAATTGCTTAATATTGAACAAATTGCTAACAACGAACTAGTATTCTTTGCTTTACTGTAATAAGTGTGGCCTGTCTGCTCTGGGACAAGTTATATATAAATAAATACAGCGCGTTCAGCTATCTCCCCAATAGCGTTTTGGAAATCAAACACATTCAGCGCATTCAGTAGTGTTACAAATAAGATTGCAGTTGCACATTACGGACCTACAGAGCTTGCCCCCTGCCCTTTGTTTGTTGCTGCACAATACCACCAAAGCATATTGTCTCATGTTTTTTAATGTTGTGTATTTTATCGGAGAGGACGGCATTTTATTAAAAAACATGTTTAGCGTGTTCTGGTAAGAGCAAGTTGGCTTGCAAATAAAGATTAATATTTGTCTTTATCTGTATGTTTTTACCAGTGCATATAGGTGATTTCAGAAATGCAATCATGTTTGTACTACCTTGCATACCACATTTGATGCACACATGGCTTTCCTTCTCTTCCCCGTCTGCATTTTCTAAATAAAACGTGCCATTGTGTTACACGTACTGACTGCAAGGCGTGAGCCCACTAAGTGAACCTCCTACAAAATATATATAATTTAACTGTTCAAAGTGGTGATTTTGCACACAGCAATAGAAGTGCAGGTAACTGCGGCGCTTTAGTTGCGCACAAATTATACAAATTACGGGAATACAAAACAATTTATGTGAACACCAGAGTAAACTTCCTTCTTGCTCGTTTACACAACAGTCATGTCGGATATGGGAATAAGTTGTAAAAATGTGCAGCAGCGCATCATCAATAGTGCCCCCTGCTAATCTGGACACTTGCATGGATTAATTTTTGTTTGGTTTTCTTAGTAACTACTGTGTAAGCGTTTTAGTTACTTTCCTTTGCTTTACAGTAATGAGTGTGGCACACATACTTAATACCTCGTAATTAAGCCTAACTGGTCTGGGCCAAGTTATAAATAAAACACGTTCAACTATCTCCCCAATAACATTACAAAAAAAATCATTCTGTTGTGTCAGAATTAAGATTGCACCGGCACATTACGGACCCACAGATCTTGTCTTTCCCTGAGGTGGTCTTCCCTAGTAGTAACTTTCAGCTGCGTTCTTTAGACACTTTACCTTTCAATATATACCATATTACTACAGTGCAGGCATTCGGCGTTTAGTATCAAGTGAAGACCGGTCTGTGGGCAAGGGGCTTGGAATCCACACTGTCCTCTTCTTAATTATGAATACTTTTTCAGGCCAGCCGCATTCTCTACTAAGTGTGTTTAAAATCTAACTGGCTCTAAACATCTGGAAGCCTGTTTATGTGCATGTGAATGTATTGCTGAGTTTTGTAAATCACACACTCTATAGCTAATTGTGTCTCTGATCACATTGCATTACAGAGTTTGCCAGCTACATGGAAAACAAGCATTGGCATAGCCAATAGGTCTCGCCTTTGGGACCTTTTAAGTGTTTAACCATGCAACAGTTAATGTTGTTGCACCAAGGATATTGTGCTGCATAACTAAATACTTATAAGGTCCCAAAAGCGAGACCTATTGGCTATGCCAATGCTTGTTTATTTTTACTCCTCCAGTAATCTTGTACAATTGCTGCTGTGCTCTGTAAAGCGCTATGTATTTTTGTGTACCGTAACTACCTCAAAATTGTATCAGCAACTTTCCCTAATGTCCTTGTGCATCTCGTCACATACTGTCACCATGTATCTGTATTTACTCCTAATGTATCTTATGCAGTTGCTGCGTATGCAATTCCTCCTGCACCTCATCACTTTCGGTCACTATGTATCTGTATTTAGTCCAAATGTATCTCAAGTATATGCTGCGTGTGTTAACTCTGTGAAGCACTCCGATGCCCTCGGGTCAAGTTTGCGCTATATAAAACTCAATAAATAAATAAATACATTTTAGTCCTCATACCCCTCTAGTTAGTACCTTTGACAATCACTAAAAATAAATAGTACACTTAACTGTAATTGTAATCAACTTACCTATGAATGAATGAATATAGATATTGTAAAGCGCTCTGTCACTCCTAATGGAGCATCCTTGTGCTAGAGTTGCAGCTGTAAAACCTCAAGAAAGGAAAAAGAGGCAAGGAAAGTGTAGGAAAGTAGGATCTACTTCTATGGTTACCCCCACTTTTTGCCTGGTGCTAAGCTGTATTATGACTAGTCTGACTGGGATCCTGCTAATCAGGACCCCAGTCTATCTGCTTTCTCCCTAAATTGGTTTGTTCAGTACTTAGGTACACACCAGATTGGATACTGGGGTACCCTTATAAGTCCCTAGTATATGATACCCATGTACCCAGGGCATAGGTACACCAGAGGTCTCCCATGGGCTGAAGCATGTATTATGCCACCCATGGGAGACCATTCAAAATGGAACTACAGGCCTGTCATTGCAGCCTGTGTAAGTTGGTGCATGCACCACTTACTAAAGATATAGGTTTACTATATCTAAGGGTCACAGCACTTAAAACCTATTAGACACTCCTATAGCAGGACTTTGCAATCCTGAAGGCAGGGTGCTTGGTTCTAAGTGAGAGGGTGCCTCTGCATGAGCAGGACACCCCTGAAGCCTACGGAGTCCATTCTCCCAGGTTGTCAGTGAAGCAGCCATATACTATATAGAGGGGCACTGCGCAATTACAGAGGACCATCTCAAAAACAGCTGCAACGAATCCTATAATGTTTGGTATCAAACATGTTGGAATGATACCCCCACACTGTAAACGGTGTGGGAGGTATGATTCCAAGCACTGGAAGAGCCCTCCGTTAGGCTCTCAGTGTGCCCGGTACCAGTCTTCCAGACCCGGACAGCACAAAATGGTTGCTGCTGACCAGAGACACATTTCTGCCCTCCTGCTGCTGAGCCAAGCTCGAGCAGAGGAAGGTGGAACAATAGGCATCCTGTCACAGATAAGATAATATTTATTTTTGCTTGATTAATTAAAATCTTTGCAAATACATAACAGAAAAATTCCCATTATACACAAATTATTAAGCTTAAAACAACATTAAAATGATCATCAATAAAATATTCCCAGTTTGTGCGATTGGCTGTTCTGTAACAGTGACCACCTCCCAGACAGGGTTTAGTGTATTGGGACTGGGTGGGTGCGCTTGCCAGCATCTGAAAGTCTGCATGAGGGACACATTTGGTGTCCCTGTGCATAGTCCAGTTCAAACCAGTTCTGGGAGCTGTTGGCTCCCGCTCTGGCGTGAAACTGGACAAAGGACATGGGAGTAACCTCCCCTCTGTCCAGACCCTCCCCTGGGAGGGTCCCTTGAATCTTCCCAACCCTTTCCCTAGGGTACTTAAGGGCTTACCTGGGTGTAAGCCCCTAGATTCGTCGTGGGATAAGATTCAGATCAGACACCAATGCACTTCTACCGTCTGGGCACTCTGGACTTCGCTGGACTTCGTTTGGGCCTGACTTCATCTCCCTTCCAGTCTGCTGTATCGTCTGTGCCTGTGCATCATACAGGAACCTTCCAAGGCCTGTGAAGCATCAAAGACAACCGAAGTAATCTCCTTGGAGTGAAGGAATCACTCCCCTGCATTTGCAGGGACCGCAATTAAGTCGACCAGTCTGCAGATCCCGATCTCCTCTGGACTCCGCGGGCTCTGCAACACAGGTGGTCGTTCTCCTCAGCTCCCGAGGTCTGCTCAACCCTCTCACCAAGTTTGAAACCAGTAGTCCTGGTGGGGATTGCATAACTGAACCCCTGGGTACTGCGTCCAACTTGCAGTTGCAAAGGCTTGTTTGCTTCTTTGCAAGAAGATCTTTGGGCTCCAAGTAGCCCCAACCTCGCGCATCTCCTGTGATCAGAATCTTCAGCCACACCACATCGGGTGCATCATGGCCTGCTTCTTTTGGTGAGCTGCTTGAGGTCCTCTCGCGACTCCAGTGCCTCCGGCCTGTGGGTCCACTTGAGGGTCACACTTGTTTCTTTTGGGCTCCCATGATTGCTCGGGACCTGCCCTGACTCCCCTGCCTTTGGTGAGTCCCCTGGACCTTGCTGGTCCCGACGTTGCTCCTTCTTTGATTCCTGCGTGGCTTGTCTTTGCCAAGGCTTGTTGGTGCTCCCGCCGGACACCGACCCCTCAGCACACGGCATCCTTCATGGGACAGCTCGTGCATGGCTCCTGGTCCTCCTCAGCATTGCCTGGTCCTCACAGCTGCAGAGTCAAGGTCCTCGTCATCCATCCTGAAGTACCCGACATCGGAGGGCATTCGTCTTCCAAGTCTCCTGGTCACCTCTGAGTGACATAGACTCTGTTCCCTCTGCTTTCAGGTACTCCTCTTCAAGAATCCATGGTTGGATTCCCACGGACACTTTCTCCTCTTCCAGCAGCGGCACTTTCCTGAAGTCATCCATTGGGTTCAACAGCGGTTTCCGACACCACTTCACACGTATGCACCCGGCTTCCCTGGTGTAGGTAACGTGGGTACTAGGGTATCAACGGGTGGGGTGGCTCTCCAACCTTCTGTCTTCCACTGGGTTTCTTCAGGGTCCACTGGGAAGGGTCCTTAATCCTTAAAAATGTGACCGCAACTTGCACATAGACTTGTATGGAGCACTCGGTCGTGTTCCCACACTGCACATGCTCTCCGTGGGGGTCCCTATCTACTTACCTTGGGTGGTTGTGTGGGTCCCCAGCAATTCTACGTCCTCTCGACACTGTCTTGACTCGAGTCGTGGTTCTTATACCACTTTCTTAGTATATGGTTTGGTCCCACCCTGGGGCCACTGTGTATTTTGTGCTATTTACTGTGTTTCTTTGCTAAAGTATTGTATGTATTGTGTTTATCTCCGTGTTGGAGATACTTGAACATTCTAGAGAGTATTATATAATAAATACATATTTTTATTAATACTTGGTGTGGTTCTTTTTCACTTAATCTATACTGTAAGATTGCATTCTGGTAAAACAAGCTGCCTTACACTCCTTCTGGACTAAGCCTGAAGGCTGCTCTCCACAGCTACCACTTAGAGAGCTTTATAAGGTTGTCTAAAACCTTATAAATCACCATAAGGGTTGTCTGGACTGGTGCAAGGTGCCCACTTACATTAGTGGACCTCATATACCAAGCCAGCCTCTCATTGGTGTGCAGCGGTTGAGATTCAAGCTTGCATCGTTTTACCAGATAAATCTTTGTATTGATTAATTGAAAAACTATCACTACTGCTAGGCACACACAATATAATCTTAGAATAAGTAAGTTCTACTGAACTTAGGGTTGGGTAAGTCAAGGGTCTAGCACACCCTTTCTCCAACCTAAGAGAGTTTAGTTCCCACTAGGTTAGGTAGGTGCAACACCACACCACACTTAGTATGTCTTCCAAAGGAGATGCCAGTGGCTCTCTGACTGCTAGATACAGTGAACTTTTGTTCCAAGAACTGAAAGCACTGTGTGCCTTTAGAAAGTTGAAGACAGGGAAAGGAGCCACTACTCAACGCCTCTTAGAGGTGTTATTGTTAGATGACCTCAGGAAAGCCTTAGGGTCAGATGAGCAGGAAAGAGTGGGTGGGACAGGGCATGAGGATAGGCCAGGAGGGGAGAACCCTTTTGACCTAGAATCTAACCCTGACCAGGAGGAGCCTGATGACTCCCACCTGGACAATACAGACCTCCCAGAGGAGAACACAGGTGTCTTAGAGGATGCCCCCTTTGATCCTCCTGGGAATGTGCAGAGTAGACCAAGGAGGTCTAGATCCTCCTCTGCAGAATCCAATGGCTCAGGACAGTCAGCCGGGACCTCCATTTCTCGGAGAAGGGGGAAATCTTTGGATAGGGAGTACCAACTTCTGGAGCTTTAGAAAGCAAGGCTTAGGCTCAGGCAAGAGCAGTTGGCCCTTGACAGAGAGTCCCTAGAAGTCCAGAGAGCTAGGAAAAAGTTGGGACTAGAGTCCCATGGTGGCAGCAACACTGTCCTTAGAGTTAAGGAACATTCCTTTGAACATAGGAACCTGAACAAGATTGTCCTTCCCTACCACGTTGGGGATGACATCCACAAATGGATAACTGCTTTAGAGAGGGCCTGTAAAGTTCAGAGGGTCCCTCAAGAGCAGTGGGCAGCTATCTTGTGGCTCTCCTTTGCTGACAAAGGTAGAGATAAGCTCCTCACTGTTAGAGAAGAGGCTGCTGACAATTACTCAGTTTTGAAAAGGGCTCTCATTGATAGGTTTGGCTTAACCACTGAACAGTACAGGATTAAGTTCAGAGACACCCAGAAAGAACAGACCCAGGACTGGGTAGACTTTGTGGATAGTGCCATTAAGGCTCTGGAAGGTTGGTTGTTCGGCAGCAAAGTGCATGACTATCAAGGATTCTACAATTTGATTATGAGGAAGCAGATCCTTAATAATTGTCAGCAAAAAACGATGGCTTTAGGCCCAGATCTTTGTACTGGGGGTGAATGTTTGACATTGTTCAACATTCTGTCCATCAATTGTTCTTTTTGCATTTGTCACCCCGAGTGGGATAGGTATGCCCAGACGTAGGTCCCGTGCTCTCCATGCCACTAGAGTCAAGCTAGCCTGGCTGAAAAGCCCATCGGAGCGTCAGTCTGAGCGTAATCCCTACAATGGGGGCGGTGCCTGCAGAGCTGCCACCATAGGGATTAAGATGTCTCTTTTCCTTCTGCCTTTACATGGCGGTCCAATCGCCAAGTAAAGGCAGGCGGAATGGGACTTAAGGGCCCCTGTTGGCCTCTGCTATGGGGCCAGGGGGGGGGGGCACATGTGGTGCCCCCCCCCCAAACATCCATGAACCGCGTGCCAGGCACCACATAATGCCTGGCACAAGGTGCATGGATGTTTCAAAACATGCCTTTTTCAATTGTAAAAGATATGTTTCCGACCACCTTCATGGCGGTTGGATTGTAATAAGGTGGGTGGAGCCGCCAACCACATGTTGGGCGGTCTCTATCCCAATATGATGGCGGTCGGACGCTTGTCCGATCGCCATCATAATGAGGGCCTAATTCTATTTGTGAATTTTCATGTGCTGAAAAGGGTTTTGTTAAAAGAGACCAGAGTATTTGCATCATCTGCATCGCTCACTGCAAAAGGTTCACAGACACGGTTTGAAGTGGGATGGAAAAAAGGAGGGTCTCTAAAAAAGGAGTGGCCGAAGAAACTAACTATGAATCCCTTCCAAGAGGCGTGTCCTATGTAAATAAAGGGGTGGCCTTAAACATGTAAACTAAAATCCTGTGATTCCCATAGAGTGCCACTCGACTAGTATTTGGTTACCTTTCCTTGATCTTTCTGTTATTGAAATGAGACATATCACAAAATAACAGACAAACACGTAAAACAAGGCAGTCCTATTACCTTTGTCAATGCAGGGGCGTAACACAGGCCCCCGCATCCCCCGTGGTGCGGGGGGGCTCCAGCTGCAGGGGGCCTCCTCAGCACAGTACTCAGGTCTGAGTGCTCCGGATAAAATCCGGAGCTGGGGCCCCTCCGTGTACACTACAGGGGGGGGCCCTTAAACTTTCGTAACACCACTGTGTCAATGCTTATTAGCAGTATCAGATAAATGAGCAACAAAAACGATTTTGTTGTGAATAGTTAGAATTGAAAATGTTTTTATTCTGAAAATGTGAGACTTTGAATTAAATGTTACTAATATCTTTGGAACGGGTAGTGGTCTTCAGAATATCTCAGACACTCCAGTTCCTCCCTTCACACCACTTTCCTCTGGAGTTTCTCACTCTGTTAGTCACTTACACACTTTTTTTTCTCATTGCTTTCTGAAATCTTCTATCTGCATATCTCACACCTCATCTATTTCTTCTTCATCTACCTCTTTTCACTCTCTCCTGCATGTATTTCTTTGCATCTTCTTCCTTCACCATCCTTCCACATCCACTCATCTGTAAGCAATGCATTTTACTTTCAGGCTGTCAATATTTCGACACCTATGTGTCTCCTTCCCACACTTTCAACTAGAATCAGTTCCCAGTAGGCACTATAAAAAGAATAATATACTGTGTGAAAAAATACTGAAACACAGCATACTGGAAAAAGCAAACACTCTTAGAGAATGCAAGATTTAATAAAACATGTGAAATGTAAACAGGAACTACATCCCTGATATAAATGACCTTTATGCTTTTTACAGTTGTTCACAAACCTATCAATGTTGTTTTCTTTAAAGTTAGGGACATGAATATAGGGCCCAATAGGGGCCGGTTTCACGGTCTATTTTTAATTACTGCCAGTTCTTAGACCTGGAAGGATCCGACCCACTTAAGACCCTGCTCACAGATATTCAAATGATGACAATTTTCCAGTGGAACTAGGTTCATTCCAATTGCTCAAATCACAACATAAGTAGAGGCAGTTACCTTCCAAATTTACATTTAAGAACAAGAACAGACGATGGTAAACCGCTTCTGATACATTTTGTGTTGCCTCATTTGTGACATTATCAGTTATTCCAAAATAAACGACAAGATTTATTAAGGTACTTAACTCCCAAATTAACATAGCAAGAAGAACATTGACAACGAAATGTTCTAAAAACTAGTGTTTTAATTTATCTGTTTAATTTATCGGAGAATAAATCCATTTTCTTATTTGTTTATAGTTTTTTTCGTTTGTTTGTATAGCGGCAAATACCTTCCGGAGCAGCTGCAGGGCTCTTTGTTACGTCACCTGAAGGTAAGCCGGCAGATAGCTGCTCAGATCAGTGCTCCCTCTTGACCCATGCTGTGATCTGTTAAAATCCCAGCAAGGCTGCCTCAACCTTCTCATTCTAAGGCTAATAAGATGAGAACCATTAGCTTGGATATAAGTAACAACTGTTATCTACTGTCCATAGAAATGGCAGAAGTGCACCACGAAGCGCTATATGAAAACACATCATTATTCATTTGGGGTAGTGAGGCAATAAGTATTGGGTACGCTGCCTGTTGGGTGGCACCAGTACCATGCATGGCAGCCGTAGAAAGGAAAAATTGTTCCACGGCAACATCCTAGAAATCGTCATAAAACACACACACTTGTATGGGAATCAGAGCAATAATCGGTGGAATAACCGCAAAAAGGCTTTAGCTCAATATGGGAGAATAAACTTGATACACGTTGTTGAAATCAGAGAATTATAACGGTAACTCTTCATAACAAGCTCCAATTCAAAGCATAATTAATTGCACCATTGTGAAGTCTTTACATTACAACAAATGCAACGTAAATATCAGACTACGCCCATGTGCAGGAACAGCTATAACATGAATAGGCCACGGGCCCACATTAACATGCAAAGGCCGCGCATGTCTCGCGCTCAGTCGGGCAGTGAGGCAGATGCGAAAACTGGTCCGACTGACGTTCATTTCTCTACGAACAATAAACCATCTGTTACAGGGGCAGGTGCTGCGGCGGAAGATAAGGCCGCGCCAGCAGTGTCAACACGTGCGTGTCAGAAGGCGCGCAGGCGCTCGCGCATTAGTGAGACAAGGAAGCAGGGAGGCCCACACAAGGGCTGAGGTTGTTGGCAGGTTGCGTCACTTAAACGTCAGCTCTGGGTTTCCCACACTGAAAATTGACGAAAAGCACGCGATACAGCCGCAGAGAAAACTAGCATTGGCAAAGCTTATAGGTCTGGACTTGACAAGCTTGTGAAATCGTTTAATGCAAGCATGTGCCACAAGCATAGGAGGGCAAGAAAATAGAAAACATGACGCCTCCTAAGTGTGGCTGCAATGTGTTTGCAAAAACATTTTGAGTAAAAACAAAAAACACTGAGGAGGCTGTTTTACTAATGCTATTTTTAAACTTTCAGTTGTGAAATGCATAGTGTTATTCATTATTATATAGAATTATGGATGGGTAACAGTGAAATTAAGGAGTTGATTTTCGCCGAGGAATTGCGAGTGACATCAAATAAACAACAAGAGCGAAGTTCGAGTTGTCTATGATGTCACTCAGCACCCCGAGGTGGAAAAACATTCCTGTAATTCACTTTTTACCCATCTGTTGGCCTTATTCACAAAGGTAAAGTTAAATTTAAGGTGTAAGTTTACTATTCACAAACTACGTGTGTAGTTTTACATGTAGTATCTTTACGACTAGAGATTGTCCTATGTTTTTATATGCAAAGTACTCTGCAGTCGTAAAGATATTGCATGTAAAACTACACTTCTACACCAAAAATGTAAGTTTCCTTTTGTGAATAAGACCCTATAACTGTATGTTATGTATGGCCCCCAAAATCATCTGCCCCTGTTTTAGAGGAGTAATGGGGGGAGCCATACATACATTATTTATTTATTTTTATTTGAAAAGTTTTATAAAGCGCGAACAAGACCCAACCGGGTATCAGAGCGCTGTACAAAGAGGAAAGCTGACGTATACGTACAGAGACAATATAAATACACTTACAAAAAAGCAAATATGAGGCCAAGCAGTGTCATCATAGACTGACTTCAAAGACAAACGAAGTAAGTTTAAACCCCCAGTAGAAATGATTGTCAAGCATAAGTTTCAAGCATAAAGTGAAAGTAAATTGTTAAGCATACAATAACACACCCAAGCACCCCCATAAGGCAACATGAGAGGAACCTGAGGCATAAAATAAATGAGGACGCTAGGGGAAGAGTAGGTAGAAAATGAACAAACAATAAACAGCCCACCCAGATGAGGCCGAGCAGTTTCATCATCACCTTACTATTAAGACAGCTGAGATACGTTTTAAACCCCAAGTGAGAATGATTGTCAAGCACGAGTTACAAACATAAAGTGAAAGTACATTGTCAAGCATAAATTTCAACACAACAAAGTAAAAATGCTTGTCAAGAATGCAGGTAATTGACTAGCAAATGACATGGAGGCTATTGTTGATGCAGTTCTTCCAATAATAGCCATTTGACCTGTTTTTTGAATGAGGCAGTCGAGGGATTGGCTCTGATCTCTGTTGGAAGGGCATTCCAAATTCTTGGAGCCAGTCCTGAGAAGGTACGATTGTAAGTTCTTTTTTATTGAATTTCGGTGGTTTCAGTAGAAGGGTATTGGAGCTTCTTAGGTTTCTTCTGGATCCGGAGAGCTCAAGTTTTTTGCCAGGTAAACGGGGCTATTGAAATGTAAAGCTTTATGTGTCAGGCAGGCTATCTTGAAGCGGATCCTAGCTTCAATGGGGAGCCAGTTAAGCTGGATTAGGTCAGGTGTGATATGATCATGTTTTCTTGAGCCTGTGATTAGTCTGGCAGAGGCGTTCAGAGTAGTTCTTAGCGGTGCTAACCTAGATTTAGGAAGACCAGCTAGGGTCACCAAGCCATATTCAACTCATGATATGACTAAGGATTGGACTGCTGATTGCATGTCTTCTGGAGGTAGGAACGGTTTGATTTTCCTAAGAGTGTTGAGCTGATGGTTGGCACTCTTAATGGTTGCACTGATGTGACCTTGCATGTTTAGAAATTTGTCTAGGGTGACCCCTAAAGAGCAGGCGGAGTCCACCAAATGCGGGGTGCAGTTGAGTGCTGAGATTTTTGATCCAGTTTTGCGTGGGGGCCTCGTGGTTGCGTGGGGAAATCAGGAGAAATTCAGTTTTGAGAGAGTTAAGCAATAGGTGGTTATGTGTTAGCCATTGTTGAGTTTTTTGAAGCGCTCCGTTAAGAGTTTTAATGTCATCTGGAGAGGAGATCTTCAAATATAGTTGAGTGTCATCCGCGTACATGTGGTACTGAATGTTTGAGTCATTTAGAATGGCAGTTAGAGGTTCCATGCACAGGTTGAAGAGCGTGGGCGAAAGTGCAGAACCTTGAGGCACCCCAATAGAGACTGAAGTGCTGGCCGCCAAAGATTGGTTGACTTTGATTCTTTGTGTTCGATTATGCAGGAAAGAGGAAAACCAATACATAACATTGACTCTTCTCCCTGACTCAAATGAGAAAAATAAATACCTTACCTGGTATCCTTAACCAGCCCCACCACCTTCCCTTCTTTCCTTCACGGCCCCCGCAGCTGAACTTTCTGCTTTCAGTCAAAGCAGGCAAGCAGAGCTGTGGTCCCAGAGTAGGCCTATATGCACCAGTGGGTATCTGGTTTTGTTATCAACTGTTGCTATGTCATTGAAGTGGGTTAGGAGATTCAGAAACTGATATATACGATAGAGGCTGTCAATGACATTCCAATTGCAAGCAAAAGAAATAGCTGGTATTTCAAGTTAATATGAAAATGAAATAAAAAGCACTCTTTGAACTACCTTTGTAGTTGAAGAGAAGGGACTATTTTTAGACGGATGTGAACAATGTACACAGATTTTGGGTAGTCACTCACAGTGAAGGGAGCCTATGGGAGAAGTGGCCCGATACACTGGCCCACGCAGCTCAGTGCTTAATTTGTAAAGATATAAGTACCAGGGTGCCACTTCAGCTTGCCTCACCCATTGCCCATGCCAGCGCTGCCAATGACATTACAAACACACCTACTAACAGTCACACTCCTACAAGTGTGAGAATGGCCATTCTCCAAGCATAGTGTAATGAGAATCAAGATTTCATTAAAGACACGGAGGCTAGCAATATGCATAATAACCTTTAATGCCACTCCTGCACCACCTTCGCAGTGACTATACCCTCCTCTTAAGTATTCCTTCTTAAACAAAAACTTCACCCAACACGTCTTCTTCATTCTGTAGAAAGACCAAAAAAAAACATTAAACCTTTTCCCTTTTTTAAACTTCTTTATCCTTATCATTTATTATCCAACATTATCACAGTACTAACAATGAAACCTCTACACATGAAAGATACCTCAAAATAACAACTCCTCTATTATTATGTGTTCACAAATTTTTTCAGTTTTTTTCTTTTTCAAACTTACCCACATGGACAGTGGAGGGTGGGATAATGCTAGCCTCCAGGTCTTTAATTAAATCTTGATTCTCATTACACTATGCTTGGAGAATCGCCATTTCATTTCAAGACCGGAGGCTACCATTATGCATGTTCAAAGCCATTTAACACCACATTTGAAACATGCCTAATGGGTCTAAAATAATGCCTTGCAAAACTACCTGCATTTGACCAGTCTGCAGCTTTTTAAAAAATTACTTCCAGCCGGCCACCAGACAAATACATTTTACTCGCCATTGCACCACTTAAACAATGCGATTTAAATCTGTCCACATCAACACCGCTCTCTTTCATAACATTCTTGACCCACCTTGCAATTATTGCTGTGCTCACTGCACAAAAAGCTTTCAAATAAGAAATCAACAATTGATTCTCCCCATCACTCCTATGCTCTAATACTCTACTCTCATACAATTCACTACGCACAATTTCCTTTCTTCTGTAAAAGTTGGATTAAAAAAACTGAGTCTGACATGGTCTTTGTTCTCTTCCAAATCTCAAAATACACTCCATCAGGTCCAATCAATTTATTACTTACCTCCAGTGCCTTCACATCCGATACTCTCTTGCATGACACCAGACATAATAAACATGCCAATTTCTCAGAAAGTCTCTTCAAGTCCAAATACCTATTTGCTGGCCATTGCAAAAATAGTGATACACACAGCATCGACATCCCACAGCATACTGTAATATGCTTTAGGTGATCTCTTAATCCTCATACTCTTTATGACTCTACACACCACCACATGTCTTCCTACAGACCTGCCATCCACTTGAGTGACCCGCTGAAATTGCAGACCTGTAACAACTTATTGTCCGTTATTCTAAACCTTCCTCAAACTTTTCTACCCAAACAATTAAACACCTCCACTACAGGAGCTTCCACGGGATCACAACTCCTTTCCACGCACCAACTAGACCTTACTCTCCAAATTCCTTTAAATCTGTTCCTAGTTCCTGGAGCCCAGGATTCAACCAGCAATTCTGCAGCCTTAACTGAAAGTCCCTCAAAACCGACAGATCTCCTGACACTTTCCAAACAAGAAGGTTCAAAACCTCACTTTAAACTAAAGGATCTTATATGAAATGGGTAGTAGCGTTCCCTGAAAGGGAGATACCGCACATCAATGAACAACAGATGTAAAAAAGTAAAACAGTAAATGGCGTAAAAAATAAACAAGACAACTGTAAGTACAGCAGGGTGCTTATCTAGCTTAAGACACCCACTACCCAAGGGTGTCAATCGCATGTAAAACATGCACATAAATAACCAGAGAATAAAGCTATTACAGCACACCAATCATAGGTTATAATTGATCCAATAAATCAAACTGTATTACAAAAAGCTAGTAGTCAGTACTGTAATTCTTTAGTCCATACAGTCCTTTGATTTCTTGTGCCCTATGTACAGCACGTGAAAGATTTTCCAAAGCAATTCTTTTCATAGAAAACGTTTCTTTTATTGAATTTTCTTTTTCCTTAATGCCAATTCCCAGCAAACAAAGCAGCCAACACGTGTTTCGTCTGTACAAATGTGTACCGAGACTTTCTCAAGGCTAAAGTGATCAAGTTTGTCGCTAGTCCTGTTACAGTCAAGACACTGAAAGGGTAATGAATGTATTTCGTTCGTTCCAAAAACAAACCGGTAAAGAGAACGTTCTCTTTACCGGTTAGAACGAACGTGTTGGGGTCGGAGTTACTTTTCATTATCAGGACGGGTTTAGGACTTATCACTGTCCCACCTGTTTACTTGAATCTCCTCAACTTACTACTCATTGGGGATTTCATTTTAGGCGAATTTAACCGCTGAGAACTGAGAGACAGCAGCACTGGTACACCAGAAGGTTTCAGTTCATTACATTGGATTCTATACATCATTTTGTATACATATCTTTTTCTCTGGATTCGACTCCATGGGACAATAACTAGTACTTTCATACCACCACTAGCGATACTTCATGGTGAAATTTTTATCGACCCTAAGCTTCTGACAGTAGCAGTTTGTTTTTGGAACGAACGAAATACATTCATTACACTTTCAGTGTCTTGACTGTAACAGGACTAGCGACAAACTTGATCACTTTAGCCTTGAGAAAGTCTTGGTACACATTTGTACAGACGAAACACGTGTTGGCTGCTTTGTTTGCTGGGAATTGGCATTAAGGAAAAAGAAAAATTCAATAAAAGAAACGTTTTCTATGAAAAGAATTGCTTTGGAAAATCTTTCACGTGCTGTACATAGGGCACAAGAAATCAAAGGACTGTATGGACTAAAGAATTACAGTACTGACTACTAGCTTTTTGTAATACAGTTTGATTTATTGGATCAATTATAACCTATGATTGGTGTGCTGTAATAGCTTTATTCTCTGGTTAAACTAAAGGATGTTCCTCTTCCTCTGCATTCCTCAGAAGACCTACCTTGGCAGGAATTAAAAAAGGTTCTGCACATGCTAACTCCATTACCAATGGAAACCAAACTTGCGACACCCAAAAAGGCGTTACCAGCACAATCTGAGACTCTTCCTGTCTCAACTTAATGAGCACACTCTGCATCATTGCGAGCGGAGGAAAAGCATAAGCCCTCCTCCCTCTCCACACATGTTGAAATGCGTCCACCACTGATGCCAAGGGATCTGCAATCCAACTGAAAAACTCCTCAAACTGGTATATTAATCAACTCGCAAAAAGATCTACCTCCAGAGAACCCCACACACGGTCTATCCTGCAAAAACAACTGCGATCCAGCTTCCAATCGCTGAAATCCCTCAAATTCCTTGAATTCCAATCTGCACTTATGTTTAGTTCTCCCGGTGAGTATTCTGCCCTCACTACCATCCTGTGTTCTAGACAAAAACTCCCAAAATCCTTTGCCAAATCTGCTAAACCTCGGGATCTTGTCCCCCATAAGTCACATAAGTCACTGCAGACACATTGTCCATTCTCATCAACACAGTCTGTCCTTTCTGTTCCTTCCTGAAACTCTTCAGAGCATACAAACCCACTGTCAATTTTAAACAATTTATGTGACCTAACTTTTCCTTCTTTGTCCAAACTATACCTGTTTCCACTTTCCCTAAATGTACTACTCAACCACTCCAACTTGCATCCATCTCCAAGACATAATCTGGATCACTTCCAAAAATTGCACGTCCATTCCAGGCTTCCATATTGTTCATCTACCAGAGCAACTCTTCCTTTGCCTCTGCACTCCGTGGTATCCTGTCTCCATACCACAAACCTCTCCTTAACGCCTACCCTTTCAATCTCTGCAATGCACGATAATGGAGAGGCCCTGGAAAAATAGCCTGGATTGAAGAAGATAATAGACCTATTATCCTTGCCAACTCTCTCAATGTAATAAACTCTCTTTTCAAATTCTGATGAATCTCTCTTCTTATCATTTTTATCTTCTTCTCTGGTAGACGTAAAAGACATTCTATTGTATCTATCTGAAATCCCCAAAACTCTAAACTTTGGGTAGGCTGCATAACAGACTTCTCTCTGTTCAGAATAAATCCCAATTCTTCCAATTTACATACTAGCTCCTGCATCTCTCTTTTCAATTCCCCCTGGTCTTGTGACAATATCAGGATATCATCTAAGTAGATAATCATTCTTATCCCTCTCTGATGGAAAAAAGATACAACCACCCTCATCACCTTTGTGAAACACCAAGGTGCTGAGGAAAGACAAAGAGGTAAACCTAAAAATTGAAAAAGTTTCTTTCTCCATCTGAACTGTAAAAACCTTTGCTCCTTCTCGCCATAGGTACAGTAAAATAAGCATCCTTTAAATCCAAATTTACTAACCAATCTTTTGCTGTCAACAAATCCCTAAGACAATGAATCCCTTCCATCTTGAAATGCCGGTAAACTAAAAACTTGTTTAACTCCCTGAGATTTATCACCAGACGCCATCCCTTGTCCTTCTTTTCCACCAAAAATAGGTTGCTCACAAAACCCTTTGCTGACTCTCTTACTTCCTCTATCACACCCTTTTGAATAAGGGATTCTTTCTCCGAATCTATGATTTTTTCCTGTTCCTTTGACATCCTTATCTCTCTTTGCCCTTCTTTCTGATAAGAACAACTCACAAACTCTATTGTATACTCTTGAATTGTGCTTAATACCCAAGGGTCCCGAGTCAACTTTTCCCATTCTATCTTGAAATATCTTAAATGTTCTCCTACTCCTCTGGGGAAAGAACCAAAAATAATCCCCTTTCTCACCTTGCTCTCTGTTATTGAGCAGACCCCGTCCTCTCGAGAACCTCCTGCTTTGTCTTCCTGCTCTTCCTTTGCTAGGATAAAACCCTGAGCTTGATTGATAACCTCTTTCTCTATATTGATTTCCATACTGTGAATTGTACTGCGTACTGTATTGGGACCTCTGCAATCCACGGCCAGTAAAGGATCCCCTCCTACTGGCCCTTCCAAAACTCCAAAAACCTTCCTCATATTCCCTTGCGCTTTATCTAAAGCTGTAAATGTATGGACATATTTTCCAATGCCCTTCACTAGACCTTCTCCAAACAGCAACCCCTTTGCATTTCACTTGTCTCTTTCTGTGCCATGTCCCCCAATTTCGTATTTATCTTCATAAGGATAGCTCTCCTTCTTTCTTGTAACAAACCCGCATTAGCATTTCCCAAGATTACCACAGCCCTTTGGATCCATCCTCTCAATAAATCCAAATCCACATGTTCTTCATTTGCATAAGCCTCCTCCGCCAAATCCAAAATTCTTGCCAAGGGGCCTAAAACATCTAAAAGCTTATCCTGGCATACCTTTAAGGACCTCTCTAAACCTTTCCTTGGGTCCCTACCAAGTGAAACAAATAGCTAATAAGATCTGGGTCCAAATTCAGGGTGTCACACACTTTCTCTTTAATTTTTGGTCTGGAGCACTCCGCTCTCATTAATCTCCGTACTTCCCTATCCAAGGGTTTCCGAATCCAAGTCTTGATAAACTTGCTTATGTGCTTTATAGGCCACCATTCTCCACTTTTTGGATGTTTAATATTAAGGGGTGTAAACATATCTCCCCCAAACGGATCCCTAACCACATCATTTGAACCATCTACCTCCATTTCCTCAAAATCTTCATAATCATCATCCTCTTGCAAGTCTAGAACATATTCATCCAAATCTTTCAAATTATTGCCAGACATTTTAATATGCAAATTACTTTCAAAGTCTTCCTCCTCCTGTGTGCCGCCAAGGGCATCCTTTCCATGTGTGCCGCTGAGGACACCCGTTCTACTTGTGCCGCCAAGGACACCTTTCTTTACAGTTGCCTGAAAGCCGACCTTGCATTGTTTGGACATATCAATGCCTTCAATATGTCTGGTCTTCCTTGTACGCTTTCTTCCAACTTCACTACTCACTCCACCTCTGAAAGGGAATAAAACTCTTCACCTGACTCGACCTACTTCCTTTTCCTATTCTTTAGAATTTCCTCGATGGTCTCGTTCACTTGTTTTTTCATTTCAAATTGAATAAGCCTTTTTACAATCTCCTCATTCGCCATACTTTCAGTCACAGTAAACTCATTACCCTGCTCACTATCCATTTCTTTAACAAAATAATCTTCTTTAAAGAAATACTTAAAATATGCCAAACAAACAGATTAATTCAAATAACTTCCTATCACCAACCATACTCTTCAATCCCTTGTCAGATGAACACTCGTTTTTTCAAGCGCAACCGATTGACCGTTCAACTGTTTTCGCGCTGCCACATGTATTATTTGCTAAAGTAAATGTTCCCAATCCAATATGGCCGCTCTCTTCTCATGAGAGTGCCTAAACACACGTTGCCCGCGCGATCTCCTGTGCGCTGCAATCCTCTCTTCACACAGAGCTGTCCTACGGGCTAGAACCCCTACATGTGCACCGCTCCTCACTAGTTGATGTCGTACACAGCTGAGGAGAGCAAGAGGACGGTCCAGCGACCCAAACGCCTTCACGTGCACCGTTCCTCTTACTTCCCTGAACAAACACGCCAGTCACCGCAGGTAAGAGCGGTTAAAATGCCAGCATTTTTTAAATTCATACAGTCTTGCACATGCGTGACCAAGCAAGTCTGCCCAAACTTCTCTTTCCTCTCATACATCATCAAAGCCAGACCCACCGGGCACGAAAAATTGAGGATTTTTCTTTTTAAACAATGTCACTTCATAATCTTTTCCCCGCAACTTAACCCAAATGACACACTCATACAAGAGCTTCGCTTCCATAAATTAAAAGCTTAGCTCGACATAAATAAATCTTTCAACAAAACAGACATTCACTATCTAACTAAACTTATTCTCACTAAATAAATCAATTAAAAAGGTGTACTTATCTCCACAGGAGCAGCAATTAAAAGAGGAGGAATGTTCAGTGCATGGATTATTTATGGACTTTAGTGTTCTGGTTCTAGTGTTTAACATGTTGAGAGTTCTTTAAAGATGCTGCAGGAGTGGCATTAAAGGTTAATATGCATAATGGTAGCCTCCAGTCTTGAAATTAAATTCAGACTATTCTAGGCCACCAAAGCTATTAGAATGGCTTGGGTGGCGGGTATTAGTCATTTTCAATGTCTATTGAAGTTATAAACAACTCCTGTTATGCTACTCTCTAAATAAGATAAAAACAGCGCCACCATGTGGCAGACTGCCATTGGTACCGGTACTGACAGTTAAGTGTCAGTGCCGAGCACCAGAAACCACCGGCTCAAATTAAGCACTGTGGTGCTCGCAAGCAAAATATGAATAAGAATTTAACAAACCAATGGATAAAGTCCACTGACTCTTTATATATGCATGAATATTTTTGAAAAATAATAGCTGGCGAGAGAGTTAAAGCACTTTCAAGAGCTGGATCTAAAAATTAGTTTGGTGTAAATAGAACACTTTACAATGAGAAGGTAGTCCAGGTGCTGGCATCAAGCACAGACAATCTTAGACCTGAGAAGTTTGGAAAGTAAAAGCAGATGCTATAATGCAAAAAGGTAGGATTCTAAATACAACTGGAAGAAAGCCAGCAAGCTAAATGCCATAATGAAGTCCAAGCATTCACCAACAAGACAGGCAAATGGCCTAGTAAGGCTGGTCAATAGCGATAGAGGTAGCAACAGGAGCTTATCTGTTATCTGTCTATGTTTTAGATTCTCTAGCTTTACAAAATATGTTTTTTTCAGACTACGTTTTAAAAGGTTGACAATCAAAAAACATGACAGTATAGTGTTAAGTCCCAATCTGGCTTCAGACCCTGTCACAGTATGGAGACTAGGCTCTTAGAGGTCTCTGAATCCATTGAAACGAGCCTTGATTCCAGTCTCAATGTGTCTCTGGTGCTGTTGGACCGGTTGACAGTATTTGAAACGGTGGACCACAGCATTTTGCCACAAAGGCCGGAACATCTAGGGGTGACTGGGCCAGCCTTAGGATGCCTGGGCTCCTTTTTGGAGAACCAAGAGCAGGTAGTCTGGATGAACCCCTGTTCTTCCAGAGCCACACCATTGAAATGAGGTGTCCCCCAGGGCTCTTCTTTGAGCCCTACTATTTTTAATGTATATATGACTCCACTGGCCCGACTGGTCGAATCCTTCGACATTAGGTCGTATCATATGCGGATGATATGCAGCTCCTGCTCTCTTACAAAGGGGACTCGTTGAGCGCTAAAGAAACTTTCGCCGTCTGCATGAAGGAGCTGTTGGACTGGCGCTGGTCAAACAAATTACAATGCAACCAAGACAAAGCTGAGATCTTATTGTTTGGGTTGAACCCTTCTCCAGGATGGACTGTAGCATAGCCCAGTAAGGTCTTCCCTCTGCCCCCCCTCCCAACGGCAGTGGCTGGAAATCTGGACGTGATGTTTGATTCCCAACTTTCCTTCAATGCCCAGGTTTCAGCAGTGGTACAATCATGTCTCTGGATCCTCCGCATGCTCAGGAAATTCCTGCACCTTCTCTCCCACGAATCTCAGGTCACGGTTGTCAGGGCACTGAACTTATCTAGGCTGGAATACGTCAATGTCCTGTACCTGGGTCTTCCCGACTACCTAGTCCAGCGTCTACAAGTGATACAGAACATGGTGGTGCACCTAATCAATAGGCTACCTAAACATGCCTCAATATCTCACTTCCATGAGAAGCTTCACTAGCTTCCAGAGTGCAAGTGCATAGTGTTTAAAACCCTGACTCTGGCCCACCTAGCCCTTTACAGCAGGGGCCCCTCATACTTAAATGAGAGGATCAAGGAGTACAGACCAGGAAGGTCGCTACGCTCCAGTAATGCTGGCTTATTAACAATCCCCCAATTAAAAAAACAACAGAGAGGCGGATCCTCCTTCATTGTCTGGGCATCAAGTATGTGGAACCAGATATCTGACCACCTGAGATCAATAACCGATGGAAATCCTTCAAAAATGCCCTGAAGACGTATCTTTTAAAACTTTAGGGATTTTTGGTCACCTACAGGATTCTGCCCCTCCTCACCTGTACTTTTATGTTGAGCGCCGGGACACTCCCTGAGTAGCAGCGCACAATATAAAAGCAACTAAATTCAATTCAAATTTAAGCAGCATGCCAGGAAAAGTGAATTAAAGATTTCAACAGTTCCAATCACTGCGTCAGGATCGAAATAAAATAACATCTATATGGAACTCACTGTGGAAGTTGAGCAGCAATGTCAATTCAAGAGTGGAGGGAATCAGTGGACACAGCCTTGAAAGAGATTCTGCTACTCAAATTATACACTAAAGGTCTACAGCAAAAATGCATAGAAAACCATTCCCGATGGGACAATATTTAGATTGGCAATCTAAAAGTGGCAACTGAAGGTGAGGATGTGATAGCATGTCTGAAAACATTGAGTCACAAAATCCTAAGTCACCCCTCCCTCAAAGAAGAAATCACAAAAAGAGGGAGTCCACAGGATGTAACGCACCCTCAAAGACCAGAGAGGTATTCACTCAGATGAGATCTTTCCAACTGAAAAGGAACATTTTCCAAATGGCAAATGCCAAAACCTCACTGTGCTACAGCCCGACATTAAGCTGTTTAAAGAAATTGTGCCAGGTGCACAGATCAACAAAAATAAATGCTAGTCATTATAGTAAGCCATATGATAGTTTTGTCATATCATAACACAAGTCTGGATGAGGGCTTGGACATATTAAAACTATTTCAAGAAGACTGAGCCCAAGTCAAGCAAGAATCATATCAAAACAGTCGAAGTGGAAGTGGAATGATAATTGAGGGAGCGGCAGAGACAACACAGAAATAGACAGGATACAAATGATAAAGACTAGAATATAAGCAATAAGTGGGTTGCATTTTAAGTCACTAAGAAGGAGTCTACATGGACAAGAGCATGATGGTCTAGAAAGAAAAGCTTTCCTCTATTTACTGTCTGGTGATACCCATGGAATATGTTTTAATTTTGTCAATGAAATTAGTAGGTCTCCTTTGTTATTTATTTTTTATGCTTTCATATTATGGGGGTAGTGACATCTCAAAGGAGTGAGAAAGAGAAGCACAGTTGTCTGCAATTCATGTGCTATTCTTTCAAGGGTGTCAAAGAAAGCCTGCGCATGCCCAGCTGAATTCTTGAACTGTTTATTAATAAAAGAAAAATATCTCTTGGAAACACTGAATCGGTCGACAGAGAGGTCCTTCAGAAATTATAAAAATGTGAACACTTGAAGGGAAAGGCAAGACACAAATATATATTTACAAACAAGCTTCCAATGGGAATCACATGGTTTCATGAAACAAGGGAGGTACACAGAGACTGACATCACGAGAAAGGAAAAAGGCGACCTTCAGTTGTTACAAGAATGCAAACATTTTCAGCTGAGTAAGCTACTCAACATGTTTTGAGACCTAAGATGTGAAAGAGAGGTTCTTAGAAGTAATAAACAGGCCTTTCCTTTAGACACAGTTAACATAAAGAAGACCACAAAGCTGCAGCAGTTACAAGCATTCAACATTAATAGTTTACATTGGCAATTCCTCCCTCCTGCACTATTTATTAGGTCAACTTAGGACACAACAGTAATCATTAAGTGATTCACTTCCGGGCTCAAAACATTACAAAGAACCATAATCAGATTTCCAGTCCGCCTCATCATTTTCAAAGCGTAAGATGGAGGAATAACTTTAGTTTGAGCAATGTGGAGGATGGATGCAATGCAAATTCAAACAATCATGTAAATCAGTATAAGGAAAACAAAAATAACCAGCACAGTCTCAAGAATCTTCATTCCCCAGCCTCCAGAGAGATCCTTCAGCCAAGACAAGATACTGCACCCTTTTGAACACACCAAATCATCAATCAGGTACAATTTCTTAACAATTGCATATTTTAATCAATCTGTTCATGTATGTCTATAGAGACATTAGGTATAAAATGCAAAATTCCGAATATCCGATTGCACAAACACCACCTTTAGCAGCCAAGACACAATCAAGAGCCATCCTATTCTGTAAAATTGCAGTTTGTTGTGCTTCCAATTGGTCTGAGATGAACCCAAGTGCAACTGCAGTTGAATTTGCTCCTTCCTCCAATACATTAGCTGGTTGTTGTATTTCATAGATGGACAGTCCTATTCACCAAGATGGTAAAGATATGGACAGGTTCCGAAACCTCTTGGGGCAGTCTCTTACAGAAAGGGTGAAGATGAGCGTGAGTCTGTCTTCTAGCAAGTACAACCCAAGCAGGAATACACGATGCAGACTAGTCCTTCCACAATCAGGGGTATGCCCTGTACCTGCAAATGAGAAATATTCCTGATCACAGGTATGGCTGCAGGTATCGAGTACACTCAATGGGAGTCTGAAGAAGGGAGGGGACAGCTTGAAGCAGACTGTACTGGGTAGCTGAAATCACATTTACTATGACCCACAAAAACTGGCATTTGTAGTCTCACAACCCAATTCTTAAGCAATACTGGCAAGGCGAACAGAAGGGGATGAGATTTGCTGGTCAAGAAAATAGAGGCCCCCAGTTGAGCGAGGTATCTGAACCATCGCATGGTCACATTCACTTCTGCAGATACTTTCAATGCATTGTTCATCTTCTTTGAAAAGTATAGGAACCATGATCACTCCTCCTTTGCAGTCAGTGGGCAAGTGGGCAGAAATCCAACATGAAGAATGGTAGACATGCTTTTTGTACTGTGCCAGCAAATGCAGGAAATGACTGTCATGATAGATCAAGTGTCAGTTTCGGAACTAGGAGTCAGGCTCAGTGCTGCTGGACAGGCAGGAGGGCAGTACAGCTTGAACCTGTGAATGGAACCTGTGGATTCAGAGACTCAGTTGCTTGCAATTCTTCAGAGTTATACCATCATTCAAGTGCAAATCAAGGAAAGTTGGAGACATCAGAGGGGTAGACAGTAGGAAACACAAGGAGATGATGGACGGAGCACTGTAGCACCATACAATTACCCACAATGATCTTGTGTGTACTTATCTCGGCTTTTTGGTTAGGAGTGGCCTAAATTAGCTAAGGCACCAAAGGTAGAACGACGAGCCACTGAAGGCCAGCTTTACTTCATATCTTAGTTATCTTGTTCTTTAAAGTACCATTGAGGGGGCGTGGCCAAGATGGCGGCGGGGAAGGAAGCACTTTCCAACCGTTCCGTCCTGCTGCCCTATAACGCATGCAATTGCGCCCGCCGGCTCGCTCCTCGAGCCCCCTGGGGCAAGCAACTTACAGGGCAGTGTGGGGCGCGACCTGGTGGAGGTGCGGCTGGAAGATGAAGTCGTGATCCAGGGAGCTTGTAACCACGCCGGACCGGGAGACGGGCCTCACCCGGGCTTGTGGTGCCGCGCTTTGGGTGCTCGCCTGCTGGCGGTTCCCCCGGTCGCAAAGTGGTGACTCCTGGAGCAGACGATCATACCAGGGCTCAGGAGACGGAGCTGGGGGACCCCGACGTGGACTCCTGGAGCGCACAGCCCCGATCGACCAGCAGACATTGCGGGCCGCGACCAGGCCCTGCAGCGAGTGAGGACCGCGACCAGGCCATGCAGCGAGTGAGGACCGACCCGGCCCCGGCAGTGAGGAGGCATGCTTGGACGCGGGCCTGGAGGTGGCGGAGCATGGCTGTGGTGGTTGTTCGTGGACTGCCATGCCGGGCCGCACAGGATCGTCTTGCCAAGCCCCCTCGGGGGGGGCGGGGCGCGGGCCGGCGAGGGAGTGCCGCGGCTGGCCTGCACTTGATTGTGGTAAGTGCTCGTCGTCCCTACGTCGCCCCACTGCCTAAGCACCAGATAGACCAATGCATACGGCAGGGTCCGCCGGAGTAGGAGAGCCAGGGGGACCGGGGCGGCTCACCCTATACTAGACTTCCTCAGCATATTCTCAAGCGGCAGCAATAGTGGGGCCGGTGGTGGCCCTGAAGCACCGTGATTGGCGTCCCTGGGAGCTGCGGTGAGTCTTGGACGCAAGCGGCGCCATCAGTGCGGCCTACTCCACGTGGCCGGCCTGCAGACTCCCGTCCCTAAAGGAGGCCCACAGTGACACTGCGGCCAAATCAGAGAGACCCCGGGAGGGGCGATCTCCCTCTGTAACAAGCGCTTCCCACGAGAAGATATTAGTGGCCCCCTGCTCTTACTCGCACACAGGAATATTCCGCTAGATGGTCAGCTGGGAAGAGACGGCCAACACAGAAGCCGGGAGTGGCGGTGCGGCGAGGTGGCAGTGAGCCCTCTGCACCATCGCCTTCAGGCCAGACCTATCGGGACTACTTCAAGATAAACGCAGCGAAGGGTGCGCGGCGACCGCGTGACTGCAGAAGGCACGGGAGAAGCAGGAGACTTGGGAGACGGGGGCCCTCTGTGCCTTGGTCGGAATCAACCCCATCTGGGACACTTTAGCTACTTCTACTTCAGAGCTCAACTCGGACAGCTTCAGGACATACTCCCCCCCTCACATTAGCCCCCAGCCTGCATTGGAGACCGCGGAGGGACCATCGTAGCGGTACGAGTCCAGATAGCAGGGACGTCGTCTGGACTGGGCGAGCGTCCTGATACACCACGCCAAGCAAGCCCCAAAGGTGCGACCTGAGCAGCATGGCAGGTACACGAGCGAAGAAGGACCGATCCCTTAAGGATCTATTTGTGAAAGCATCCAATCCAGGATTGGAGGATGCCCCACTATCGCAGGTAATGGACTCCCGGCTGGAGGTGGAGGAAGGAGAGGGCCCGATCACCAAAACCTATATGGAATCACTGTTTTCCTCCCTCCGAGCGGCCCTCCAGGCGATGCGAACAGAAATTGCCTCCGACCTTCGAGAAGTGCGGCGCGATGTAGATGAAGTGGGAGAGAGAGTGGCCGAGCTTGAAGATAGGGAGTCGAGTCGGGCAAGAAGTCCTAAAGCTGAAAGAACAGCATCTGGACCTTCAAGCGCAAAACGAAGACCTCGAGAACAGGTCTCGGAGGAACAACATACGGATTCGGGGAGTGCTATCCAAGGCAGAGGGCTTCAGCCTACGCAAATACATAACGGACCTCCTGCGTCATGTCTCCGGCCTCCCAGAAACGTCCCCCCTACAGCTGGACCGGGTACATAGGGTGGGCCCGAAAGAGTGGGCAAAGGACCCTCTGCTGACATCATGTTGTGCGTCCATGATTTCCAGGTCAAAGAGGACATCCTCAAGAAGGCTAGAGACTCACATCCTATCCATTTCAAAGGCCACTCCCCGACATTCTTTCATGATCTCTTGCGAATCACCCTGCAGAAACGAAGAGACTTTCGCCCCGTCACGAACCATCTACGAAAGGTTAAGATTCCCTATGCCTGGGGCCATCCCTTTCGCATTATCTTCAGGTATGAAGGGACGCTGCATCAGCTACGATCCCTTGCGGAGGCCTGCGCCCTCTTACACATTGATATCCCGGATATCTCTGAGCGTCATCAGATGTCCCCCAAACACCAACGATCACCCTGGAAGAAGGTGACAGGCGGGTGCCGAGGGCCTAGACCGGACCCTGCTACCATTAGCAAGGAGAGGCAGGCGGTGCTACAGGCCCTTTCCTCCGGCGCTCCTGCCCCGTCTACTCCATGACCTAGCAAAGGACATGCCCCTGGGGGATGGGGCGAGCCAGGTGAGGACCCACGTGAGGCGGCGGAGGAGTGGTGGATCCTTGGATTGATTCAATGACTCATCCTCTACAGGTTCCATCTTGGCCGAATACGCCTCATACCGACTCGTCGGAGTTAACAGACTCAGAAACACAGTTATTGTTTTTCTCTTGGTTCACTGTATCCTTTCTGGTATTTACGGGGAGCTTTCTGTCTTCTTTCACTTCTTCTCCTCCGCACCAATCTAGACTAATGTCAAGCGGCAAATTAACCAGAGTCCTCTCAATAGACTAAGTTGGGGGGGTAGGCCACACGTTACAACGACCGCGTGGGCAGGGAGAGGGACCAGAGAAGGTACACATAGGATGCATAACATACGCATAGTTAGCCTCAATGTACGAGGCCTTAACAATCCAGTCAAGCGCAAGGCGATCTTATCCTACCTAGAGCATACGGGGGGGGACATTTGCCTCTTGCAAGAAACTCATCTACTCATGAGGGACACTCACTGCATGCGTTCTCCGAAGTTCCCCAGGCAATACTGGTCCTCAGATCAGTCCAAGAGAAACGGGGTAGCCATACTACTTGCCCAGAGATTCCAGGGAAGGGTGATTGAGACCATTGCTGAACAGAGAGGTAGAGCTTTAGGACTGAGAATCCAATGGGGTGGCACGCAGTTCACGGTGGCGACTGTTTACGCCCTGAACGAGCGCCAAGAACGCTTCCTTCTCAACTATCTTCCGAAGGTGTTGGCTGCATCCGACAAGGAAGTAGTGATAGGGGGAGAGCTGAACCAAGTTATGGACTCAGACATGGACCGCTCCGGACAGCGCACAAATCAGGCGGGGGCTCTTTCACAAGCGGGACAGCACTGGCTTATCAACAATACACTTAATGACATATTGAGGCAGATTCACCCCCATACCAGGGACTTCACATACTTCTCCGCAGCTCATAAGACTTATGCCCTTATTGATCACTTTCTAATCACAGACGCACTGCGGGGAGCCGTAGCGGAGACAACAATAGAGCTTCGCTCTCTCTCTGACCATGCGCTGCTCACGCTCTCGCTGAACCTGAACGCCACCCAGCCCCGCCAACCTCGTTGGCGCCTACTGGACGCGCTGTTACATTCGGAGCACACAACAAAGACGCTACTGGCAACGCTTAAGGGTTACCTCACAGATAATGACGGTGCAGAAGTGCGCCCAGCCTCTCTTTGGGAGGCACTCAAACTGGTCATCCGGGGGGAGCTAATAGATATATAGTCCGGCGATAATAAGCGAAGGAAGGAACATAGAAAAGAGATACAAACGGCGGTGGCGGAGTTAGAATCTATACACAAGCAAACAGGCACCCCTCGGGTGTGGCGAGAATTGGATCGCAAGCGACTTCTTCTCCGCAGACTAGATCTAGATAGAGCGGAGTACGCTCTGCTGCACCTGCGACATAAATTTTTCCTTAGTAGCAATCGTTCAGGCCGCATGCTCACCCACAAACTGAGGCAAAGGGAGATTTCAGGGTCGATTGCGGCTGTTAAAAATCCCTCAGGGGCTATGGTTCATACAGATTCAGAAATCGCGGAGGCCTTCAGGGCATTTTATTCCACACTCTACTCTGGGGACGACCCCCCCAGCGGGGATACAGTCACTTACTTTCAGGGAGTGCAATTGTCCAGGTTGCCGGTGGACGCAGCGGCCCACATTGATCGCCCTAACCAAGTAGATGAGGTAATCACTGCAATAGCCCGCCTCAAAACAGCGAAATCTCGAGGGCCCGACGGATTCACCCCTTTGTTTTATAAGAAATTCTGCCAGGTCCTTGCCCCCGTCCTAACGAGGCTCTTTAATTCATTTCTGGATACTGGTGCACTCCCAGACTCTTTCACAGAGGCTTCAATTTGGGTATTACTGAAACCCACAAAAGACCCACTAAAATGTGCATCCTATCGACCGATCTCATTGTTTAACGTCAACGCTAAAATTTTCACGGGCATCTTGGCTGCGCGCCTCAATTCGCACATGCCGGGCCTCATCGACCCAGACCAGGCCGGGTTCATCCCAACTAGACAATGCGGGGACAACACAAAGCGCCTCATCCACCTTACGGATCTCATTGCCCGCTCCAGAAGGGAGGCCCTCCTGCTATCGGTCGACGCCGAGAAGGCCTTTGATAGGGTTCATTGGCCCTTTTTAATGGAAACGTTCCGCCGATTCGGTTTTGGGGACAGATTTCTTTGTTGGCTCGGTTGTATATACAAAACACCGAGAGCATCAGTTAGGGTCAACGGGTTCTCTTCTGGGCTCTTTCCAATATGCAGGGGGACTCGGCAGGGGTGCCCGCTCTCCCCCTTGCTGTTTGCCCTGTATATGGAGCCGATGGCTCAGAGGATCAGGGACAACTTTAGGATCTCCGGAATTCGCCTTGGGGCAGACACACATACTATCAGCTTATACGCCGACGACGTGATTTTGTCACTGACAAACCCAGCGACTTCCCTCGCGGCACTAGTCAACGAATTTTCTTGCTTCAGCGCTGTCTTGGGATTCAAGGTGAACCTACATAAGTCCCAAATTCTACATCTGTCTACGTCCCCGACCACTGAGGAGGTCTTAGCTAAACAATTTCCATTCTCCTGGGCTAGCCAGCACATACCTTACTTAGGAATTCTCCTGGAGCGCACCCCTGCCAGAACTATGTCAGCTAACTATACCCCACTACTAGCCCAGACTACCAAGACACTGGCAACTTGGACACGCTCGGGCCTCTCATGGGCAGGACGAATTGCCGTAGTCAAGATGACGACCCTGCCACGTATACTATATATCTTTCAAACTATTCCCTTGATGCCCCCTCCAGCCACTTTGCGGAGCCTCCAACGAGCTATCAAACGCTTCATCTGGGGTGGGAAGCAGCCACGTCTCAGCTTCGCACAAATCGCAAACAAGAAGTCCGACGGGGGGATGGGAGTCCCAGTGATTTCGCGATACTTCCAAGCTTCTCAGTTGCGTTTCATTTTAGAGTGGAACAGCCCTTTGACAGAGAAACATTGGATGTTTATGGATCAAACGATAGCGGGCAGAAATATCTGGTGTGAACTCTGGCTTCCACGGAAGCACAGAGCTTGCGGCCTGTACTCCTCGCCTGTCACGGCGACGACCCTAAAGGTGTGGGATGCCACAGCGATCCGACACGGGCTAGGCCTCCCCAACTGCTTGACTTTCCCCTTACGCTCCTTGAGAGGGAGACAGATAGCCATAGCCTTGAACGCCGCGCGCCTAGAATTGTTGGCCCACTGGGGGTCCGAGAAAGTCCCAGATCACTCTGCCTGGCTTAGACGACTATGGATGGTGTTGGGCATGGAACGGTTATCGTTGGTGGCGGACAACAAAGCCGCAGTTTTTCAGGAAATATGGGCTCCCTTTATAAACATCCTCAGTAAAGAGTTCAGAGAAGTAACCTGCCCTAAGCTCCTACAGATTTTACACCTTACTGATAAAGACCAGCTTCATAAGCCGCGCTGAATAGCCGACAGGGGCTCTTACATGATCTCCAAATGGGGAAGATATGGGGTGCGGAGGAGATTGGGTGGGTGTGGGAGGGGGGTGCTGTTTCTCTTTCGTTTTTCCTTCTTCTTTCCTCTCTTCTCTTAATGGCACCCCGTCAGTTCTTATACCTGGGCAAGTGACGAGCTTTACTAATGCACAGCTCGAGCTAGCTCGAGAGATCGAAGATTATAGAACATACCCCAGATGAGTAGCCTTTTGTAGCCCTTAGCCCACGCTGCCTGCCTCCGGGTTGTTGGCTTACAGCTGTGTTATTTCCATGTGAATGGTGTCTACACTGTTGGCTACTGACAATATCTGTAATTTGATCTTCTCTTCTTGTGATACTGTGCCTTGATCCAAACCAATAAAAAAAGTTATTCCATAAAGTACCATTGAACTTTTCCACACTCCCAGATGACTCAGGGTAGTAAGCAGATTGAAAGTGTTGTTTGATTTCTAAAGCCTTACATAGTTCAGTGATGAAGTGTCACTGATTGACACTCGACCCTGGGCGCTTCAGGGCTTAAAACTGAAGCGCCCAGGCGCGAAGCAATCAGTGACGCTACCCCTCGTCACTGAGGCCTCAGGGACCTTTGCTAAGCTGAGGACGTCACGCCCACAGGAGCTGTAACTTCCTCAGCCCAGCAAAGTTCAGCTCAGGCAGCCAGGAGCCTGCGCTAAATGCGCATGTCTGGCTCCTGGCTGCTTGAACTGAAAGTGAACAGTGTCTGTCAGGCTGCACAAAGGTCAGCCTGACAGACACTGTTCATGAGGGGTGAAAGGTGGAGGGGCTTGGCCCCTCAGCCCCAATGGACCGGCTGCTCCTGCCTTTTCCCCAGCCTATGGGCTGCTGTGAATTCGGTTACAATTAGAAGTCATGGTTTCTCTGTGGAGGTGAATAGGATTACCTTCATGGAATTCCTATGGACCTGTAACGAAAATTCGATAACTACAACAGTTTGAGAATTCCACATTGGCTTATCTGCCCATGAATCTCTCCACATTTTCTCTGGATGATATTGTAAAGGCCATTCTAGGTTTACCAAAAGAAATAGAAGAAGCCAGGAGCAAGAATCAGTTGCTTAAATAGCAAGTATTAAGTATGCCACATCAGATTAACCAAATATGTAGTATTGGGCCCTCCGCATCAGGTCAAAATTTAGAAAACAAAACTAGTACGGGGAGAACTTATGTGATCTCATGGTAGTTACAATACCCACACCATTAGCTCCAGAAAGGTATAAAGGTGACTCACATAAACTAGGATTTTTTTTAAATCAATGTGAGCTATATTTTTTGTGCAAAACCAGTTCATTGCAAACAAATTGTCCATGATATTGATGGAAAGGAGTAGTCTGTTGTTACATGACCTTGAAGTATTCAAAAAAGAATAAAGGTGAAATTTTGACAGAAGGACAATGGTGCAAGGGCCTGACCATGAATTATTCGATTTTAGGCAAAGAAAACAAGATTTGCTACAGTATGTGACACAATTCCAGAAATTGATAATTGAAACCAATTCGTTAGAAGAAAAAAGAACTACCATTTTCAATGGGGATCTGCATGATGAATTAAAATATATCCTATCTCAGAACCCAGACCTTCCAACAACGTGGAGGATCTAATTGACTAAATTATAAGAATTGATAAAAACAGATGGACAATTCGAAAAGAAAAGATCTGAATTTAGAGCAAGAGTGTTCAAGAGAAGTTCTAAGGCAGTAAGAACCACACTTTACCCTTGTGAGCCCATGCAGTTAGGTAAGATACATCACCCCTAAACAAATGACTTTAGGAGTTTTTCAATGACAAGACATGTAAAATGTAAACACACATGTCCTATTTGTTAAATACAATGCACCCTCCCCTCTGAGCTTTTAGGGCCCCCCTTAGGGGTGACTTCTAAGTATTAAAAAAGGGAGGTTTAGCCTGGCAAAAGGTTTATTTTGCCTGGCCGAAATAGCAGTTTAAACTGCACTACAGGCTGCAGTGGCAGGCCTGAGGCATGTTTTTAAAGTGCTATGGGTTCAGCAACAGAAGGCAAACATCTGGGGGTGACCCTGCAAAAAGGGCCAGGTCCAACACCACCAGATCCTGTAATTCAAGATTCTGAAATTGAATATGAGGTTCAGGCTATCTGGACTTACAATTTGTAAGAAAGAATGCAATATTTGGTAAAATGGAAGGATTTGGTGCAGAGGAAAACTCTTGAGAGCCAGCACAAATGTTCATGCCTCTCGGACTATAAAGAAATTCCAAAAAGATAACCCTAAAAATCTACAGAAGACAACAAAGAGTGGAGTACTGGCATGATTACACAATATAGCTGTATTTATAATTGCTAAGTTACAGGAAATAAGTCCAAATGGTGTTTGTTAAATGCTTACCGCAATTGGAGAGCTAGGTTTGGGGATGTTAGGGATCGGAGGAAGGCTGACGTGCGCGGCAGTGAATGCCGAGATGAAACAAGCCATTTTAAACCTTGTGCAAAGCGGTATTTCAGATATGGCAGCCATCTTTCATTGTGATCATATAAAAGGAGAGTGAATACAGAGTCTCATCATTTCCCAAAGCAGTCTGTGTTTGGCAGTCGTTGGAGGATCATCGTAGAGCCAGTGTCTTGCGTTGTTGGATTGGAACCTTAACTTCCTACTTTTGAATGATCTTGTCTACTCAGATCGTTCTCACGATCATTACCATATTGTAGGCCTTGTGT
Organism: Calotriton arnoldi; assembly: GCA_963921515.1. Classification (NCBI taxonomy): domain Eukaryota; kingdom Metazoa; phylum Chordata; class Amphibia; order Caudata; family Salamandridae; genus Calotriton; species Calotriton arnoldi. The sequence continues at coordinate 1,165,035 of CAWUFW010004969.1, read as the reverse complement.
TTTGTACCTATTGTGCGCACAATATTTTCTATCACATTTTTTGTTTTTTTAGCACATTCTATTTTTGCACTTTGTATCTCTCTTGTTCTCATTGCCAACATTATACGTCATCATTTTTCCTGGACTCACATGACTGGAACTCGTTTTCAATGTGTGTGGATTTGAGCTCTCTAGTAAGTGTATAAGAGTCATATATAAAAACTACACTGCAAGGATTTTCAAGAGGACAAATAATAACCATTGTTTTCCTATATTTCTAGTGAGAGAACTGCATGAAGTTTTCGAAAAGAAAGGGCTGAGTTAGAGGATGGGTTAGTTGAGATAATTAGGGAAAGGATTGGATATGATATGAATGTTACAAGTTTCTTTTCTAATCTGGTATTGTTTCATTGCAGACTTCCATTAGCAGTTCCAAGGGAAGTGTGACAAGTGTTGCATCAGTGTTTTCTCTCTCTTCCCCTTACCCTTTTCTCCTTAGTATGGGCTGCTGTGATTTCTGTTACAATTACAAGTCATAGTCTCTACAATTCAGCGGTACACATCAATTCTGTGTTTGCGCGCTAAAAAAGTATTTCTGATTTCTAAACCCATTTTAGGATTCAGTATATTTAACCGACTTCTGAAATGGGTTTAGGAATGGAAATCATTTCTGCATTTGGAACAGGCATGCTTTGGTCATCTCTTCCAAATACTAAATCGATACCGTATGTATCAATGAGATGCGACTGGAATTCAGAGACCGCATCTAGGGAGGCAAAAGATGTGTCATCATATGATCTTCTCATCTTGTCGCTGCACCAGTCATGTTGTCTCTTGCCACAGTTGTCACGCTTGCTTGCACAGAATTTACTTGTGCACTGCCTACCAGCTAATAAATTGGCACTGCTCCATCACCAGGCAAATTCCACAGTGCATCCCACATTCCACAGTGCATCACTGGTACTTCCTTTTGTGGCAAACCTTTTGAAAGGAGAATTTGAGGTGTTATGTTTACAAGAGATGCACCTCTTAAAGAATGATCAGTTTCATCTACATCGAAGTCACTAAAAAACTTTTATTTTCAGATTTAGTCACCACTAAACCTGGATAATGCTCACAGCCTCCCACATAAGGTAATATTTGAACCATAGGAGGCCAACAAAGATAAGGAGAAAATATTTAGAAGAAAATGCAAGGGCAACATATAATTGTTGCCAAATACACTTTCAATGATGGACCTCCAATAAAGACACTAATGGCATCATGCATTATATCAAGAGCCAAATGATCACATGATGAATGACTTCAATCTGGCATAAAGATCACCCTTGGTAGACTGAGCAACAGCGTGCATCCCCTACTTCTTTGATAGCAGCATCCTAAAAGATTCCATTTATAAGAAAGAAATTGCTGACCATATAAGGGACTACTCACAAGAGAATAACTAGAGTATACCAAAAAGGCAATAACAGTGTCAATTTTAAAGCTGTACTTAGATGCACAGTGATCTCTTTGGCAGTAAATCCCAGAAGGAAACTGAATCATGATCTTCTCTTGAAGAAAAGCTTAAATACTTTAGGAAGATGATTGCAAATCAATGGTTTACCTCTGAAAATGGCTGAGCGCCTTAGCCAGAAATCAAAACAAGTAGGAGCATAATGAGGATAGACTTCTATTTTATAGAGACAGTAAAGATAGCCCACAGATCAATAGGAATGATTGGGGATGGGGCGTGGCTAACGAGTTAAAGATGGTGGACGCTTGAGCCTGCTGCTCTGCGCCGGCCCTTTCTTTATCCTGTGCCATCCGACACCTGGAGGAGACTTTGGCCTCACTGGCACCACGTTACTAGGGGCAGTTTGCTAGGGTAGCTTTGCAAAAGTTGATAATTCTGTTGCTGCCGTGGCAGAGGACGGTCGGGCCGGCGCAACATTAGCGGCTTGACACACAAAATGGCGACTGGAGCTTGACGCCACTGCTACCACCAGTTGGCATGGGCTGGGGGTGAGAGATGGTGTGGTCCCACCATCGTGGGGAGTCTTGCCCGTGAGGTGCCCCTGAGCAGCGTCGAGAGGAACTGGCTCTGAGCAGCCTAAGCCGGTGAGTGGGACGGGTCGCTTTGGCTGACAGGTGCTGTTTCCTGGAAAGCAAGAGAGCTCGGGCCCAGACCGGGGCCCGTCGCTAATGAGTGGGGTCACAGTGTGGTTAGGGTCTGCCCGGCTATCCCCCTCCCCCCTGTTGTGTGCGAACACTGGGGGATGTGACTGGAGCTGGCTTGGTGACTCCGGAAGTGTGGGGTGCACCCCTTGAGAGCCGCGATCCCTGGGAGGACACCAGGGAAGAAGCAGGGCCACATCTGCTCTTGATCGGAGAGCCCGCATCAGACTAGCTGCAGGTCTCCTGCGACACGCTGGAATGGAGACACACAAGTTGCCTTGGTGGGGCCTCAACCGGGGTCAAAGGACATAGCCCTGCATAGCAGTGCAGGGTGAAGTCTCCCAGTACAGAAGCTGCTACACGGGGTGGGCTGGGTACCCCGGGTCTATTTCGGGGCCCAGCATCGACACCAAGGTTGCTACAGGGAGACAGACTGGGGGCCTCCCCTTGTGATTGATGCCGCCGGGTAAACCAGGAAGGGGGCTGCCTGATCCACGCTCGACATGGCTGTCCGGCCCTGATGGCTGGAAATGTTCATGATTACCAGCTGCCCTGAGAGGCCCAGGCGGCATGCAACGCTGGCACATAAGATGAGTGAGACCCACTGCCTGAGAAGACTGGAGAGGCCTAAGTGGAAGTCGGGGGGTCTCGGAGGCTACAAATTGGAGTTGTTTCCAACCTGAACACTGTGAGGGAGCAACGGTCGCTGCCTTCACCATCTTGAGCTTGGACAGGTGCTCTTAACTAATTGGGGAGGGTCTGCGGGGAAAGGCCAGATAAAGACTTGGGCCTACTGGGCTGTCGGCCTGCCTCAGACATGAAGCCCTGGATCTGCCCGGTCTTCCTGTACCGGGCCTCTCATATAGGGCGGCAGGGTGAGAGCGATACCAGCTGAATCTGCAGGGACTCCCCCCAGACGTTTGCCCTGGCCTGGGGCACACTATACGGTTTGAGTCATGCTGGAGTGCTGTCTTTGACCCCAACTTGTTACTGTCTCCTGGTGAGACACACACTTACAGGAATACAATGCCTAGAGGTTACCCCCCGGAGAAGGGAGCTCTGCCATACTGCTGCATTTAGCTTGTGCACTTCTGGGGCTAGTGGTTCTGAATTTTGTTGAGGTCTTTGCCATATCATCCTTATGGGAACGCCAAAGACCAAAGCGGCGGGCGCCCAGCCTGGCCCAGGGGAGTCCTCCTAACTTCCGGCCACAGACCCTGAGGGTATGGATGCCCCTTCTGTCTCCATCCATCTCCACCTGGACAAGATCATTGTTGCCATAGCAGACACCAAAGATACCCGAAAACAAGATAATAGTGCAGTATTGGTGGGCCTCGCCCTCTTGCAAGCTGAACACCTTAAGTTGGTGTACCGAGTTAGGGAAGTGGAAACCACCCTGGGAGTGCTGCAGCTGGAACACCAAACACTGTCTCATCGGATGGGTGAACTGACTGATAAGGTATGCATTTTAGAGCATAGGGCAGAGGATGAGGAAGGCCGCAACCGCTGAAACAATTTTCGGGTGGTCGGATTGCCTGAGGGTACGGAGGGGGACCATATGGTGTTGTACCTCGAACGATGGCTCCAAACTGAGGTTTTCCCAAACCATCTTACCCCCTTCTTTGCCCTGGAATGTGCTTATAGGGTGCTAATCCACACACTGGCACTTGGTTGCCCGCCCCGCCCTGTAGTGGCGCGGTGCTACATTACAAGGACAGAGATATAATTTTCCAAATGGCATAAACTGGGGGGCCCTTCACAGTGGGCAACAGTAAAGTATCAGTGTTTTCTGTCTTCACAGCAGCAAGTGCAAGCTAAGCGTGCTTCCATCCTGGAAGTAAAGTAGGCCCTCAGAGAAAAAGGCTTGCAATACTCTTTGATGTTCCCTGCCAAACTCAGAATCATACTTGATGGCACTACTCACTTTTGTGAAGATCCAGGCATGGCATGGGACTGGTTGGAGGCCTACAGAACAGGGTCCACTTTGCAAGTGGCCCGACCCAAGGAAGGAGTGCCTAGACACAGGTCTCAGAAGCGACCATGGAGGACCCCAGGCAGCCGGCTGATGAAGAAGCCTTCCCCCTCACAAACTGAGCAGGCGAGATCGGCCACTCTCCAGGCAGTGTCCGAGATTGTGGCGATTCAAGGGTCTGACTCTACGACTGGTACCCTCTCGAACTGAAGATCAGTAGTCTCAGAGTCTGGCACTTCACTGGCGAATAGTGCTGCCCTGCCTTCGATGGCTCAGCAATCAGTGGATGAACTGATCTGAAGAGCTGAGTTACTGGCAAGATGGCTGACTAACAGAAGTTAAACACGGGTGATGTATTTTTCGCTGGGCAGGGGTCTGTGGAAATTTTAGGCTTGGGGAGACCGCCTGTATGCATTCCTACTGTTTACTCAGGTACTTTGGGTCGAGGGAGCCATGGAAACCAGGTGGGCGCTTATATGAATACTCAGACAGCATTCAACTGTGGGGCCAGTGTGGACATGGTTATGCTTGCACTACATAGCCTGCCCCTATCGGATCGGCCCCTGCCAGGAGACTGGAGGAGGCATTCTATTAACAATGTTTTCATTTTACAGGTTTGGATGGCCAGCCGTTTCTGGACTGCTCTTGGGTAGGGGAGTTTATAGTTGGGGTTTTTATGGTTTGTATCAGAGGTTGCGATGTCGCTTGATGTGGGGAAGTCGACCACTGGGTGATGCCTGGAGGGTGTATAGGAGGAATACTCAAGGTTTGGTCAGATGCAGGATCAACGTTATACACTAACGTTCCTGACCTGGAATATCCGGGGTATGGGTTCGGCATCTCAACACCATAATATTCACAGATATCTGTGGCATGGGGAGTGCAGGTGGCTATGTTACAGGAGACTCACCTTTCCAGGGGAGAGGTTGAGCGCTTGCAATGTAGGTGGTGAGGCCACTTGTATGCTACCTACTACTCTGCTTTTGCAAGGGGGACACTTATCTGGATAAGAGCAGGTACACCCTTTAAGCTTCTTCACTCCACCATCGACAAGAAAGGGCGCTATGTCTTACTTAAGGGTAGATTACTGGGCAGGGTAATTACATTAGGAAGTATTTATGCTCCCAACCAAGATCAAACAGCCTTCTTCCACTTTCTCTCACCCCACTGGTTACAGACAACCTTTTGCTCGGTGGGGATTTTAATTGTGTAGCCTATGTCCTGCTTGACCGCTCTACCCCTCCATTACCTGGGGCAACAGCCCATAAGACAGCAGAGGTCCTTAGAGACTGGTTGGATAGATGGGGACTGTCAGACTCTTAGAGGACCCAGCATGGGGTGGCACAAGACTATTCCTATTACTCCCATATTTATCAACTCCACACTAGGCTAGACAAATTTGTGTGCCTAAACAGTGTCAGTCAGTATGTCACTTACACTGAATACTTGGGACAAACCCTTGCTTCTGGGCTTTTGGCCAATTATGGGCCGTCTGGAGATGCCCAAGTGGCGCCTTACCCCTATGTCCCTTGAGGTTACCTGTTTCCGAGACTCCTTGGGGAAGGCTGTTGCAGGGTACTTTGAACTTAATCAGGACTGCACATCCTCCGGCCTGATCAAGTGAGAAGCTTTTAAGGTGGTGGTTCGCGGTCATTGTTTGGGCCACTTGGTCGGAGTTCAGAGAGAGCTAAATGGGGAACTTCAGATCTGGATAGCAGACTGAACAAATTGGATAATGCTCTGGGGACAGAGGAGGCCACAAAGGCCAGACTCTGAGAGGTAGGGAAAAGTATAGCACTATCTCAGAGCGACAGCGATGTCATGATTACAAACACTACATTGCTAAGGCACAAGAAGAAGAGGGTCGGCTCTTAGCATGGCTTAATAGGCTGGAGTCCCAAGGGGCCCCTATAACACAACTCCTGACTGAAGATGGAACATCGGTATACTCTCCTAGGGCCATCAATACCTCATTTCGGCAATACTATAAAACGTTATATAAGTGTATTGGGGCTCTGCCAATGGGGTACAGGCTGCCTTTCTGCAACGACTGACACAGAGTGCTTCCTCAAGGGGTTCAGGAGAGCCTGGGAGGCCCGGTCACAACCCAGGAGATTCGACTTGCCATCAGGGAAATGGCTACAGGGAAAAACCCGAGCCGGGCGGCCTCCCTGCAGAGTTCTACTCCATGTTTGCGGGTACCCTGGCTCCGAGGTTGGAGTTGTTATATGCTGGCTCCTGAAAACATGGAGCCCTGCCTGATTGTAGGACGCTGTTGTGATCCCACTTCCCAAGACTACTATACAGGGGGCACCTGTCACGGTGTGTCGCCCTCTGTCCATGCTCAACATGAACTTCAAAATCCTAAGCAAGGTTCTTGCCCTTCGGCTACTCCCCCCATATGCCCGCCTTGATGCACCAAAACGGTTTAATTACGGCTCGCAGCACTTCTCTTAACTTGTGGCGGTTATATCATGTCCTCTATCATCCAGAGGCGCAGACTCAACTGAGGGCCTTGCTTTTGTCGGTGACCTTGAAAAGGCCTTTGATTCGGTAAGAGGGGACTTCTTGTTTGAAGCCATGCATTGAATGGGCCTGGGGGAGCAGTGGATTAATTGGGTTAAGTTACTTTATACTGCACCGACTGCACAAGTTAGAATAAGCACAAACATCTCCCCGCAATATAGAGTTTACAGAGGCACCAGACAGGGATGCCCACTATCCCCCCCTCCTCTTCGCGTTGGCTATTGAACCATTGGTGGAGCTATTTCGGAGAGAAGGGGCGGGCTCCAGCGTGGTGGTAGAGGGCAGGGAATGTATTATCTCTTTGTATGGCGATGATCTCTTATTGTATTTAGCCGATGGTTCCATGGGCGCTGTGATGGCGCTATGTCTTTTGGGGGAATTTGAGGCGCTCTCTGGCCTTAGAGTTAATAAAACAAAAACATGTCTGTTTCCAACTGTACCGGGCGACCAGCGGCCGTTGGACATCCCACAAGACTTGTCTTGGTCTGCCACTACATTTAAATACCTGGGTATTCAACTATTTCACTCCCTGGATGATTTACGCGAGTGTAACTTGGGGAAGGCTCTCCGATCACTTGAAACTTGCTCCCCTTTGGAGATCTCTTAAACTGACAATTACGGCCAGGATTTCAGTGTCCAAAATGATCATGCTCCCAAAATTGTTGTACTTCTTTATTAACCTCCCGGTGGGGATGCCTGCCTCTTGGTTTCAACAATTGGACACCCTGCTTAGGGAATCGATATGGGATGGGGGCCATCACAGAGTGTCACTGGAGGTTCTTCGGTGCAGGACGGATGAGGGGGGCTTAGGTGTCCCAGACTTTGGCTGTACTTTTTAGCAGCACAGCTTCAGTGGGTTACCTAGTGGCTCAATGGGTCCAGACAGGAAGAATTGGGCCTGATAGGCATTGCCCAAAACCAGAGTGCTCTGCTGGCTAAGCTGCTCGTCCCGGTGATGACAACTCCCAAACCAGGTGTGCTATTGCCGGTGACCTTGAAATGTTGGAGGCACTGCGTTCTGAGGACTGCGGGGACACCCCTTTATGCCCCTGCTTTACCTTTAGTGGGTCTTCCACATGGTGACCCTCTTACCTTCTTCTTGGTGGGGCAGTTATCGGCCCGGACAGACGCAGGCCTGGTGACAGCTGGCTCCCCCTCAAGGACTTGGCAACCCAAAATGACCTACCCTTGGGGCAATGCTGACTTATGAGGCTTTGATGCGGACGTTTCGAGATTTGTGGGCTGAATAGCGCAATGAGCCGACGACACATGCGGTATTACAACTGCTGGTGTCTATGGGCACGGCAAGACATTTAGTGAAGTGGTTTTATAAACCTTTGTCTGAAATGGTCCGAAAATCCCTGTTGACACTACGCATAGGTGGGGAGGGATACTTGGGCGAGACTTTACAGACCCTGAGCAAGGTTTTGGCATACCCTAAGAAGGAATATGAGATTGAAATATACACAATTCAACTATGTTCATATAACTTACCTAACACCCCACAGACTCCAGATTATTTATGGCGGTGAACTGAGATGTTGCCCCAGATGTACGCTCCTAGATGCAGACTTCTGTCACATGACCTGGAGTTGCCCCCGTTTACTCCCATACCGGGACACAGTGATCCGCACACTAAATGCCACTCTGAGCAGCACTCTCGATTTTACCTTAGAGATCCGCCTCTTGGAATTGTTTCATTGGCTTAAAACATGGAAGGTGGGATCCAGATTCTTAGATTCGGCCTTGGTGCTGGCTAAGAGAAGAATAGCGATGGCTTGGAAGTCCAAGATGGGTCTGGTGGTAGATAAATGGGTGAAGGATGTCACTATGTGGGTGAGAGCCGAAGAGAGAGCGTTGATTTGAGGGGATGCTCGAGAGGTAAGGAGACGACCGATTGCAGGATTGTGGACGGAGGTGATGGAGGCATGGGAGAACCCTGAGGGTGACACAGAAGGGAGCCCCAACAGTCAGGCTGGGCCAGTCGAGGTGGATGGAGAAGACTCCTCAGGGGATTCAGATGACGGAGAGAGTGAGCGCTAGGTTTGGCAACCTGTTGATGTCTGCGAGTGCGCTGCAACCCTCCCCCTTAATGTAGCTTTATTGGCGTCACCCCCCTCCCCCCCCAATTCCCCCTGCCCCCACCCCCTGAATTCTTAGGTGATTTTTTTACTAGCCAGACTACCTTGTTGGCATAGGTGAGGTCATCCTACCTTTCCATAACTGGAGCACTAGACCCCCTTCTGTTGCATGGCTGGCAGGGCCCCTAAGACAGTTTGATTACTTTTTTTTCGGTTTTTGTTTATAATGTGGCTTTAGTGATCCTTTTCCCCCTCTTCTTCAGTTTTAATATACATGACAAGATAGAATAACACGTAAGGGTACACTTTGGTGACCTCCTATATTTGGACCTCTGGGCCACATGCTGGGTGAGACGAGACTGGAGGAGAATGGAGGGGGGCAGGTCCCAAATGAATTTCTCTGTACTGCATTGCTGGACTATATCTCAATCCTGCTCTTAGGTTAATTCGATTGCTGGAACTTTTGTTGCCAATGTTTATACATCTTTTTTGATGTACCCTGTACTTAGCATTGTCAATTGAGTGTTATGTCATGACCTCACTGTATTATTTATTGTATAATGCCAATACATAAAGGTTTTAAAAAACTCCACAAAAAAGTAATGATTGGGGATACTTTATGGATGGTGATGTGAAGACTCAGGCATGGAAAGAGTTCCACTAGAAATGCAAGAGTCCAGCAATCACTGATCTGCCAGGTGAGGCCCAACATCTACAAGAACAGTGTCTAAGTAAAATAAATTCCCATTGAGAGGACCCAACCAGACAAAGAGATACAGGAAAGAACAATCCTTCTAGCCAACAAATCTTTGAAAGTCAATAAAGAATCTGGCCGACAGGCTAAAGTGAGCTTTCTATCCGACCTTTGCTCCATAACTGATTGCAGACCTTACCGCTACCAAACATATGCCTTACTGATGGCAGAGCAATAACCGATGCCTGAAGCTGTTTAACCATAATCCCTAAATATGGTAAGGAACCCACAGTCTTGAACGTAGTGGTCTATGGCCTGGTAATTCTAGGTGCAAATAAGCTACAGTAAAGTGCTAGCCAATCCGCCTGCATTTAAATGTACTTTGGATTCCTGCTTCTATTACCACTTTGGTTAAGACATACCAAAAATCAACGTTTTGATGCCATTTTCTAACAAAGTGAAACTAAAATGCAATAAACTCAACTTTGATGTGGAAGGGTTAAAATATTCTCACAATGCAGCCAAAGTACAAGATTCTTTGGACCCCGCGAGCACTGCTAAATGAATATATCATTAATATGAAACACACTAAAAATAATTAACACAAAAACAGTTTTTATATACTGTTATGCATATTTCAATCCATTCATGAGAAAACAAATATATTCAATAGTCTAATACACTCACCACACCTAAAATTAACATATACATTAATTGAAAGACATTTTTTTGAATAGCAATAAACTATCAGAAATCATCATAAAGCTCTTCGTGGCTATAATCTCCGAATTTTCAATGTGAATGACAACAGGATCCAATAGCCCAATGCATTTCGGAATGCACTCCTTTCTTCAGGGGTTGTTGATAGGATTAACTGGTGTGCACGATACCCAATTACAGTTCACAGGGTTAAAATATTCATCACTCCCATTTGAAGAAGCCTGTGTGACTCAGATAGTTAGTGCATTAGCTCCATTTCATTTTAAGCTAGTTCAATAAAAGGTTATACAAGATAAAGGGCCTGATTTGAAGTTAGGCTGATGAGTTACTCCATCACAAAGGCAACGGACAACCCATCTGCCTTATACCAAGTGCCATAGCATATAATGCACTTATAATGAGGCACAAGGGATATTCGTCATGTTTTTGACAGAGTACCGGTTTGCCAAACTCTTAATCAGACCCATACATTTTGGCTTTTTAGGCCTAGTTATTAACTTTTAACACATATTTAGAACATTTTATGTCACTATGGTCAAGTTCACTTGTCTTATCCATGCTCTGGAGAGCTCTCTCAACTTTTGTTGAGACCACACCATTAGCCCGGCTGACACAGAAGAAGTTGATGAGACAACCGTTATATAAGAGGAGAACCACTGTGCAAGAGTAGATGCATTCATCAGTGGATGCACTGCCTGAAAGGCTTTGGGCGATGCATTCCCTGAAGGCCAGTCTGTCTCTGCAGCAATGAGACAGGGGTTGGATTGTGGCAGAGGCCATGCACACCAGCTACCGGAAACAGCAGAGAGGGAAGCTACACGCCATTATAAGAGACTCTGTGCCTCACAGGCATGCAACTGGTCCTTGTGCATGGCCAATAGGAGGGACTAAACAAATTTCAATATGATCCTCAGTGCCAGGGCTAGCACAAAGAGGCTGAGGAACCCTTCATCCTTTTTACAGGTCCACCAAACCAAAAAAGTGTTTAAGAGAGTTACAATGAGCCCAGGAAATGCCTTCTGATAGTTCTCTCATGCAACCCTCAATATTATGACTAGGGCTCCAAGTTTTCCGTTTTTACTGATTTTTACAGATAAATACAGACGGAAAATAGAGTGATTCCTGTCTGTATTTATTTTTAAAAGTGGAAAATTACAGATAATTTGGCTTCTTTTGAGTGCCTCTCTATGCTATCACTCATGAATTCCAGGCCAATCGCTATGCAGATTGACAGCATAGAGAGTCTAAAAACAGGGTGAGAGCTCCTTAAATAACCCCATATCTCAACGTTTGTTTTGTGTTGTAATGCTAATATTTTCATTTGGTTGTGTTGTTTTATTATATTTGGCTTGACAATGTACTAAAACCATGAAGGTGTCAAAGTATATGTGCTCACTTATCAGTTAAATTAAACATGGAAATTTACAAGTTGCAGTTACATTTGTTCAGAAAACTAAAAATAAATATGGATAAATACCAATGAGATAGCCAAAAAATAAATACGGATAAATACAGACAGAAATGTTAAAAAAAGAAATACCATAAAACCGAGAGCCCAAATTATGACACAGTCAGCCTCCTCAAGCCCCCACTGCCCCACACCCTGCTAAAGAAATTGCCATTTTTCATGCTGACGCCCCAATTGCTTGCTACAAAATTTGCACCGTTTTTCAGTCTCCTTTGGTAAGTGTGAACAATTTTTGGGAATTAGAAGATCATTTTTACTATTTAGTAAAAATGAATTTTCATTCTAGTCGACACCACTCAAGCTGAAAGATGAATGTAGAATTTGTCTTTCTGTGCTACATGTCTATGTGCATTGGCCAATGTTTGCAAATTAGCTGAAATTATTTCCACAAACACTAAACAATCTGATTCCAATACTTGGGAAGTAAGTATCAATATAATTTCAGGTCTGCATCCTCATTACTGGAAGTGACGTAATCTTGCAATCACATCATCCCAGTCCATGACCAGTTTTATTTATTGGACTTTTTCAGTTTAAGGCAACTCTTTACCTTCCGCAAGGATTTCTTGACTAGAAAGACTACTTCAGCGTACCGTGAACCACTGATTGGATTCTGAGATATATGTATATCTTTTCATCTTTTCTAGGTGGGTCATTTTACTTACACCTACTTTAACCTTTGGTTAATGAGGTTGGTGTCTGGTCACATCGCTCTATTAATTTTCACCTTTCATATACTTAGAAACTTGTCTCATACACTTGGGTGACGGTTTACTATATGTATAGTTTCTGTTGTATGGGATATTGCAATAATTCAACCTTCACACCTCTCTGTGTGAAGTACACTGCTGCATTTTTTCAAAAAATACTTCTTTGGTTTTAAGCATTTCTTCTCATCTTTGGGCTATCAGTCTATCTGCTTTTCTATATATTTTCTTCTCTGGCAGTTACTGTTAATGTTTTGTAAAAATATAAACTTTCTTTTGTAACACTTTACAGCCTTGAAGAAGTCACGAAGTGACGAAACACGCGTTGGCTGTTCGTTTTTCTGAAGAATACAAATTCTTACATTTGTTTTGCAATAAATGAAAAACTGTACTTGTTATACTAGCCCGTACTGTTTGGACATTTCACTTCCTGTTTTAATATACGCCTGAGAGTGCTTTGGTTCCATTCTTAACTCATGTTTAACCCACTGATATCACTATCAGTGTGGGTCTGCACCTTTGGTAGTAGGGTGCCCTAACCATTACAGCAACTCACCATTACTTTGACTTTCTCCCAACATACTATTTTCCCACTCTACTTTCTGTTCCTCTCGTACGAGGTGCGATAACTGTTACCACTACTACCCACCTGCTTCATTGTTCATTAAACATATATGCTTCTTGCTCATCCTACTTCTTGTGCATCATGCATGCACCCATGGGACATCCATGTACCTCATGGTGTAAGTGAAGGGGAGTGACAGGCCACATTGGACTGGGGAGGCCAGTAGGCAGTCTCCCTCTGCTGCCACTGGTAAGAAGGCTTGTCCTACCATCATAATCTTTCTGCTACCACCACTGCCAGTCCTCCACGGACAACGTGAGCTAAGAGAAACCACACTGGAAAAAATGGAGATGCACATTGAGTGTCCCTCCAGACCACAGATCTCACTCTGGGCTACTTTCCACGTCACAGGGCACACACATGATTGTCATGTGTGCTGGTGCAAAAAGCAACAACAATTTGCTATTGGGAACTTAAGTCGGAGGTGCAAACTCTCCAGGGCAGGCAAAGATGTATCGATCAGATGGTGACTTGTTGACGCACAGCCTGCTCCAAATATTTCAAGCACTGGGGTAATCAGTAGATTTTGGCTTGAGACTCCTAGGTTACAGATAGGGCGGGTGACTCCAAGCAAATAGGTGTCATTACTTCCAGTGCATTTTGGAACCAAACTGTTCAGAGACCTGGCAAAATACTGTGGAAGGTACTGCAAGAGGAAGAGTAGTACTAAAAACACTGAAGGAGCCTTCAGCGAAGTTGTGTCTATGGCTTCCAGATATGGAACAGATTTAAACTGCAGCATGGGGTGCAATGGTGATTGTAAAAGGGTAAGCAGAAAAGTAAAGTTGACTGACAGAATGAACCCAGACTTAAAGGGAGTTACTCATGTGTATGGCAGCAGCATAATACACATACACAAGAGTAGTAGCTGTGAGGTTGCAATCATGGGAGAGAGCTGGAATGAAACTGAAGTTCTGGTCCCTAGATGACCCTTGACCGCCTTAAAGCAGGGGAGCATATAAGGAATGCAATGATGTACATAAGCTTAGAGTCCTGGGTGGATTTTGGTATACATATGGGGATCTCGATCATAGGAGAAACCGAAAACCTTCTTAGAGACGAGAGATTAATTTGGGGTTCCAGACTAGTGTACCTCTTGAAGTTGTAAGATAAATGGACATAAGACTTGTACATAGATAAAATCAACTCAATGTGGGCCATAATGTCTGAAGTTGTTTAGAAAGTGTCCAGAAACTTCAGATTTAAATTGAATCGGATCGCCTACTTCATACATGCCAACAGACCCGATTCAGGCAGGAGACTTCCGATTTTTGAAGCCAAAAATTGCTTTATTTTGCCTCTGCTTCAATAAAAGTCAAAGGGGAAAATCTGTTCTCCTGATTTTTTTTCAAAGTCTCCCACTTTCCTGTTGTAAGATGTTGGCACGTATGCTACTTGCACAGGATGTCTTACCTGATATATTGTACAGAATAAAAGAAGCCAAAACTAAGTGCAATGTAATATATTTAGAACATGAATGAATTCCGTCAGTGCACTAAATATTACACCAGACAACATAAACTATCTAGAGCAGTGGTTCTTCACCTATGGTCCGGGGATCCCGGAGGGGTCTGTAAAGCCTACTCAGGGGGTCCGTGACTGCTTCGAGAATTAAATAATCTTAACAGATGATTAAAGTGTATATAATAACGATGCAAAAGTACAAGTGGTAATTTAAAACCATTCTGTAAGTGTGAAGGGATTTGAAACTGGAGGCAAAAAATTAAGCTAGGTGTCCTCAGACTGATTCTTGGGAGCAGGGTTAGTGCATCAAACACAATATAGTGTTGACAATGAGTGGCCTTAATTTAATTTAGAAAGGCTCCTACTACCTATTAAAATTTTGTTTTTTATATTTGTGAATTAAATAAACTATTTCGTCATGTGTGTATTTGTTTGATGAATGCTATTTCTGTAGTTGTTTGTGCTGTTTTGTAATTCAGAATCATTAAAAAAGCTTAGGTCAGGGTCCTGGACTTTTAGTACGACTCAGCGTGGGTCCTGGGCCTCCAATAACGATTCAGTAGGGGGTCTCTGCGTTCAGGTATTGATTAAATGGGGGGGGGGGGGGGTACGCGGAAGAGAAAAGGTTAACAACCACTGGTCTACAGCGTCTTTCTAAGCACCTGGATCTCCCTCTCACATGCAAAAATAGGGTGACGTCTGCTGTTTACGTCCCCCGCCATACTCTTTTTGTTTTGGTTTGTTTGTTTTTGCACAATTGTCACTTTTTCCTCATGCAATGTAACGCTTGCCTTTGTATTATGCTCATTTGTATCCTCCTCCTTATGTAATGTTGCTGATCCTGTTGTGAAGCGCTCTGACACCCTCGGGTAAAGTCCGCGCTATATAAAAACGCATAAATAAATAAATAAATTTGGCAGCACAAACTACAAAGGCATGCAGAGGCTCAGCTCGCCTTGCCTGGAGTACCGGCCCTCAAGCGGCTGGTCGAAGTTTTCCGGAGCAACAGGACAGTCTCCTCCCGACAAGTCGCAAGGGCGGTTTCTTCACGGCTGGCTCGGCCGCCCTTTTCGGGCGGGTCATTTTGTTTAGCCAATGGAAGAATTTTTAGTGGGACGACCAGCTACAAAAGACTCTGAAATAACGCCCCTCGGCTTGTCAATCAGTATAAAACCAGCTTTCTCATTATCTCGCTGTGCTTTCATCCATTGACGTTCGTTACTATATGAAGCAAAGCGGATACAACTGGATTTTTAACATCTTCTGGCGGGAGGTAAGGCCCATGAACGGGAACCTCCCGCCTGAGTCGGGAAGGGTTGCCATGTAGGCTAGTGCTTGCTCACAACCCGGCACTTTCATTACTCTTTACTGCACGGTGTGAGCACTTCGGACACATTCTGTAAAACTTTCAAAGGGCAGGAGATGGAGGTCGCGGTTTGCTTTAGAAGTAGAGATATTGGAAATAGCATTTTCTTTTAGAAAAAAACAGAAAATGTTTTTTACCCAGCAGTGTTACTCCTGTCTTAAGTCGCCGAGTATTACTCGGGCAAACTAATTTCTGGCTATTCATGCACCTGGAGCGAGCGCTTAACCTGGAGTTTATACAGTGGTCTCACCCCCACGAGCCTTTAAAACTCCTTTTTGGGTGTCAGGCGACGGGTACTGGCAAGGAAAACATTGGCTTTTGGAGCGAGGCGCTGTGCGTTTCTAGCAGCGAGCTCTTATTACGGTTCAGTCTCATGCAAACCCCCTTCCTTCTGCGTGGCTCTCCAGCAACAAGTTATTTTAGGCAACCTAAAGCCGGGAAGCGCGTGTGTGTACCAGCTGGGGAGTTAACTTCAGCGCCCAAGTCTAACTGCGAACTGAAGGTCCCGAGTCCTTTTTATTTGTGCTTTATTCATGAGATGGATACCGTTAATTTGGCCAGTGATACATTTTCTGCTGGCGATGTACAGACTCTTTCCACAGTTCTTGTTCATTTCCTGTACATTGTAGTTGGCATGCTGCCCCGCGCGCCGGTCGTGCATTTGCTGCAGGATGTTGTCGTTTTCTTTTCCTTCTGGCCAAAGGAGGGTTGTAGGCTGGTGACTTTCCTTTCATGCTTTAGATCTGCGCGCACCCCCCCCCCCCTCCCCTTTCCCGGGTGCTCCAGGCGAATGGGCTGGATACAATTGGTGGCTCCAGGCGAATGGGCTGGATACAATTGGTGTCAGTTACTCCCCTTCCACCACCCCCTCCATCTAAACGCCGTATTCCCCCACTTTTGATGCGCAGTATCTCATGACTTGTCATTACGCACTTCATGTTGGTGTTTTGCGTTTGCTATTTGTTTCATGCTTGTAGTTTGAGACTTGCAACTGTAGCAGGGTGTTATTCAAAAATGCTGTCCAGAACGAAATGTGTCCTCCCTTCAGTGTAGAGGGAGGTTACTTTTAGAAGCGGGTTGACCATGTTTATTTTGTTACTGCTGCTTGGCGGAGTCACGCTAGCTTACGACGGATGCAATGCTTGTGGGACGGCGTAGACTCCGCCAAAGGTGAAAAGGGTAATTTGCAGTGGCTGTTGGTGTGGTTTACATACCACAAACACGTGGTGGGTGTAATCAATACACTGTGTGCTGGATAAAGCAGGCGGTCATCACTAGACTCCTCTAGTAGCAAGCAATGTACATCGGTGCTACACGACGGCATGTAAATAGATAGTCTCGTTGCAATCTATTGATTTACTGACTTTTGGTGGGGCTCGCAGTTGGTGTTTTACAAAATCTTTATTGGCTCTCATTTTGTTTTGATAGATTACGTTTGCTTAATTGTGTTTATTTTTCTTAGTTTTTTAATCCGTGACCCTAGTGTTCTTTTGCTTGGGTGCCATGCTTTGGAACCCTCGTCCTTAGCAGCACGAAATCCAAGTGTAATGAATGCATAAGGAGATGGTTGTAAACTGCCCTCTCGCTCCTTTCCTCTATCCAGGATGCGCAATTATAAAATGCAGTCCCTTTCTTTACACCCAGTTTGAAGTCCCTTTCAGTTTTTCAACTGTGGTGTAATTGAATTGCCAGTTAGTTGGATTTTGTGTTTTGAGCTCTTTCTAGTGTGCTGTATTGCGTGAGGCGATGGGGGACTTGTATTATGATGTCTGAATGATGGTCAGCTCTGATGTAGATTTGTGTTCTGGCAACGGGAGGCAAAGACTAAACTAAGATGGTGCCAGTTTGGTGGGCTGTGAGTACCACCACCCAATTTGCCACTGTCACTGGAATGAAGATGCTAGTTTTGTGCACTTCCTGGTGGTCCCCTTTGTTACTCGTGTGTCAGGGAATCTCATCCTCCCCGCAGGTGCAGCAGTGGTTTCCAGGCAGTGCCAAGAAATTAGCTTCCAAAACAGATGTGAAGTGAAGATTGCACTAGCAAAGTTCGCCAGCAGCTTTCTTTCTCTCTCCCTCCCTCTCTCCTTAAGCTGTCACGAATTTTAGGATACATTGAACATTCGAGAGCAAAGTTAGTTTTCTATGACATCTTCTCACTTGGAGACAAGCGTACTATGTTAATTATGTATGTTTTACCCTTCTGCTATAATCTAGTGGTGTTTACTATTGATTGCATGGTTGTATTATTGCCTCAAGTCTATTTTGTTTACCCTCTCGTAGATGGTTAGAGGGAATCGATAATAAAAGTCCTTATTGTATGTATACATGACATATTGAAAATAACATGCACTCTGCCAGTATCACTAATTACTGGCTTGGCTCGTTCATAGGCGAACTCAGTAATTCTTTAGGTGTCACTGTGCAATTTCCTTGGTTTAAAGGGCCAATGATGGTGACGAGCATGGCTGGCTGGTCCAGTGTGCAAGACCCAATTAATTAGTTTACAAAATCTTTCGACTCTTAATGGCCATCTCCTTGCATAGGTGTGTATATATATTCCACTGTTGAATCCTGATACTAAAGTCACTTAAGGGTGGTTTGCGGGTTTTTGTTGTCTCTAGTTTATAGACTTTTTATTTTATGCTAAAATCGCAGCTTCTGCTTAACCTATAATTTGCCACCGGAAAGGTTGGCAATAGACCTCGCATATGTAGAAACACATTTACAATACATTTTGGATGAGTTGCAGGTGCAATTGTTACCAATTCCTGTCTCCTGAGACATATAAACCTCGGTTGCTGCAATTCTCCTCTTTAGCTTCTAGATGTCCTCGCAATGCATAAGTGGATATGAAAGTCTTCTTTAACTGTCTCTGAAGCAATACCTAGACCTGCACATGAAATGTGATTGTAAGGCTTCTTCACTGAAGTCAACCTCTAGATGTTGGAACCCCTTTAACAGGAAAAAAAAAATTAATTTCGCCAGCAAACTTCTAATGTAGGATGCTATTGATGAAGGCCTATCTGATACCATGTGAGGTCAGCAACGGAGCCCAAAGTGCAAGAAGGGAAATCCCACATAGGGGGGGGGGGGGGGCGTGGGTGGACTACTATGTGAGAAGACTGCCTTATGGGCTAAGAAAGGGTGTTAATCAGGATTCTCTTCACCCGAAGCCAGTGAAGTGGAGCCAAAATCATAAGAGATGAGAACTGCGACGTTCATAGAAGGCTAACCTGGCTGCAAACATTTGAATCCGTTGGAGTTTTTGAATAAGCTGCACAGGCGAGCCAGAGTAGATGACGTTGCAATCATCTAAATACAATGAAAAAAATGTGTTGAGGGTTGTGACCTTTTGGAAGGGTGTAAACTTAGTGTACATTTTTAAGCAGTCTAGGTGAAACAGGCACGATTTGACCACTGCCTCTACTTGATTGACAACGGATAGCAAGGCGTCAATCTCTACGCCAAGGTATTTAAAGGGTTTGCTGAAAAGGAGGCATAAGGCTCTTCTACCTGATCACTGATGCAAAACCGGCAGAGGAGAGCAATTTAGGTACTGACCAGCGACTCTACTCCCTTGGCTTAAGTGTGAATACAGGGAAGCGTCTCCTCCCTTCAAGCTGACGGGCCTGATCAAAAATCTAGAAAAGGTTTTTTATCAATCAGATGGGAGAGCCTTATGCTCCTTTCCCCACACCCCTTTAGAATTAGAGAAGAGGGAGGTCTAGGAGCCCTGAATAAGGAAGTGACCCCTAGCGCATTTTTTTGAATTCGACTGAAACCTGTTGGAAAATTAAAGATGCGGGAATCACTGGATTTCCACTTAGTATCTTGATTATTTATTTTTAAGCATGGTATGGGTCCCTACCAAAGAAATATAGGTTATTCCCATAACCATTTTTAGACAATACTGGACCTCTGCATTTGTTCAGATAATTAAATATACCCGAGCTCCTGGATGTGGTTGAGCCCACCACGGTGCCAGTGACCTACCTGGGTGAGAAGACACCCATATGAAGCATGCTACCACTTGGTGGATGTCTCCTCTTATGTTTAATGATCCTGTAGGGTAGAGGTCTAGTTAAGGGTATGATTAGTCACAGAGCTTCCACACTCTGTGGTGAGGATAGTTTTGACTTGGTGGGAGGACATGCGGAAGCTAGATATTAAAACCTCTCCTACTCTCTTTTGGTGGTAAATGAGAAAAAAACATTGAAATTCCTTGCTTTTCAAAAAAACTCTTTACATTTTATCCTCTTATTTGAGGAGGCTGGCGTTTATCTCTAACATTCAAGGGTCCAGTGCCATTATGTATAGATAAAATATCTCTTCACCTTACAGGTGTAAAGTACTGACTCATTTAGTTATTCTTTTAGCCCTAGCAAAATTGGAGTATCTTTATTTTGAAATGATAAAGGGCATGCTATTTTTTTTGCTTTGTGGGTCATGCTGCAGCTTAATTATAACTGAATTTTAAAAAGGGCCCCCCCCCCCCCAAAAAAAATAACTTCTGGAATGCAGTACTGCAGTCTGCTTGACATTTGAGCGAACGAGACCAATCAACGTTTTTCTTTCTTGACCATTTTATAACTCTTCATTCTTATTTTGCTTCACGATTTTGCTGGCTTTTTTGTTTTAATTTAAGTCTGGCACTCTGCCAGACTCCATACATCTAGCGGGCAATAGCAATCCACATGTATTATGGTACAAAGAAGAGCCAAGTCTCTCAGTACTTTCTGGTGACTGGGGTAAATCACTGTCTTGGAGAATCTGTTGCTCATAAACATGTCTACCTAAAAACCTGAATCCTACTAAGGACAATACTTGGACTGTCAGGATACCGAATGCCTGTTAGAGTATCCAAACGCGGGGCTACAGCAGATTTACTCCTTGCGCAAATGCATAGCAGAAAATGCCTTAATACGTTTTAGTTGTAAATCATCGTAAAGCGGACATGTAGCAGTCAAGAGACAGTGCTCCCAGAAATAAGTTCATGGCTGCAGGGGTTGTGGAAGACGCACATACATTGGGACAGGCTGAGTGGGAGATCCAGTAGTAAGCTGGTCAAAGTTCAATGACCAACTGTGTAAATAGTCATATATTCAGTAGATTGTCAAATGTCACTATCTAACAGTCATAAAATTGGTTACTCAAAAGGCATGGGCAGGTCAGAGATGTAACTTAACTTCTTGCCGCTGTGTTACGGTGCAGTTGTTTGAACCTTGGAAATTCCTAACTAAGAAAAAGCAGCAGAAGTGTAGCAAGCTGGTGTGAGGCAACAAGGGACGCTGGGACTCTTGGCCTGGGAAACGACTGACTGGCAGGAGTATCCTTCAGACCTGGCGGTTTCCAGAGTTTTGTAGCTGTAATTTTACACATACCCGTAAAAAAGCGTCTCTGCATTCCGTTAGGAGACCTTGGAAAGGGTCTGTGGTGCATTGATTTCCTGCATTCTGCCTAGCCTTCCTTTAGAGAATGGCACACGTTGGATTTTATCTCCTGAGCACAGGTCTGTATGGCACTCTGAAGTTGGACACTCAAGCGTGCCTACTGTTATGTTGGAGGCAGGGTGCCAGTGAATACCTAGAGATCAGTCGCTTGCAGACATGCCACTCTAAGAATGTTTTTTGCTGAGTGAGTGTAGAGGAAGATAGGTGCTTGGCCTTGGTGAGTGCATGGGTCCATGGCAAGTGGGGCTTTGGACCCGCTGCTCTGCCTAATTAGCCACAGCTCCTCTCACTAACCACAATAAGGAACTCATCTGGCTGCGTCTCCCATGTCCTGAGGAGGTTTTAATTGGAGCCCAGCTGTGCGGAGCATTCACACCTGAGCTGGAAATCCCTTTTGTGCTAGGTTTCCAGCTGATTATGTTATTGTATCCCTTAACCTTACGGCTCTTTGAGGCATCAAACTGTCACACAGCGACACTGTGTGGCGTGCACTAATTGAGTGACTGTAATGCGTGGCACAGGTGCCCCAGGACTGTCTCCCACCAAATGGGATACAGTACAAGAGGAGAATCACACCACAGTAAAATGTTTTTCTGGAATTGACCTGGGCAGATAGAAGTAGGTGTAGCCTGGCTTCTAGTACTTGCATCAAAGCCTATAATATCTTCTCCGTTATGACATTGGCAAACAAGCAGTGCTTGAACTGGTCCAACAATCTAGTATCAGATCAATAATGCAAACAGGATTCCTGTGGCCAGAGTTGGGATATCCCGCAAGTTTGATAGTACTGAAATGAGACATGGTGAAGAAGATTTGAAGGGCAGATGTTCTGGAGATCAATTCGTAATTCTTCTAAGGTTACACAAGGGACAGAAGGACTCGAGTGACTGCTGGAAAGTTGTCCACTGGACTGTTGAAGACTTAAGCAGTGAAGCGGCGATCTCCTGATTTCAGCAAAACACCTACTTTCCCTACCCAATTACCCTTTTTTTCGAGGGTGGGGGAAATGGCTGTACCTACATCAGTTGTTAAAAGGCTTCCTGTGAATTAAACACTGTTAACTAAGAGCTCACCATGTAAGGCTGAGCTGTGGCTGTTGTTCATACTTTGCAAAGGGATGAAGTCTGGCTGCTCCAGGAGATGTTTTTAAGAGGACCATACCTAAATGACCCTAGGCAGTGAACCAACTAAATGCCTGACTAATGATAGTCATTTTAGTTTCATTAGGCACCAGAGAGGAGCTCTTAAATGAAATCCCGGAATGCAGAGCTATATCATGGATGGGTGGTGGAGGAGGGACTGGATAATGAGTCTTCAAGCCTTATTTGAAAGTAGAGGAACAAAATACCCACATTCAAAAACCTCTCCTACAGCAGCGTTAAATGAAGCCTCTGCCTAGTTTCCCTTGTAAACCATTTGCCAGGGCAAGAAAGCCATTCAATACAGGAAATCCTTTGTTTTGTGGGTGAAAGTAAGCAGGTCAAAAGTCGTCTGACACTGGCTGTAGAGGACTGGAAAAGAAGGGGCAGCAAACTTAGTCTCTATGGACCAAGTATCTAGAACAGTGATGAAAACTAGGCCACTGACTGGATGAAATTTGAAATGAATGATAAAATGCAAAGGCATAAAACTTTATTTTTTATATAAGCTTTTCTTCAGGAAAATTGAAATTCTTTTGTTCCGGAAGCATATCTCCCCGAATTCCCAGTAAAGGACTAATAGCTATAACCATACTTCCACTCTTTCCTAGTGCATGTGTCTGACAGCGGCCAGCTAAGTGGCTCTCATTTTTATGAATTCTTCGAACAGGTCTATGCTATGGTGTGCATCCGTGCTCTGCTACTTCTAAACTTGATATCTGCATGGCCCTAGACAAATCTTACAAATAGGATCATTGCATTGTGTTATCTGTGACACTGACATAGTTTGAATGTTTAAAGTTTTGTAATGTCCTAAAGTTGGTCATGGGTTAGAATGGAGTGTGTACTTCAACACACTTTTCAAACAATTCGGGAAGGAGAATCTGACGCCTGCAGAGAGAACATGGATTACCGTAGCAGAAGTAACTGACTTCATTTTATGAGCCTGGACCTCAGTTGATCTTTTACTTGATTTATGTCTACTAGTAACTGATTGATCCTCCCGTTGAGGGTACTTTTGACTGTTAATTGAGTGAATAGGCGAGTTAAGAGGCAAGTGTCATGGCTCCAGTATGGTCTAAGTGCATATAGCACTCTTACAGGAAACCATTCTTAGTGATCTATTTCCTCAAGATTTGAGTGCTCGTTCGGACTGTGGAAACTTGAATGCGAGAGGTACTATGTCTTTTATCATGATTTTGTTGGGATTACCCATTGGTGTACCATGGATGGTATTGAAATGTGTTTTGACCCTGGTGCAAAATAACATGAGTGCATCACATACTGGCCGGGTCATTTCTATTTTTATCGGTAGGAATATCAAATGTTTGGTTTTAAAATCAGTCTGGTGTTCCCAGGCATGGTTAGGTTTCTTTTTTTCTATTTTTTATTTTAAAACCCAAAAACAAAAGACCATCCATGAAGGAGTTTAGCTCCATTGACTTGGGCCACTGTGCTGCTGCAGCACACGGTAACCCCTCTTGACTGACTTTATTCACCACATTCATTTAACATCTAGAAATGATTTTGTAGACCTAATTCTAATTTAATGTATACTTTCTAACAAAGTCGATTGCCGCAGAAATCATGGTCAATGATTTAAGAGAAATAATTTAAATGGCATGATAATTTGCATAGTACGTGAAGCAGCCAAGCTAGTTTAGTAGAGGCGCACTGCACAAAGGTTAAAGTGACTGAATATTCAAAACCATTTAACAATAGATGCTGGGGGAGGAAACCTCTCTGGACACCATAAGGTATTTGCAGTGAAAGCAGACTGTTGAGCATGTATGCAATAAAGGCCCAGCACTTTTTAGTAGCTAAAACGATCCTTTGTGGGCTGGTAAAGGGGTATTTTCTTCCCATAAATGGACAGACCAAGACTTCATCCTGGCATGAAATATTGAATGTTTTAGAGTGCCAAGAAAATAGTCAAATAATTCATTAGCAAAGTGCCAAGAAAAGAGACAAATAATTCATTCAAGGAATCCGGATTTATAGCAGGGATTCTGAGGATAACCAGTGTATCTTTCACCTATTCCAGTAGTCCAGGTTGGAAACCCAACGATCATGCCTTCTCTCATGTGGTGTTGTGGGCTTTTGATGGGTTCGAATGGCTCTACTTTCTGGAAGCCCTCAAAAGTTGAGAAAAAAAAAAAATCCTCCTGACTTTCAGACAGGTAGATATGCTGCATGAGGCCACGAGGGTGACTATACTCCCTAACTGGTTTCTTGAAGCCGTGTGCACCGGGCAGTGAGTTTCTATATCTGCTTTGGCTAAAGATGGACCCTTATTGCCCCTCTGTCTGGATAGAAAATGTCCTGGGGGGGGAAGACCACGTAGTAACTTAATTGAGGGTATTGATCTACTAACTGCTCTACTTGAAGTAAGTTATAAATGGAGCTGCTTGCCCAAGGCCTACCTTGACTCATGTAGAATATGCAAGATAATATTCTGATACAGAAAATAAAATAACTTTTCCTCTAGAAGAGGTCAATTCTTTAAACTTTGTGTGCCACGTCAACTGAAGTACAGAAAAACACCCAATCTGGGTTTATATGCTCTCATCTGGCAGAATTTTACCTGTCGCGAGTGGTATTTGTAAATGCAGAAATTATGCCAATAAGGTGGAGTTTCCAAAACGAGACCCTGTCGGGGACAAGCTAAGGTGAATAACTAAAACTAGTTTGCCAGTATTTGTGTACCCCAGGTAGGTAGTCGGGCCCCCCCCCACCTCCATCACCCAAATACACTTGATTTTATTCCTGTCAGGGGCACAACTGGATGTATTTCTTGGGTGGTAATTGGGGACGCCTGTCCCTAATCTTTTTGGGGATGGAAGGGAAAGTTTCTCTAAGTGGAGATTATTTGGACATACTGGGACTTGTAGTTTTGCCTTTGCCATCTGCTAGGAATCCCAGCGTAGAAATTGCTGATGCAGCTTACTTTGATAATGCATTATCTTTGTGATCAATATTACAGGCTTAACTTTCCCTGCTCAAGTGTTGTCTCTTATTTCAAAGGACGTAGAACTATATTTATTTTTTTGGTATAAATATTATGTGGCTCTGTTTTTTGTTTCTTCAACAAAAAAATTTCTGTATCTTTTTTTTAAATTTTTTTTTTTAACCATTCTTCATACATTGTATAGAAACGTATATTCATGAAATAAAAGGACAGAAGAATATCATGGAACAACTGTACTTCCATTGCAGCAATGTCGTTGATTATGCATTTGGTAACGCATAGTGTTTTAGTAATGAAGCTGTTAATAGGACTCGTCACACTACCTTAACTTGCAGTATTGCGGTCTGCATTTTAATTCCCTGCCATTTAACAGTAAAACCCCCATCTCTATTGTGTGAATTCATTTGATTACTTATGCTTTTAGCATTTACCTGAATGTACTGGGGGGGGTAGGGGGGAGATAAGGTTTTATAGAAGGGCGCTCAGCAGAGCATTCTAGGTTTCCATAACCAAGCCTTGAGTTTTTATTTTTTATTTTAATTAATGTAGTGGTTAAATGCAGGTATCCGCTTCTTTCCATTGCCAGAGTAGCATGTGAAACATGGACCTACACCCTGCTAGATAATGTGCCATTTAAATGACCAACTATTCAATTTGTACTATGGCCATGTCTACCTGCAGTTATGTATTTATCTATTGTCTTATCATTGACAAAAAAATCCAGCATCTTCTCTGAACTACTTAACCACTTGGTGCTCTCTCGCACACCCCTAAAGTTTCCAGTTTGGTAATGAAGTATGGGACATACGCACAAGATTAAGCAATCTATATTGGAGAATAACTTAAAATAACAAGGAGGCAAATTATTTTCTTAGCTGCTTGTTTAGGGGCAAAGGTAGCCTGGGGCTACCAAGTTTGGGGCCATAATGAATTTTGTACTATGTGCTTCAGTGAATGGAAGTGGGCCTACCTGAGCATTTCTCAAATCATTTTAAGCTAGATCGAACTATAGTTGCCAGAATCTCATATTTTCGTCTGAGCTACCTCATAATCCTATATTTGCTTTCTGTGCTGGAGTCAATCTAGTTATGAAAAAGCACGTTTAATGTTTAGAATAGTCTAAGTAATCTTGTTCCAATTACCTCTACTGGCTCTAAACTACCGTTGCTTAGAAGGGTTTGTTATCACCATTTTGGTCTCGTTGACAATCAGTCTTCTATTCAGGTTTATAGTTTAACACTATCTGAAATCGTTCTAGTTGACTCTTAAATATGTCTACTCTGAGTCTGTATACATTTGTGTCCCATAATGAAATGCATTTCACGCATAGTAGGTGCAGTTAGTCGAAACTTTTATTTGGCAATTTGCTGTGAAGCAATCTGTCTGCATTTTTAGCAAATAAGATTGGTCTAAAACCATATTTTCTTCGAATTCCTTCAATTTTGATCAAGATTTTCACCACACAATCCAAGTAATACTAGGGCTCTGATCAGTCTAGCAGCAAGTTAGTTTCCCCCCCCCCTTCCTCCCCAACAACTTGTGATTTCATCTTCTGCCTGGTTGTGGCTGTTGAGGCAGGAGTGTGGTAATAGGTGTCTTCATCAATCCAGCATTAGAGGACATCGGGGCTTTCTTGAGTTGTCACATGGTACCCCTAGTGTTGCATGGCAGATTCTCAAACTTCAGTCTGAGTTCTCGCTACAGACTGGTTTGAGCTTCCCATGCACGCCATGGAACATTTAAGAGTCTCCCATTACGGGCTAGCAGTTGTGCTTACATGCAGTTGATTGCCCATAAAGGATGATCCTATATTGTGCACCCAAGAAACATTTGCACATCTATTCCTTTCGTAATTTTTCCTCTCGTGGCTACTTGCGGAGCCTTTTTTCAGTTCAGAAAGAAACAGCTGCTGTGCATGTGGCCGACCCACATTCAGCTGTTGTGTCGTTGCGCTGGGTATAAACATGGAGTATAATTTTGGATAGTATTGCACTTGATTCTCCATGGAGCATGCATTCTCCAGCTGTTCTGCATATTTGTCTGAGCCGGCCAACCCTTCCGGCCAATAACCATATAATATACAGTTTTACTCGTACTTGGGTAACAGACGTGGTGGACTTGTTTTGTGATTTACTGCATGTTTGACAGCCTTGACCACATACATTCTTAGTCGGCTGTTACACAAGGTAAGTCTGTACTGAATTTATAAATGTAGTAACTTTTTTTTTTTTTTAACCTCCTTACAAGGATTTATAAAGCCCTCCGTTTTGTCTTCACACTTGTTATATTTGATAACCGCCATTACCTATTTTCTGTGGCACAAATCTTTATCACAATTTCAAGAAACCTTGCCCAACAAGGTACTGTGACTTTGATCTCTGGAAAGACCCATGTAAACCCTTAGCAGATGCATATACAACTGAATTAGGAGTTTTGACTTAAAACAGTTTTGTTATTTTGGTGATATCTTGTCACGTTCTGCCAGAGACAGTTGATGAAAGAAAAAGTTGATGGCCAGACACTTTGGCACATTCTCCGTTACAAAGGGCAAATTTACTGCAGGAGCCTATTTTGTTCAGTTGGGTGGTGAGTCAGTCGCTTGCTGTATGTCCGCATGTCTGATAAATGCGGATTAGTTGGGTTGGATGAATTTGTATCTGTTGATGGACACACCGCTAACAGCATAGAAGTGGAACTTAAGTTTTGCACGCGCTCTTTTTGATGGGCTCCCTTTTTCTGCTCTGATTTTTAATCTTGCATTCATCCTTCCCCCTTCTCTTCCCTCCCATTGATGCGTTGGAGCGTTTCGTTGGTGTTCATCTGTGGCAAACTAGACCTGCATTGTACGCACTGATCAATTTAATGAATTACTCTATTGTCTACAGTGATTGCGAGAGGGAGTCTCATGAAAAGTAATCTTGCGGTCATGCAAAGCTTCACACCAGTTGGCCTAAATCGGCTGTATTGTTTATATCTAGTTCCGAAAATATTCAATGGCGGGCAGGAGGGGATGGGGAATGGATAGTATTTTAAAATGACGTTCACAGCATGCAGTTACCATTGTAATACAGCTTATTAATGTTGATGTAGTTGGGTTATTTAGTCAGTCTTAATTGCCACCCCTCAGTCTACAAAACCTTTGTAAAGAAAAATTGACCCATGTGTTAATGTTCAGGGTTTTCTTTTGCGTTTAAAAATGGAGTATATTTGAGTTTAAGGATGTGTAAAATTGACTGTATTTTAAATGTTAAACCATTCCATTTTAGCAGGAGACCTTTTTGCCATGACCAGCTATCCGATGAGAGAGGATCAAAATAAGCAGTGAAAAATAATCATGCTGGTTCTTCCTGCTTTGCTTCCACTGATCTCATATCAGTTGGTTTTCGCTTTATACTTCTGTATACGTCCCTTGTGTTTGATTTATTAAATCACACCGTGGTCTGAAATTGCCTTTTCCTAACTTTGTCCACTTGAACTGGAATCTCTGTACACTGAGGACATTTCTTTGGTAATTTAGGCTGTTGCCTGCCAAATTTTAAGGGTAGCTAGTTGCAAAGTAGTGCCTGTTAGGTTTCTTTACCTGTCTTTGTTTGGCAACTACTTGTTTTTATCCAACAAAAAACCTCGCTGCACAAGATGATGGTAGGCATCATTGCTACTGAGGGCCAGTCCTCTGAACCAGGGCCAAGAACTTGACCAGTTGTCAGAATGTAGTGCAGTCTAACAAGTTAGATACATTATTTTTTGTCGGGTCCTCCATTGTGTGTGGGACTCATAAATTGGAGTCTGTATAAATGGTGTTGGAATTTAAGAGTATGCTGTGGGCATTTAGGTGCAAATGGGCAGTAATAGTGGCCATGGGGCTCACTATACCGGGTCATTTTGTAGTCTGGCTTCTGATGTCAACTTCCTTCCAGAACTGTGCCTCTTATCGCCTTGGTTTAGAGGGGGAAAAACATCTATACTGGAGTTTCTCCAATGTTCGTACCAGTGTCCCTGCACTTGCCATATCACTAGTAACTTGGTATTATAGTGGGCTAACTTTATGGTATGTGTGCTCAGCTACCTATTGCAAAAAGAACAAATGGATGGAATGCTGAACAAAGGAAACCTTCACCTCCCAGTCACAAAGATCTTGGTTTAATCCATCGTTCTTTTGCTCACCATGCCACCCCAGTTTGGATCCAGCCGTATGCAAATCAGTCTTGACCCTGCTCCTCATGGGATCCGGACTGTCAAGCCAGGTCCTCCCTGAACCAGAAACAAGCATCCTGGGACTGGTTTCGGGGTATCACCCCTCATCAGCCAGGCTAGCTTGAATCCAGTAGCACATGTCTGGGCATACCCTTCCCACTTAGGGCGACAAAAGAAACAAATGATGGACTGAATGCTAAACAGTGCAAACCTTCATCCCCAGTCTAACTTAGTCTTCAAGTGTGGGTTTCTTAATTATCTTCACTAAAGCAGACCATACCTGCTTCAGTAAAGAAGTTTAACACAATAGTTGTGCCTTTGATGTAGGCTTTTGCCCTGCTTACTATCAAGGAAGCGGCTGGCCTTATGCAGCTGTCTGCGCACTCTGCTTCAGATACCTTTCCTGGCATGGTCTTGTGATCGTCACCTACCCACTTCCTCATTGTCTCAGATTTACTGTGGGCTTTTTGGGAAGGTTTCACCATTAAGTCACGTTCATGCATATCTTTTCAGACGCGTGTTGTGCGTTTCTGAATTGGAAGTACAGAGGTCTCTACCATAGTGTTCTTGGAATTGTAAATGTTGCACTCCTTTTCTGCAGAAGTAAGATTGTGTGGTGCTCCAAGAAAAGATTGGGTAACCCTTCCTGTTCAGGGAATACATAGCTCCAAACATCCACCCAGTCTGAAACTGTGGGACTTATAACTCGGTGTGTGACTGCTCAAGCACTAGTGTTTAATGTACTGTGTAGTCTTGATCATCCACCCACCCGCCCCACTTATTGGTTACCATACATTCCAGTTTATTGTATTCTGCAATTATGTGAAATGCATTGTGATTACATATGTACTTCGTTAAACCTGGAAGAAGCATCTCCTGAGGCTTGGAAATTATTTTGAGCTTGCCACTGAGAAAAGGCTGTGAAGTACATTGATTCCACTGGGGCAATTGGACTGTCATTTAGATTAGGGCGTTCAGCACATCATTGGGAGGGCTACTTAGTTTAAACTTTTAGCATAATGTGTTTTTGTTCCTCTCGAGGGTGACTGTTTGAATTTTGCTGCTGTCTCTAGTAACCCAAGTTAGCATCTGGCCATTTTGTTTGGGATCAATTGTCAGTTAGGTTATGATTTAGTTGAGATTGGTCTGGGGTTCCCGTTAAGATTATTTCACCACCAATAATGCAAATCAGTACCTACACCTCGGTAGCAGACCATTGTTGGAAGTTCTTCATGAGTTGTGGAGTCTGAGCTGCTGTCTGTAATTTGATCGAGTTGAATTCACATTAGTGAGCAGGGGATGGGGAAGCTTTTGTTTCTACATGTTTGGTGGGGTGTTGGTGTTTTTTGTTTTTTCTCCATATAATGTTTTCCTGCTTGTCAGGATTAGTGCTGTATGTCTTCTACACTTGTTCCTTTGAGTATTTGTTTTCTTTATCTTCAACAGTAAATGAGAAGTGGGTGTCAAGATTTCCCCCTAGCCCATACCAAAATCATGACTTGGTCTTTTCCTTGCTTCTGTTACCAAGATTCCTGATAGACCTGTTGTCACCCTTGTTTCTAAATCCTATTACTGCTATTTTGTCTTCAGCATCTCTACTGAAAGTCTTTGATTCCTACTCCAACACTGGGAAATGCTTCCTTTTGAAGAGTGCACATAGCTTAGGCTTCGTTTTACTAATCAATGTCCTTGAAGTGCTGCAAGCGTTGGGACTTAAAGTTCCATTGCTTGAGGGTGTTTGCGATTTCCCCACAAAGGGCACCAAGAGTGCTACTGTCGAAAGCAAGGCAGAGTTATCATGTGCAGGTCTACAGGATCTGACTGAAGAACTTGATCTTCATGCAAAATAATCAGCCTGTACACAAACTCCCATCAGCTGGGATAATTATGTGAATGGACTTCCGGATGAAGATCACTCCTAGACTGTAGTTGCACTCCTCAGCTGTGGTCTCAGTTGGTGGTCTACATGTTTTGATATATCATTAGTAGCTCCCCAAACAATGCCCTAACTTCAAATATAAAAGTGCATGCTTGATGTCCCTTAATATGTGTGGCATGAGTTATGTTTTATGTATAAAACCAATAAAAAAAATTCAAACCATACGAGGTTGGATTGCTTCAGAGGTAATTATCTGGGCAATACAGTGCTATCTCCAACACCACCTTTAGGCCCTTTTGAAGGTTTTTTAATTTTATTTTTTTAGCCATTAGTTGTGGCTATGTACACTTCTGACTGATTTCGGATGGATTTTGATGGTTCTGAAGGCTTTGACTCGTCCGCCTCGCCCCTGCCTGCGCTTTACTTCCAGTTCTTAGCAGGCTGTAGCATAATCTGAGTGTTACCTTTTATAAGACAGAACAATGGGACAGTGAAACAGCGGTTCAGATATTTAATTACTAATATTGTCGCTGTGATGCACGTTATGAGATTATTTTGCATTTGAACCTTTATTTTCTCTTGTGTGAAGCTCTTGCAATTCCCTGGACGTTGTGTAAAGGAAGTTGCACCACTCGGCTAATGTACCACAGAGCTTCATCTCCAGGATACCCAACTGTATGTATAAAGGAGGAAACTGAATCATTGAAGGCAAGATAAATGACCAGTAAGAGCTTTGGAATTAAATATACATCATAGTACATTTCCATAGTGGAGAGCCTATTTTAATATTGGTGACTGCATATTTAGGTTACTGTACCATGGTGCTGAGTGGTTTAATTGTTGTATAAAATCATGAGCAGGGTGTAGCAATGTTGTGATGTGAAATGAGATTTATGGAGCCTACTATTTCTGCTTAAGTAGTAAATCCGCTTTATAAAGTTGCAGACGCAGAGCTAACCGTCTCTCTCCTACAGGCAAATTGAATTTCCAGTTGTCATCAAACTCGGAAAGGGTAATGTTTTGTGTATTTTGTTTCCTCCCCGCCCCCGGTTTGCCGGATGAACAGTCGGTAGGCGATTGCTACCCAGCCATCAGATAGAACTGCAAGTCGGAGGAGGCACTCTGTCCTATCCTTGTGAACAGCTGCGTCAGAGCCTTTTCTGACGAGAAGAGGAAAGTTAGGGTTGTAAAACAGGTTATCTGAAAGAAACAGTTATAGATTCCTTACCTTAGAATTACCCCCAGGCATCAGACTGTATCCGGAGAATTTTTCGTCAGCAGTACATCTGCGTGTCGAAAGGTGGCGTCGGTCGGCTCCGCGTTCGTCGTTGGCATCGTGGTCGCTGGGATGATGTCGCGGTAGCTACTTAGACGCCGCCCTCGCGTGCTGACATCAGTTCTTTCTTTTTCCGCGCCAGCCAGCGCAGATCCGGAGAGAGCAGTACCTCCAGTCACTTTTTGTCTGACTTTTTGACAACACCGTTTTTGAGTCTTCGACTCCTGGTGCACGTCGGGGATGCCCGGCTTCAAGGCTTGCGGTTCCTGTAGCAGACTGTCGGTGACGGATCCGCACCGCGTGTGCCTCTTCTGCCTGGAGTGCGACCATGACCCCAAGTCGTGCTCAGACTGCCAGACCATGAATCCGAAGTCTTTGCGGGTGCGGTCCCGAAAGCTTCTCGAGGCCCGGCAGTCTGTTCCGCGCCGCTCGAGGTCCCGGTCGCGTATGGGGTCGAGGGACCGGTCGCAGAGCCAGCATCATTCTTCTTCCAAGACTTCGCACTCTGGGTCAGGTAAGTCGCAGCACAAGAAGAAGTCGAAGAAGCATCGTCGCTCTTCGACTTCTCCCCGTCCGTCGGCCAACATGACAAGGGATGCGGGTGGTGCCCCTCCCGCGGCTCCGCGTGCGGAGCCCGAAGGGTCGACTCTGGGTTTCCCTCCCTTTCCGGGACCTGGAGCGACCCCTGCCCAGCTTCGTCAATTTTACGAAGCGATGCATGCCATCTTTGGGCAGCCAGACTCCGCCAGCGCGCCTCCGGGCCCCGCAGACTCTACTGGGGGCCCTGGTCCTTCGATGCCAGTGGCTCCAGGGAGGACCTGGCTTGGCAATTCGGGCTGGACTGTTCCCACAAGGAACAGGGTCAAGACTGATTTGCATATGGCTGGGTCCAAACTGGGGTGGTGTGGGGAGCAAAGAAATTATGGATTTAACCCAGATCCTTGTGACTGGGGGGTGAATGTTTGCATTGTCCAACATTCCATCCATCAATTGTTTCTTTTGCAGCGGCTCCAGCCCCGGCACTGCAGGGCCCCCTTGGATCCAGGCCTGGAGCGGCGCCGGTCGACCTGATTACACCTCCCCCGGCGCCTAATCCACCAGCACCATGTCCGCAGCCGACGCCGGTTGTGTCCCCGGCCTCCATCCCGATGTAGACACTGACCCAGACTGGCGTCGACCGATGCCGGATCCGGCGCCGACTGGTACTTTTGTGCCCTTGTTCTACCCTGGCTCTTTTAGACCGGATTGGCAGCCAGAGGAGGGTGAGGAGGACTAGGATGGGTCTGGAGACCCTTTAACTGACTAGGCTATGAACCGGACTGGAGAGAGGAACTGGGGGAAGCCAGTGGTCTGGATACCTCACCAGACCTTGGCATGTTGTCTCCTCCTACCGTGGGTACGGAGGAGGGAGTGTCCTTTGCAGTGGTGTTGCGTAGGGCGGCCGAGGCTCTCAACCTCGTGCTACCTACGGTGGCAGTCAGGACTAACCTCCTGACAGAGGTGCTTCAAACGTCAGCGAGCTCTTCGGAGCCCCTGCTGCCCTTTATTGAAGCCCTGACCGACATCCTTTTGGGCACCTGGGCCAGGCCCAACACAGGGGCTCCTGTGGCTAGAATGGTTGCATACCCCACCGCCCGGCCCCGGGCGACCCCACTTTCCTCTCCCAACACCCCATCCCTGAGAGCTTGGTGGTCCAAGCCTCCACCTCCAGAGGCACATTCCCTAATGCACCGCCTGATGGGGAATCCAAAAAGCTCGACCATCTTGGGAAGATGTTTACTTCCACCAGCTTGGGACTGCGGTCTGTAAACACCGCATGTCTGTTGGGCCGTTAAACCCACTCCGTGTGGGATACGGTGGCGCAGGTGCTGCCCCAGTCCCCGGAGGGGGCCTGGGCCATACACTCCCATGCAGTTGCCGAAGGGAGAGACGCAGCAAAGTTTACCATCCGCTGTGGGCTGGATACCACCGACTCACTAGGCAGGACAATTTCCACGTCGGTAGCCCTTCGACACTTCACCTGGTTGAGGTTGACTGGTTTTTCAGGGGATGTCCAATCCACCCTTATGGACATGCCCTTTGGCCGTTGCTTATTCGGCGACAAGGCAGACAACGCACTGGAGCGCTTTAAGGACTCTCTAGCTACGGCCAGGTCCTTGGGCCTCTCCA
This sequence comes from Calotriton arnoldi, assembly GCA_963921515.1. NCBI lineage: Eukaryota > Metazoa > Chordata > Amphibia > Caudata > Salamandridae > Calotriton > Calotriton arnoldi. The sequence goes on along the minus strand of CAWUFW010004969.1, from coordinate 1,130,201 downwards.
CCTCCCACCCTGCGCAGTCTGCTTTTCGCCCCTTTTGTGGCAACAGAAGGTTTCCCGCCCAGAGCCACAGGCCAGCGCAAGCTGTTCAGCCCTAGCGCTGCCGGGGATGTGGGAACCACCGCCGTGGTTCTGGGGACCAGCGGACGGGCCAGTCGACCACAGCCCCCCCTGCAGCAGCCTCCAAACCCTCATAGTATGACCTTTCAGGGCCACCAAACGCCTGTGGGCGGCAGGATTCGCCATCACCTCCCCCACTGGCACACCATCACGTCAGACGGGTGGGTTTTGCAAATAGTCCGAAGGGGCTACTCCCTCCCCTTCGAGACTACCCCTCCAGCCATGCCACCTCAGTACCATTGCATGTTGGAGGATCATCTGGCCCTTCTCCAACAGGAAGTTTCGGCACTCTTGGCCAAGGGGGCCATCGAGCGAGTTCCTGTCCCTGAAGTAGGTCGTGGTTGCTATTCCCACTACTTTCTGGTGCCCATGAAGGACAAGGGCCTGCGTCCTATCTTGGATCTCAGGAACGTCAACCGCTTCCTCCGGAAGGAAAAGTTCAAAATGTTGACGCTAGCTCAGGTCCTGTCTGCCCTGGAGACTGGATGGTAGAGTTGGATTTGCAGGATGCTTATTTTCACATCCCCATCCTGCCGGCGTTGCCTGCGGTTCACGGTAGGCCACGAGCATTTTCAGTTTACAGTGCTCCCCTTTGGCCTTACCAGCACCCCTCGGGTGTTCACGAAAGTGATGGCGGTGGTCGCAGCTCATCTGCGCAGATCAGGGGTTCTAGTCTTCCCCTATCTCGACGACTGGCTGTTGAAGGCGGGCTCGCCCCAGCTGTCGTCTCCCACCTCCGCACTACAGCCGACCTCCTGCATTCGCTGGGGTTTGCCATCAACGTGCCAAAGTCACACCTGACTCCCTCTCAGAAGCCCCTCTTCATCGGAGCGGTTCTGGACACTACGCAGTTTCGGGTTTATCCTCCCGAACAGCGAGTCCGGGATATTCGGGCTATGATTCCGATCTTTCAGCCTCTATCCCGGGTTTCGGTCAGGATGACCCTCAGGCTACTGGAACTGATGGCTTCCTGCATCCTGCTGGTGGACCATGCCAGATGGCATATGTGGGCTCTGCAGTGGGACCTGAAGTTCCAGTGGGCACAACATCAGGGGAATCTGTCCGATTGCGTCCAGATCTCGGAGGGCACTGCACACCAATTGCAGTGGTGGCTAACGAACCAGGATTGGGTTGACGGCAGATCCCCCTCCCCCAACCAGAGTTCACAGTGGTGACCGATGCATCACTTCTGGGATGGGGCGGGCACATGGTGGAGGCAGAGATCAGAGGCCTCTGGTCTCCGGCGGAGTCCGGGCTCCACATCAACCTTCTGGAGCTTCGGGCGATTCGTCTTGCACTGAAAGCATTCCTTCCCTCTGTCCGGGGAAGAGTAGTGCAGGTTTTCAGACAACACCACCGCCATGTGGTACTGCAACAAATAAGACTGGGTGGGGTCGTGGACCCTCTGTCAAGAGGCCCTCCGCCTCTGGACATGGCTGGAACATCAGGGCATATCCCTGGTGGTTCAACACCTGGCGGGTTCGCTGAAAGCCAGGGCGGACGAACTCCGCCGCAGGTGCATGATGGATCACTAATTGCGTCTCCACTCGGAGGTGGTGCAAGGTCTCTTTCGACAGTGGGGTGAGCCTTGGTTAGATCTATTCGCCACCGAAGAGAACTCGCAATGTCAGCAATTCTGCGTGTTGGATTTCAAGGCGGCACTCACTAGGTGACGCTTTTCGTCGCGAGTGGAGTTGCGGTCTTCTATACGCCTTTCTGCCTATACCACTTCTGCCCAGAGAGCTGAAGATCAAGTGCGACTGGGCCCAAGTCATTCTTGTTGCTCCGGATTGGGCACGAAGAGTCTGGTATCCCGAGCTGCTACACATGGCCATCGGTCCTCCCATCAGACTGCCTCTTTGGGAGGATCTTCTGTCGCAGCAGCAGGGGACGGTCCTCCACCTGAACCTGTCCAGCCTCCACCTCCTTGCGTGGAGATTGAGCGGCGGCAGTTGAAGTCGTTTGACCTGCCTCCCGAAGTCTGATATCTTGGCAACCAGGCGTCCCTCCACTAAGACGGTGTACACCTGTAGATGGAACAAATTTGTGGCATGGTGTGCAGCAAAGGCTGTGGCTCCCCTTTCTGAGGTTCTCTTGTTCGTTCTTTCATTGGCCCAGCAGGGCTCTGCTCTGGTCACTCTTAAGGGCTACCTCTCGGCCATTTCAGCCTTTCTTAGGCTTCCTGATCTGCCTTCTCTTTTCAAGTCCCCTGTTGTAAATCGTTTCCTAAAGGGCATTACTCTTTTTCCTTCTATTCCCTTCGTAATGCCTCAGTGGGACTTGAATTTGGTTCTGACTCACCTTATGTGTGCTCCCTTTGAGCCACTTCATAACTGTCCTCTTCGTCTTCTCACCTTAAAGACTGCTTTTCTGGTTGCCGTTACCTCTGCTCACAGGGTGAGTGAGCTCCAGGCTCTTTCTTCAAAACCTCCTTTCCTGGCTGTTCATCCAGACAAGGTTGTACTAAGAACCAGACCTTCCTTTCTTCCCAAGGTAGATACTACTTTCCACATTGGCCAAACCATCACTTTGCCCACCTTCTTTCCGCCTCCACATCCTTCAAAAGAAGAGGAGGCTCCACAGTCTGGATTCAAAACGGTTGCTTTCCTTTTATTTGGATCACACCAAACCATTCCAGGTGGATGATCAGCTCTTTGTGGGCTACGTGGGCGTTAAGAAAGGTCGGGCCGTGCACAAACGGACCATCTCTAGATGGGTCATTTTGTGCATTAAGGCTTATTTCTTGGCAAAGAAGGAGCCTCCAGTGGGGCTGCGCACCCATTCCACCAGGGCGACGGCAGCTACTACTGCATTGGGACGAGGAGTCCCCCTTAATGACATCTGTCAGGCAGCTACGTGGGCATGTCTGCACACGTTCACTAGACACTACTGCCTGGACAGCCAAGTCCGGAGAGACTGCTTCTTTGGCCGTTCTGTTCTCCAGGACTTTCTGGTGTGAACTTGGTTCGCAGACCCACCTCCGGGGTTGGTATTGCTGGGGTATCTATTCTAAGGTAAGGAATCTGTAACTGTTTCTTTCAGATGAACAAGTAACTTCCCTTCGGTAACGATATATCTGGAAGAAACATAGGTTAGTTAGATTCCTTACTGCCCCACCCATCCTTCCCGTTCTGCGAACTGATTTCTAGGGTCAGGGAATCCCTTTCAGGGCTCTAGTTTTTTGCGCCAATGGTCAGTGTCTTGCATGGCTCTGCGCTTCTGGCATGGAATGTCGTGTAAAAGAACTGATGGCGCGCGAGGGTGACGTCTAAATAGCTACCGCGACGTCATCCCGGTGACCACGATGCCAACGACTAAAGAGGAGCCGACCGACGCCACGGGGTACTGCTGACAAAATTCTCCGGATCCAGTCTGACGCCTGGGGGTAATTCTAAGGTAAGGAATCTATAACTAACCTATGTTTCTTACAGATAGTTACCGAAGGTAAGCAACTTGTTGTTCAAGCCACAACATGGTCTGGTTGTGCTGGTCAATGAGCAGAATGGGCAAAGCTGAACCCTTGTTCCTATCTAGGAAGGGGTCCTCCTTAGTTAATAGCTTGCTTTTCTTTTGAGCTTGTCCCTTCAGTCTAGGTTGCTCAAGGCCATCATGGACAAAATAAATCAACTTGTAGCCGGCCACAAAAACCTACCTCCAGCAAAGTAAATGCAGTGTCTCCACCTACACAAACCTTATAGCAAATAACTTTCAATGTATTTTTTTATTTGATTTGCCTTTTTCCTCAACCCTTGCAAATCCCCCAAGAAAGTCTTTCCTCTAACACACTTCCAAAACTAATTCATCCTATGACGTTTATGCCCAAATCCACATGTATATGCATTTAATAAAAATGCAATATATAATTAATGTCTAATTTGTGACAAAAGTGAGCAAGAGCATTATGTTCCGAGTCGTTGAGGTCCAATTCTCTGGAGTATAGCAATATTAGCATGGTCCATCAGTTTTCACTTGTATGCTCCAATGTTGATGCGGTTCAGTTGGAAATTCAGCAATGGTGTCCCCCTTGAAGTGGCACCAGAAAGGGTTCTTGACTGCGAGCAGTGTCCCTTTAAAGAATAAGCCTAAGGGAGGTCTGGTTAATAAACAAATTGACTGAATCTAATCTGGGACCTATATCAGTGATGACCACAAAACTACCAGTAAAATGCTAGAAGGCACACTTAAAAATAAACCTAAACTAGTTAGATTCATTCACTGGTGTTGGGTCTCAGAGTAGGTGAATTTCAGAACTCATATTTGTGCCTCAATTCCAAATTACACATTAGTTGAGTCCGGTTTTGAGGTTGAAATGACCAGTTGCAAGTCGTGATGTCACATTCTCCTGTATTTGGCAAAGAAGGTGTGTTTTGCTAAGAGAATGCATTTACTGCTATGCTAAAGAGGGGGGGAGGGGGACAATAAAATGAAGTGTAAAAATGACTGAGCATGAGAGTTAAAAATACAGGCATAGGATCTGGGGGGGTTCTAAGGATGTTGCTGGGACCAATATTTAGATGGGATAAGTGTTCGAAGTTTGTTACAAAGATGCATTTTTCCACCAAACTCCTCCGCCAAAGGAACAGCATTTTAGGGCGCTGGCAACCTTGCAATCTGTCATGTTCATTTTGTAACCAGTCATTGGTTCTTTTCAACAGTTCCAAACCCTGGCATCATGCATGCGGAGCCAAGCCCACGGTTCCTGGAAATGCAAACTGTGTGTGCTGGGCCCGCTGACGTCTCTACAATTGGCAGATGAAGTGCACTCGCCATGGCTGGAGCGAAGTAGTCTGTCATGGCGAACAAATATTCTCCATCCACTAAACTCTAAATCAGGCCCCAAGACTCAGAGCTTTGGCCTGAAAAGCATAAATGCTGGGCTTGTGATTGGGAAAGTTTCACATGATTCATGGCCCAGTTACATGTGAGTTGTGGGTCCTGATCTGATGCAGAGGCTAGTCCAGCATAATGTCTCTAAATTGTATTAGATGCCTATGAACCGTGCACAGTTGCAACTCAGTGGTATTATCTGCAGGCGATGCAGCTCGGGTCCATCTGGTTTAATGCATCTTTTAAGTTGCTGCCCAGTAGCAAAATGCTTTTGGGTGCATGTTTAACTGAGAATTAATTTAGTTTGCAGGTGGAAAGTTTGACATTGGTATCGGATGTTCCATAAAACATTGTAGAAGTGAAGCACTTTTCCCCAAGAGAAAATGGCTTTGACCGTGAAGGCTTTGATCCGTAAGAATAATTATACAGTAGTTGGAAAGTAAAGTTAGTTAGCTGCCATTAAGATTTGCAAGTCCATAAACCAGATAATCAAACTTAAAAAAAAATCAATTAAAAAAAAAAAAAATCCGTAAAGACTTTATGCAAATGTATTCATAGTGCTATGTAATATATTGGGTTAAGTGGTTTGTCTAATCCTTGCACCTCTTTAACGTGACATTTGTTTGACTGTATGTTGGCAGGAGGTTTGTTTTTTAGAAAATCTAGATCATTGCACAGAGCTTTTTGAAATGTAAAGCGCAAAGGAGACAGACGTCGCTTGGAACCGTGGGTAGGGTGCGTTAGCTAGTCTTCAGAGGCACTTTATTCATTCCCCAGCTGCAGTGAAAATGACATTCTTTTTGCAGTGAATCATAACCGTGTTATATGTATAAATTTGTATTCAGAAGATTTTTGTTTGACATAATCTAGTGTAGTTTGTATTGCTAATATTTAAAATATGGATTTACTCCTTTTGTGTTGAAATTAAGATTTAGTTTAGAATGCTGATACCTAGTCTAGTTTCAAAGAAGAGGATTGCAGCAATACCTAAATTAAATTGAGCCTAGCACAGACTGGCCACCTCCCTCTCCCCAAGGTTAACACCCATAATTGAATGGACTATTGACACCTAGCCAGTGTTGAGGTTGGGTGGGGAGTCGAGAGAACCGCTGTCTATGAAGCAGCATGTACATGTACTGGGGCAAGGGCGACCGGCGATTGTCTTGGGACAGGACCATTATGGAGATTCTGGGGGAAGGACCCCAGTCGATGACCTCTTTCCAGAGACCAGAAACGCAGAGGGACGTTTTGTAGCGTTCCATCTCTATTGATCCATTCGCTTGATTTAACATGATTTGCATGTTCTCTTCTGCGTCACGGCAGTTGCAGAAATTGGACATCTCGACAGCGAAGTGCATGATGGGCTTTAGTATTTTAACTGTTAATGTTACTTCGTAAATAACGCAATACCGCCCCCGCACCCTCTCTGTACCTATACGGACTGAAATGTCAGGCGCAGCTTATAGAGGATACTTGTATAAATACTTCTGGGAAGTGATCAAGCCATGTCTGCTTTCTCTGCTAATCTAAATGTAGCAGATCTAAGAAAATGCGGATTCATTTGATTGCGCTTTCCACTTTAGTATTGAGTTGGGCAAATCGATAATTAAATATTATGTATGCTAGCTAATGAGTTCAAAGGGCGTTCTCAGTTGACTGTTGGGTGACCATAGGAGCCCAAGGGCTTGTTGAGGTGCATTGACTCTCAAATCTGTGGCAGTCTGTAGTACTGTTAAGGCCTGCACAAGTGGTGCAGGAGTCTGGTTGCGTTATTTGATCATGCATGGTGGTTTGGTGATTAGGTTGCTTGAGTGAGCAGACAGGCATTCCTGGCAACTGAACTAGTGCTTTATTGAGCAGGCTCGAAGTGTTTTGCAGTTGGATTAGACTTTTTGAAGGTGGAAAGAGAATTACATTGGGTGCACATGTGTGGCTCAGTTTTTCCTGAAGATATTGTCTTGCTGTCTAACCTGAGCATGGTAGAGTAGGTGTGCGTGGGGGGTGGTGAAGTCTTGGAATCTGTTCCTGTGTACCATCAAAGTCCAGAAAGCAAACTGCTAAACTAGCTTACAAAGTTGAACCCTATGCATTATGTGATGGAGTTGGGAAGAAAAGGGCTTTTTTTTTTTCCTGTAGTTTTCTGTCAATTTTATTGGGTTGCTTGTGGTTCCTTCCCTAGTTGCACTGCTTTTCAGAACCAGCCATGGTCGCAAATGTCCCCTGCCACCTCCTGGTGCATCGGTGAACACTTACTTTCCTGGGTTCCTCTTCTTTCCATCAATTATTGCAAAAAGGGCAGCAGAAAACAAGATTGTGCTTTGGATGTAAAGTACGGGTGGCGATTTATCTTTTCCACAACCCGAGACTCTGGAATGACCTTACTTTTCAGTTTTCTCCTTCACTGTTGAAATTCTGACATTGCCTCTAAACCAGCTCTTCAGCATGTTGCTACCCAGGGTCGACTTTAGCACTGGTGGCACCTGGTAGGACTATCTGTTTTGGCTGACCCCAGTGACCTTCTCCAGGGATTCACTCACCTTCGCCCTCCAGTATTGCCCTACATCTCTCCATAGCCTATCTCGCACATGCATTTAATTTGTTTTATAGCCTCTGTCTCCCTCACCATCTCACCACCTCACCACCTCACCACCTCACCCCCTCACCATCTCACCATCTCACCCCCTCACCATCTCACCATCTCACCCCCTCACCCCCCCCAGTGAATTATACGTGTAAATCAGTCTGTCGGAAGTGTTACATAAGACGATAAGTATTACAAGATGTAGGAATCCTCCGTCATCCATACTAGTTGGCAGTATATTTTCAGAGTGCGTACAGGGCGAGCCCTAGAACCCCTTTGCCCTAAACGCACTCACTCATCCACTCTCCGTTTTTGTTGTTGTTTTTTTTTACCTGTCTTTTTATTGTATTTGATTGGGGTTTTCAGAGAGCCATCTCTGTATGCACTTTTTGTGCTCACTTTGTTATCCGTTCCTCCCAGCTCCTCCTTTATGACTTTGTAACATGCTTCGTTTATTCTCGTTCCTTATTCTCCATGCCTGCTCTTACTGTCTCTCACCCTATTATTTGCTTAGCCTGTTTTATGATTATGTATGTCATGCCGGCATAGTTTTTCTCCTCTGGCACTTCTGACCACCCTGTCTGATTTATAGGTCTCCTCTCTTTTTCGCTCGCCTGTAAAGCATTCTGATACCCTCATGGGTCTTGCTCGCACTATATAAAACTTTTTAAATAAGTGTTTAACCTGGAGAAACACAAACTCAGGATTTAAAACATACCACAGTGGTTGGAGTTGGATTTACTAATAGGAATGTATTTCTACAGGAACGAACACTTTTTAGCAACATTAGGATAATGAAAGATTGGGGGAGGGGAGGGGGAGACAATGTTCTTACTTATACCATGCAATTTGTATGCAGCTCTTTGACAGTTATTACATCACTGTGCTATATTATGAGTGTAATTTCTGAGCTGCAAGTAACCAAGATATCCGATTCCCAATCAGTAACCCATTGAGCTATTCTCATCAAATAGTTTTGTGATCTGCATGGTAAACGTTCTTTGCAGCAGGGAAATTAACCCCTCCGCTTGACTTGTAGACAAAACTCCAATCTCTCTTGCACGAACATTAATAACCAGAATCATCTTGACATTTTGATTGTTGCCTAAAAACTGCAGGACACACTAGTATCTCTGCCACAGGTGCTTTTAAACCCATAAGTTATTTCTAAACACCTCGCCCACCGAAGTCTGAGCCAGGTGTTTGCACCGCCCTAAAGCCGGCCATGTTCCTACCTTCCTAAATGTGATTCCCTTCCTCCCCTTTTATTTTCTCTGGTATACAGTGCTTTTCCTGTGTTTGTCACCTATAAGGTCCTTACTTCTCATTGTAAATATACATGGATGACTTTGTCATACAGGATATGATTCCTGTTTACAGGACTAGGCTTGCCGGTAACCCAGTAAATTCCTTCTAGTTCCAGCCACTAGAACGGTCATCTAGACACACTACTAACATTTGTCTGCTCTTTGGATAGACACCCATAGTTACAAATCACCCCTGATGGTACTCTGCTAATAAATTCCTGAAAATGACCTGTTTAGCTAGAGCTGTTTTGCAAACTTGGACAAAAGTCAGGGTAACTAGCAAAGACCAGCCAGTGTCTTGCAAACTGGTTGACTGTCTCTTGATCCCCGGCTGGCACACACTGATCCTGTTTTCTTGCTGGCTTCAGAAGTCATGATGGGGGCTGGGCTACAAAGGCCCTTGAGCGTATGAAGGAGAAAATAGTCATTAGAAAATGATCTGTGTGGTCCTATGGAACCTGCATAGTGCACTGAGTATTAGGCTATTCTTCTGACGGTTAATCTTTGTTTTCTGCTAAACAATAGTGCTCGACACCTAGTGTGTAGGGTTGTGTTTTTTGTTTTTTTGTGGTTTTTTTAAGCTACGTAGGCAGTCTCCAGTCTCTGCAAGGAGTTGGTTGATCTGTGGTGTGGTAGTAGGCTCTGGCTTGTTGGGCACATGACGTTGAGTTTCAAGTGATGAAGACCCTTTTCCAAGATGTCCGTTTGGTCCTCTACCTTCCCATGCCCACAGAATGATCAATACCTGTGCAGCATCTGGTATGATTGCTTCCTCGTCTATATTTTGAAAGTAGAAGAATATTGAAAGCAAAAAAAGCAATACATTCTTGTGAACTCCTGAAGACTTACTGAAGAGATCCAGTTCCCTTGGAAAACAAAAATACTCTGTGCTTGCTTTTTCCATTGCTCATTTTGATGTTCCTAAAGGGTAGAGCAGTTTTCTTCATCTTCTTGCCGGTCCTGTGTACCTTATGTTTTCAGGGAGCCCTCCAAGGGAATATTTGAACTGCACAAGTGGAGACCGCAGCATTCATGAATATCTGGGCTCTTTACTGTTCTCTGTAATTGAAAACCGTTTCTCATGGTCCACAGTTTACTTTGCTCGGACTTGCACAACCATTGTATGCACTGGGTCAGTAAAGGTGCTTTGCTTGCCATGAGGAATGCCAATTTTGATGGGCTTTACTTCCGGCTGTAAAAGCAATCCGTGCTTGCTGAATACCCCTCTAAGCCATTGGCCCTATTTAGACGGGTTTAGTTTCTCTTCGAACAGATTTTCTCCTGGGTATTGCTTCACTGAGGAGAGTCGAAAACAAAGGTTACATTAAGGTGGTTTTCGTGCACACTTGATTTATGTCCAATGTTGTGTTAAAAAATGTGTACTCCTGTTGGCTTAGTGTTATCCTTTTACAGGATATGTCCACCTTTGCTGTATTGGACTCTCATTTTGAATAATTGAACCCCCCCTCCTTACATTCATTAAATTTGTGTTTAAGTTTTGTAAAGCAGATACCTGGCTTTAGTGCCACACTTTTCTGAAGATTGGTCCTTACTCAGTACCCTCCACTAGTTCTTTACACTCAGAGTATAGCTTGACATTTGTTTGGATAACACTGACTCATAGAAACATTAAATTGTGTCATGATTGTTCTCCTGAGTTTTTTGTTTTCAACTTTACCTTAATGAGCCTAACTTTCCCTTTTGTTCCATGTCTGACTGGCCTGGGGTTTTCGTACTGAAGCTAGGGTACTCTTTTGCAGCTATGGTCCTGTTCTTAGATAGGAGTAGGCATGTTTAGTTAATAAAATATAGTGGTTCTTTCAGGGGTGGTCAGAAGTCCAATCTTGATCCTTGGTTAGACTTACTTGGCAAGTAGCTTGTATGCATCTGTGGTTTCCTTTTAACGGTTTGTAAAATATTCTATCCTCCCTGCTAAACGGTACTACTAATATCACCTCCGAAGATGAAAGCTGGAGAGAGCAACCCTGGGTTGTGCATGGGGAACACAGATCACTGACCTATGGTAGCATAGCACTTGTCTCTGATCAGCTGTACAACCCTTACAGTTGAAGATCCTATCTTGATTCTATGTTAGATGGATTTTGCTTTAACATGTCACTGGACCATTTTCTTTTTGATATTTAAAAAAAAAGTTGATAGTAAACCTGCTAATGAGCCCACCTGCAATAAATGCCACCATTTGGGTACATTTGATGGCATAAAATGTTTTCTCCTTTTTGCAAGTACCATCACACTTAAAGATGGAAGAATTGTTTTAGTACTCTTACCTCTGCATCACTACGGATTGCTGTGTGACTTTGTTTTATGATCATTTGTGTAGCACTTTTGTTAGTATGAAATTCTGGTTTTTTTTTTCTTTAAAAAAATCTAGAAACCCTTTGTATGGTTCAGGAATTCCTATGCATTGGTTGTGTATAATGGATTGATTAAATGTTTGGTAGAGACTGGTTCATTGTCTAGTAATGTTTCATGTTGGTTAGTTTAAGAGTAGCACCCTCCTAAAGCACATCTTTGTTAAACATAGAAGGGGGGGGTCTGCTAAAGGACTGCAGAACTAACTCATTTTATCGAACTCCATGCCTAAATACTAGAAATAACATTGCACTTGTTTCATAAGGTATTTTTTTTTTTTTAATTTAAATTTTTTTGTATCATTGACTGCTGCTGTTAACGAAAAGTGGTGAGGTAGCGCAGGGGGAAACAAAAAAACAAAAAAACTGCCACCTCGAGGCTCTTCTGCTGGCCTCTCTTGGGGGCCTGTTCACCAGTAACTCCCCTACCACAATCCAGACGCTGTTCTCCTGCTGGTAATGTCCAGCATGAGAGGCGCCGGGATTGGTCTAAACGGGCTGATTTTTGCACTGTGCCTGTGCCAGCGCCTGCTGTTCTCCACCCGGCTGTGCAAATCTAAGTGTGCATGTTGGTTTGCCTGTCCTAAGATAGCCGGCCAAACCGACATGAACACTTGCAGTGCTCACCACTCCTCCATGCTGCTTTCGTCAGGATGGCCCTGCCCCAAAACTCTGCTCTCAGTGATTGGGGAGGGGGGGGGATTACATTGTTTTATCATTTTCTTTTTCATGTTTGCATCTGCCTGCTGGCTCTCAGCAGTGGGGCAACGCTCCTCTGCCAAAATAAAGGAGCCGCCACTGGTTTCCACCACTTATTTTCTAGTGGAAATGTCAACATTTTTCATTCTCCTTCAAAACCTAACCAAAGATTCTTATTTTTCCTATTGTGCAAGGAGAGGGCTGGTTTCTCAGGTTAAGGAGTCTAAAAAAAAATATACATGTGATTTGTAGGCAGGGTTTGCTACAAAGGAAGCAGTAGAATCATGACTAGGAAAGGGTGGTCAAAGAAGGGCGGGCAACTGTGATGGGGGGGGGGGGGGAGAAGTTATCTAGACCCTGTTCTTGCGTCTCTCATAAGACTGTGCGACCCGTCTGTTGCAAGACCATTTGATGGCTTGGAGCCCGCCCATTGTTAGCTTCATTGCCATTTGCTTATTTCTTATTTGGCAGCTTTCATAGGCTTTCCTTTGCCCTTGTTTGCCCCTCCCCTGGCGCATGGACTCTTTACATGGCCTTCCAATGTTTTTTTTAATTTATTTTTTTAGGCGCTAGCTTTATTTTTATTTAAGCAGTATGCATGTGTTTTCCAGCAGTCTCCCTCATGTACTCCCTCCCCCCACCCCCTTGTTGCTGTTTCTCGCCCTCCCTCCGTTGCCATTCTTGCTTCTTCCTCACCCACCTTCCCTTGCAGTTCTTGCTTTACCACCATCCCTTTGTCTGTTTGGTCCAAGTTGTCTATTCAGGAGTTCTTATTAGCATAAGAAATAGTCCCACCAG